>CM068581.1:4628929-5023929 GCA_035048485.1 Pteria penguin
GAACTTCACCATGTATCACCGCAGTGTACTATACTGAGGCCACTGACGATGAGCTTCACCATGTATCACCGCAGTGTACTATACTGAGGCCACTGACGATGAGCTTTACCTTTACCATGTATCACCGCAGTGTACTATACAGATGTCACTGACGATGGGCTTTACCCAGTGTCACCGTAGTGCACTAGTCAGACGCCTCGGACGATGAACTTTACCTATATTTGTATATTTGATGTAAGGTGTCTCTTATAATTTATATTTCTTTGATTACAATATATGAGATTGTAGATGTTGGCACTTGTTTGTAAATTAATTTAAGTCTAATGCCGCCATCTGTTTTCTGTAGTCCATGTTTCTAAAGATTTTGTTTGATACCACCTGTAGAAGACTCGTTAAGTATAATGTGCCACAGCCGTCTTTGCTGTCGAAATGAAACGTTTAGATTGGCTAATGAAGCGGGAATGAAATTAGCACAAATTGAATGTTCAGAAGATATATTTGATCCTCAAAAATCTACGGGAACATATACTACCAGTAGTAACAACGATTCGAAATCAACTCACGTGTGTCGAATAAATTTATGAAAGATTTATTCAAAAAGAGTTAGAAGCTATCTGACATAATACATCGGACAGACCTGAAGACATTTGCATTATTTCATAAAAGTTCAAAGTAACAACCCAAATTTAGTAAAATAAAATCCCCCCCCCCCCAAAAAAATCTAACGGATAATCAACATTATAACAGAGCATACAAGAGAGCGTGGCATAAACTTGGATGATCTACTGAGGTATTTTGTCTGCTCTAGGTCAATAGACTACTTTCCAATATTGAAAATGGTTGTCTAAATATCCGAGCTGATAGCAGAAAGCAATATTTTTCATTGTGACTTCCCAATAAAAGCGTAATTTCATTTTGAATAAATGATAATTTTCACAGTTGAATTACGTCTTTCATTTGATCGTCACTAAAAGTTATCAGCTCGGACATTGACAGGCATTCTCAAAATCGGCAAGTGCTCAATTCTTTTTGACGAGGAAGACATAGTGACAAACTTAATTCACCCTTCCACAGAACGCAGTTTTTCTTGTGATAACGTCATCTGATGTCCGACAAAACTCCGACAAATAACGCATTTGTTTATGACATCATAATTGAACAACTAAAAACGTTTGTTATTTTCTTTTACGAAATGTGGAAGGATGAATAAGAGTCAACTTCCTCTTGAACTCGAGAGGAAGTTAAATGAGAACGACCAAAAGAGTCCCTTAGAGTCGCATGCATTGCGAATAGGGTTTATTGTTAACGTTATGACAAATGTTCGCAAGTTAATGACAAAAGAAAAGCATAATTTCCACGATTTTTGCACTGAAATAGACAGATATATTGATTGCTCCACGAAAACAGCGTCGGGAATTGATCTTATATTTGATTCATACGTGGACTGCTTTGTCAAAGATTCGAAGATATAACGAATAGGGTTACAATCCCTATCAATTTACATCAAATAAATGAAGAGAACCTCTCCCTGTCGATGTGGATAGATTCTGACCGTCAAATGTCAACAAAGTATGAAAGCCCATTTAGGACCTATCCAAATATCTTTGAAATTCGTTTTAACGAATTCTTGAATTTGTTAAAACGGATTAAATTCGTTTTAACAAATTTGAGGAATTCTTTATAACGAATTAAATCTGTTATAGCAAATTTGAGGAATTCGTTATAACGAATTAAACCTGTTATAACAAATTTGTTGAATTCGTTATAACAGATTTTGAAATTTGATTTAACAAATTAAATTCGAAATAACGAATATTGGATCCTTTTAATTTGTTCTCACAATTTATGAAATTTGTTATCACAAATTTGATGAAAATGTGTTATACCAAATTTTATAAAACCAAATATATGAATTTAAGTTATGCATATTTGAACAAACTTCATTTCTTCATTACTAAAGCAACAATTACGTTTTTTATTCTGTATCTTAATAGTAAGGGGCTTTTTCATATTCTATTTGAAAGACTTTAAAGTGGAGACTATGAAGTATTTCGGGTTATGACTACAGCTACAACATATTGCTTCTTTCATTTTAGTTTTGGATTACTTTGATTTACATTTGGAATATGTTGCCTATATCTATACTCTCTTTACAATATTAAGTAGCATATATCACACCAAACATGTTGATGGGTAAACCACTGGTGTATGTCAAATAGTTCTGGAGATATCAGACATTTACTGCTTTTACCCTTTTAAATTTTAATTTTAGAAAGATGCACTGAAATGCTTAAACTACAATTTGTTATTTTCCAGTATACTATCATTAAATCAGCTTTTATTGAAATAAATCTGTTTGTTGTTTAGTATTCTTAACTTTAAAGCCCAAAAATAGTCTCATTTTTGATCGATACATCTTGTCAAATAACGCCAACATAATTTAGCAGTAAAATTATGTTTTCCCCTCTTTTTTTCCGAATTCCGCTGTGTGGGTCGGGTAAATAATGATTATATCGCAAAACGTTTTAATTAGTCTAAAAGTATGGTTTCTCAAGGACATATTGATAGGTCACAATAGGGTTTATGTGGAATACTTTCAGAGATATAAGACTTTAAGTTTCTCTACCCCCTGAAATTTAAATTTAAAACATTTCGCTCAGTAGTCATAAAAAGAAGCTATTTTCTCACTTATTGCCATGAACCCAAATGTCTACCCTCATTTTTCTCATCACCCGTATGGTGTACTTTGATAATATGATAAGTTATTACGGGCCTCTCGTAAGTACACGAAAACCACCCCAACCTAAGGACTATTCAACATGTACTGAGACCACTAACGATGAACTTCACCATGTATCACCGCAGTGTACTATACTGAGACCACCAACGATGAGCTTTACCTTTACCATGTATCACCGCAGTGTACTGTACTGAGGCCACTGACGATGTGCTTTACCTTTACCATGTATCAGCGTAGTGTCCTATACAGACGGCAATGGCAATGAGATTTAGTTTTACAATGTATCACCGCAGTGTACTATACTGAGGCCACTGACAATGAGCTTTACCTTTACCATGTATCACCGCAGTGTACTATACTGAGGCCACTGACGATGAGCTTTACCTTTACCATGTATCACCGCAGTGTACTATACTGAGGCCACTGACGATGAGCTTTACCCTTACCATGTATCACCGCAATGTACTATTCAGACAACATTGACGATGAGCTTTACCTTTATCATGAATCAGCATAGTGTACTGGTAAGGCGCCACTGACAACGAGCTTTACTTTTACCATATATCACCGCAGTGTACTAGTCAAATGCTGGTGATAATGAGCTTTACCTTTACTTTGTATCACCATAGTGTACTATATAGGCGCCACTGACGATGAGCTCTACCTTTACCATATATCATCGCAAAATACCAATCAAACGCCACTGACCATTAATTATCCTTTTCCCATGTATCACCGCAGTATACTATTCAGGCGCCACTGACAATGAGCTTTACTTTAAACTTGTATCACCGTAATGCACTAGTCAGACGCCACTGACAATGAGATTTACCTTTACCATGTATCACCGTAGTGTACTAGTCAGACGCCATTGACGATGAGCTTTACCTTTACCATGTATCACCGTAGTGTACTAGTCAGACGCCACTGACAATGAGATTTACCTTTACCATGTATCACCGTAGTGTACTAGTCAGACGCCACTGACGATGAGCTTTACCTTTACCATGTATCACCGCAGTGTACTATTCAGACGCCATTGACGACGAGGTGTCAGTGACTATTTCCTTTTTGATATATCTCTTTAGTGTACTAGTCAGCCAAAAACTAAGCTTTGAATGATGTATTATGACTCAATACAATCCTCATTTGACATCTTTTTATATAAAGTGTAACTCTGTGATATAAAGGCCTACGTTCGTGATCTCTCTTCAATAGGGTTTCTATCAATATTTTAGATAATATTTCCTGCAGATTGCATTAATGGCCATTCATCGAGTATGGATATGTGGTTGTGTATTATACGCAAACTATTTTAGCTACGCAATGTTAAGTAAATCATTTGCTTGGTCGGAAACGAAGCTTGTTCAATTAGAAAAAATGTTTTAAGAAAATTGTTTCAAGATTTTGTACTTCTTTTTCTGAAAAGATGTTCATTAACTTCATTACAAAATTAGCAGTAGGTGACACGTCTTGTCTGTTAAGGAGTGTGACAGTCGATGCTTCAGTCGAGGCTGCAGTTGAGGTTTGAAGAACAAATTGATGATAAGTGTTATTATGTACACTTTATATTTAATGACAGAAACACTGTAGGTTCTGATGTGGCTTTCGTATTTGACTGTCATTCGTCCATGTTTCAATGCAGCTAGCACATCAGGACGTTTTTACTCCCCTCGAACACCTGTATTCATACCTGTATTTACACCTTATTAATTGTTCACCGTCTTACACTGACGCATATGCATCAGACCTTCAGATTCGAAGACCCTCCTGTTTTTCCTATTTTTTTTTTAACATTCGTTACTGTTATTATTATATTTTATCAATATCTTTGCAGATTTCAGAGCAATCTTCTTAGAAACGGCTCTGTCTGCAAACATACATCTCTCGGCTGCTAATACTCAACCAAGTAAAAATCAGCAGTTTTTATACAGTTTGGGTATCAAGACAATCACCAGCGATTTTTCGTTTAAACTTGATCTCGAGATTTCGAGATCTTTTTTCGTTATTGCTAGAAAATTATCGTTTTGTTTTGACAAATAGTGAGCGATAACTCTTCTTCCTAATAACGAGATAATAACTCGAAATAACGAGTTAATTATCTCGAAATAACGAGAAAAGATCTCGGAATAACGAGTTAATTATTTCGAAATAACGAGAAAAGATCTCGAAATAACGAGAAAAGATCTCGAAATAACGAGTTAATTGTCTCGAAATAACGAGAAAAGATCTCGAAATAACGAGATAATTATCTTGAAATAACGAATTAATTATCTCGAAATTACGAGAAAAGATCTCGAAATAAAGAGAAAAGATCTCGAAATAACGAGTTAATTATCTCGAAATAACGAGAAAATATATAAAAAACTTTCTTAGTAAATGGGTCTAATCGGCTTTCGTAGAACTACCAAAATCTTAGCTGTTATGTTTTTCATGTTAAGCTCTTGAAAAGTAAACAGAGGAGATGTTCACATGGTATTTCATCTTAAATTCTTTAAAAATGTACATGTATTATCAACAAACTTATTTTATTTTAAGTGTTAATATGCTAAAATATTACTAACCTAATACAAATATCATTTTAGTGTGAAAAATGTTTTTCAACATCTTAACACCACTGTTTGTGGGAAAATTAAGATTTTCAAAAATTTTGTTACCTATGGAACGTAGATTTCAAGTACGAAAACTGCGCTAATCGCACAGCTCCGCGATTATACAGGATTTCACAAGTGTTATCCTCGCGCAGCTCTTCGATAATACAGGACTTCGCACGTATTTACCTGGCAGAGCTCCGCGATAATACAAGACTTCGCACGTGTTTACCTGGCAGAGCTCCGCCATAGTACAGGACTTAAAGCGTGTTCACCTGGAAGAGCTCCGCGATAATACAGGATTACACACGTGTTATCCTCGCACAGCTCCGCGATAATATAGGACTACACACGTGTTTACCTGGCAGAGCTCCGCGATAGTACAGGACTTCAAGCGTGTTCACATGGCAGAGCTCCGCGATAATACAGGACTTCACACGTGTTTACCTGGCAGAGCTTCGCGATAGTACAGGACTTCACGCGTGTTTACCTGGCAGAGCTCCGCGATAATACAGGACTTCACTTAATGCAGGCCATTCACACGTGTGGTGTAATTGCGAGTTATTATCTCTGAACATCAGAATGTAGGTTAACAGGCACTTTAAAAATGGAATACTTTATACTTACTAAATAGACAAGTATTAAGGAAATCCCTGTATTAGACATTGAGTACACAAAACAGACAATAATGTAGAAACCTTATGTAGGACTTATGCAATGTGTTTAATTGTAGATACGAATATGACTTTTAGATCTACATACTGTTGATTAATAATTAGATTGATGTTGCTGCATACAGTGTAGATATGCTGTATGAAATATTTATATTCGGGACAATTTTTTTCGGCAAAACTCAGTATCATCAGAAGAGATAATTTCCGTGCACATTCTGTCTTCCTGTCTCTGTCATTCTGTTTTCCTGTCTCTGTGATTCTGTCTTCTGTCTTCCTGTTTCTGTCAATCTGTCTTCCTGTCTCTGTCACTCTGTCTTCCTGCCTCTGTCATTCTGTCTTCCTGTCTTTGTCATTCTGTCTTCCTGTCTCTGTCATTCTGTCTTCCTGTGTCTGTTATTCTGTCTACCTGTCTCTGTCATTCTGTCTTCCTGTCTCTGCCATCCTGTCTCTGTCATTCTGTCTTCCTGTCTCTGTCATTCTGTCTTCCTGTCATTCTGTCTTCCTGTCTCTGCCATTCTGTCTTCCTGTCATTCTGTCTTTCTATGTCTCAAAAGCTATCTGATGTCTTTGAATATAAGCACGCGTCTAAAAAATACTTATTAAATAATATCATTAACATTGATTTATTCAGAAAGTGCTTGTTTATATTTTCTTCATACATTTTACATTCAATGCTTACTAGTGGCAGTCATCTATAATCACATTAGCTTTATAACTCATAATATACAACAGTATAAACAGACCGGATACGTGTCATGTTGCATCAAATGCTTAACTTTAAAGTTTATTAATTATGTATGTGAAAGAGGTATGCATACATTCTGATTTACTTTTAGGTGTTTTGTTTGTTTGGTTGGTTGGTTTTCATTTTATTTTATTTATTTATTTTATTTATTTATTTTCTTTGTGTGTGTGTGTATGTTTTTGTGTTTTCGTTTTGTTTTGTTTGTTTGTGTTTTTTTTTGTAATCTTTTGCTATTCCTATCATTCGGCCAACGAGCATCACTGAAGAGAGATAATTAAGTTGTCGAAATGCGCATATGGTGCACAAAATTAAAAGGTATATATGTTCTATATTTATTTATTTATTTTACAAAATTTTGTATGATTTGCTATTTCGCTATTGGTCACCTGGTTAGTTGATTGTGAACTTTCCAACCCCCAACGTCCACTTTTTCCAGCCATGTTGCATTACGTTTCGTTGGAAGGATTCATAACACATGTATGTACATGTGATAGACATTACATTGAGTGAATCTAATTAAAACGAAATAGAAGAGTGTAACCTCATAATGAAATGTCTTTTTACCTAATAATATATAATATTATAGAATATATTAAAAGACTGAAGTGTATTAAAACGTTTAAAATGTCTTAGTTTTAACCACGTTACAGAGCTTACAAAACTTGAACAATTTCTGTCTGTTGCATTGGAAAGGAGGACAGATGGTATGTCAAATCAAAATTCCAAAATATTAGTATCAGTGGCAAATGTTTTTATTGATAAAGAAAATGGGATGAAAGTTACTGGCTATTTAGTGTGAATACTCATGAAGAGATGAATTTCTATTATCATAGATAAAAAAAGATACTTTCACACTGCAAAGCTAAAATAAATATGTCACAGCCACACAACAACGATGCTGTTACTCTGAAAAGCACACGAATATTAATTGTTAATATAATGTTATTTTCAACACCAAAATTTTGCTATCCTTTCATTTGATGCACTGTTTCTGTTATTCATATTAAAGGTAAAAACAACATGGCTGGGTAGGGAAATACTCTGAAACTTCATCTACCTCAAAGTGCCCTGTGTGTTTTAATAAAAGGATATTTTTTTTTCATTATGATTTAAGAGGGATGATGATGCTGTTGTATGATAAACCGATAGAGTATGGATGGAATTCTGCTGAACAGAGATTATATGACATGATTCCGCCGACAGCAGCAAAACATTTTACACCCGCACCTGTCATATTTCCAAATGCTTTAAAATTAAATAGTGTCTCAAAGCCTTCAGTTTCTATTGAGGGTGATAGGAGACACTTACTTCTCTACAAACCCTTGTCACTACTCTGTCTGGTTTTGATATCTTCATACAGACATCCCACACTCTATTATGTGTACTGTTGAACTATTTTCATCTTAAGGAAGAAAGCAAGACATCTAATACAATTGTTTGACAAAAGTAACAAAGAATATGCAGATTAAAGAATTTCCACACAAGAAGACATCACAAAAAGACATCACAAGATTATTCCATTGTAATGCATAGTAATGAATTCGGACTGCCAATGGAAATAGCAATTGTCACTCAATTGATGTGGTCTACTCTTCACTCTCACTACAAAAGAAGTACAACCAAAGAAGACAAATTGATTTTAATTATATTCATGGTTTGATTTATAAAAACGTAATTGTATGAAAATATCTATCGGATTTTATATTTATAGCAGTTAACTGTTAAGCATCCGCATTTACTATCCTATCAAATTTCTTTCAGTTTTATTATAAGAGCAATTAAAGAGGAAGTTAGTTCTTCTGCAAACATTTTGAATAATCTGAATGTTCCTCTTTAAACATTCCCGTATGACAGGAATTATAATTTAATAGGGAAATTCAATTTATCTTAAGCGAAATATGCCTAATATTTGAACATTCCTTTATACTCGTATCTACTGGTATCAGAATCTAAATAATTATATGGCTTCTCCGATCCGCTAGTTATAATGTGTTACTTATACTTTTATTAAAGGAAGAGTGAATTGACAAGTTGATTTTACCTTTATCACTGTTATAATTCTCATTGCCAATATATATATATATAAATAAATATATATATATATATATATATATATATATATATATATATATATATATATCGGAGTGTACGCAATAAGACTTTGCAATGTTGTATAGAGTGAAAAAGACAAAGGATCAAGTCATGTGTGGCGAGATAAGACGCGTGTATAAGACAGTTTCATGATATCGATTATATTTCTGCGGTTACTTGCTGCGTGAATGAAGTTGGACAGGTAAAAATTTATTGACTTTTCTTTTTGTTTGGTTTTATTATTGTTATTATTATTATTATTATTATTATTGTAATTGTTGTTGTTGTTGTTGTTGTTGTTGTTGTTGTTGTTGTTATTATTATTATTATTATTATTATTATTATTATTATTATTATTATTATTATTATTATTATTTTCGATGTAAAGTGAATTTTTATGTTATGATCATTGTTTTTGAATACATAGATAAATGATAAAGGTTCTCACCTAACAGACTGCATTAGTCATAGTGAGTTGATGATACAAGATTCAATCTACCTGACTGCCTTAGTCAAGTGAGCAGATGATACGAGTTTCCACCTACCTGATAGCCGTAGTCATAGTGAGCCGATGGTTTGAGTTTCCACTTACCTGATTGCCTTAGTCATAGTGAGCTGATGATACAAGTTTCCACCTACCTGACTGCCTAAGTCATAGTAGGCTGATGATAGTAGTTTTCCACCTACCTGACTGCCTTAGTCACAATGAGCTGATGATAGTAGTTTTCCACCTACCTGACTGCCTAAGCCATAGCGAGTTGATTATACGATTTTTCACCTACATGCCTGCCTTAGTCATAGTAAGCTGATGGTTTGAATTTCCACCTACGTAACTTCCTTAGTCAAAGTGAGCTGATGATACGTGTATCCACCTATCGGACTGCCTTAGACATAGTGAACTGTAGATACGAGTTCCCATTACCCGACTGCCTTCGTCATAGTGAGCTGATTATACGAGTTCCCACTTACCTGACTGTCTTAGTCATAACGAGCTGATGATACGAGTTTCCACCTACCTGACTCCCTTAGTCAAGTGAGCAGATGATACGAGTTCCTATTACCAGACTGCCTTAATCATAGTGAGCTGATGGTTTGAATTTCTACATACCTGACTTCCTTATTCCCAGTGAGCTGATGATACGAGTTCCCATTACCCGACTGCCTTAGTCATAGTGAGCCGATGATACAGGTTCCACCTACCTGACTATCTAAGTCAACGTGAGCTGATGATTTCAGTTTCCACTTACCCATCTGCCTTAATGATTGTGATCTGAAGATACGAGTTTCCACCTACCTGACTGCCTTAGTCATAGTGAGCAGATGATACGAGTTCCTATTACCTGACTGCCTTAGTCATAGTGAGCTGATGGTTTGAGTTTCTACCTACCTGACTGCCTTATCCATAGTGAGCTAATGATACGAGTTTCCACTTACCTGACTGCCTTATCCATAGTGAGCTGATGCACCGAGTTTCCACTTACCTGACTGCCTTATCCATAGTGAGCTGATGATACGAGTTTCCACCTACCTGACTGCATTAGACATACTGAGTTGATGATACGTGTTCCCATTAACCGACTGCCTTAGTCATAATGAGCTGATGATACGAGTTTCCACTTACCTGACTGCCTCAACCATAGTGAGCTAATAATACGATTTATCACCTATCTGACTGCCTTAGTCAAAGTGAGCTGAAGATAGGAGTTTCCACCTACATGACTGCATTAGTCATAGTGAGTAGATGATACGAGTTTCCACCTATCTGAATGCCTTAGTCATAGAGAGCTGATGATACGAGTTTCCACTTACCTGACTGCCTTAGGCATAGTGAGCTGATGATACAATTTTTCACCTTCCTGACTGCCATAGTCAAACTGAGCTGATGATACGAGTTTCCATTCTACCTGACTGCCTTAGTTATAATGAGCTGATTATACGATTTTCCACCTGCCCGACTGCCTTAGTCAAAGTGAGCTGATGATACGAGTTCCCATTACCTGACTGCCTTAGTATTAAAGAGCTGATGATACGAGTTCCCATTACCTGACTGCCTTAGTCAAAGTGAGCTGATAAAACGAGTTTCCACCTACCTAACTGAATTAGTCATAGTGAGCTGATGATACAAGTTCCTATTACCTGACTGCCTTAGTCAATGTGAGCTGATGATACGAGTTTCCACCTACCTGACTGCCTTAGTCATAGTGATACGATGATACGATTTGCCATCTACCTCATTACCGCATTTCGACAAATTATGTAGTTTCAGTGATACTTATGGCAGAATGATTGGATTTCTTATATCAATATTTGAAGAGCAAAGTTAAAAATGTGGCCGAAAAAGTTAGCGATAGGATCAATCTAGGGAGAGAGCTATGCATGAGTGAGATACTTCTTAAGGATTAACTCCTCTATGTATAATTTTGTCTTTAGATTGATTCTTTGTCTCTTTTAGGTATATTTAGTAAATAGCTCTTCAGTAGTTATGCTTTGTGTTCGTGATTTGCGGCCTTGGTCAACACTGCGCATATGGTGCACTAGATTAAAACACGTATATATGTTCGTTTATTAATTATAATCACTCAGTCGATACCGTTACAGGTAGACTTTTAGTTACCTAGGGTAATCACAGTTTTCAGTGCTCCTGTACTGGATCAAAATATGTATATTTCAAATTAAGTATGACAAAGGTTCGTAATTTTTTTTTCAAACTAAGAATGATCTCACTTATGCATACATTCTTTAGATTTGTTCTTTTGGCCCTTACTTTTAGGTCATTCTGGTAAATATTTTGCTTTTGCATAAGACTTCATATTTAGATGTCATGAAGAGAATAAGATGTCGAAATGCGTATGTGGTGCATTAAATTGATACATACATATTCTTACACGTATTTGTCTATCTATTTATTTATCTTTGTTTTAAGTTTGTGTGTGTTTCTGTTTTGTTGATTGAGACTTATCAACCCTGGGATGAGAGATAATTGCGAACATGGAATTTTTGACCAAATTTGATAATTGTGCTCATATAGCATTGACGTGTTCACGGTGACGTATTCACGGTGACGTACAAGCTCCCTTTGTAGTTTTTCTGCTTTACCACGTTACCATTAAGACATAAGACAATTATTATTCTTTGTTTTATTCCGGAATTGATTTTCAAGGCATAGATGGGCAGTTTGATAAGCCTATACGAGATATGCATACTTGGCACTGATCTTGGCATCATTTCTTGATATGTAAATGCCGATTAACTGGTAACACTAACTGACTGTGTCTATTGACAAGTATAAGGGGACTATTTGATTGCTTTATAATCGAATGTATTTTGAAATGCAGATATTTGTTTTATTTCTGTATCAAACAATATCTTCCGTTCTTTTCATTGATTTCGTATTCGACAGGATGAAATAAAATTCTTGTACAAGAAACACGTAGCACAATGTAGTATAAAAGGCATTGCATTGAAACGCATTGCATTGATATCACAAAGTCGGTACTGTGTATTGATATTACAAAGTCCGTGCTGTGCATTGATATCACAAAGTCGGTACTGTGTATTGATATTAGTAAGTCGGTACTGTGTATTGATATCACAAAGTAGGTACTGTGTATTGATATTAGTAAGTCGGTACTGTGTATTGATATCACAAAGTCGGTACTCTGTATTGATATATCAAAGTCGGTACTGTGTATTGATATTACAAAGTCGGTACTCTGTATTGATATTACAAAGTCGGTACTGTATTGATATCACAAAGTCGGTACTCTGTATTGATATATCAAAGTCGGTACTGTGTATTGATATTACAAAGTCGGTACTGTGTATTGATATCACAAAGTCGGTACTGTATTGATATCACAAAGTCGGTACTGTGTATTGATATCACAAAGTCGGTACTCTGTATTGATATAACAAAGTAGGTACTGTGTATTGATATCACAAAGTCGGTACTCTGTATTGATATAACAAAGTAGGTACTCTGTATTGATATTACAAAGTCGGTACTGTGTATTGATATTACAAAGTCGGTACTCTGTATTGATATATCAAAGTCGGTACTGTGTATTGATATTACAAAGTCGGTACTGTGTATTGATATCACAAAGTCGGTACTGTATTGATATCACAAAGTCGGTACTGTGTATTGATATTACAAAGTCGGTACTGTGTATTGATATCACAAAGTCGGTACTCTGTATTGATATAACAAAGTAGGTACTGTGTATTGATATCACAAAGTCGGTACTCTGTATTGATATCACAAAGTAGGTACTGTGTATTGATATCACAAAGTAGGTACTCTGTATTGATATATCAAAGTCGGTACTGTGTATTGATATTACAAAGTCGGTACTCTGTATTGATATTACAAAGTCGGTACTGTGTATTGATATTACAAAGTCGGTACTCTGTATTGATATATCAAAGTCGGTACTGTGTATTGATATTACAAAGTCGGTACTCTGTATTGATATTACAAAGTCGGTACTGTGTATTGATATTACAAAGTCGGTACTCTGTATTGATATATCAAAGTCGGTACTGTGTATTGATATTACAAAGTCGGTACTCTGTATTGATATTACAAAGTCGGTACTGTGTATTGATATTACAAAGTCGGTACTCTGTATTGATATATCAAAGTCGGTACTGTGTATTGATATTACAAAGTCGGTACTCTGTATTGATATTACAAAGTCGGTACTGTGTATTGATATTACAAAGTCGGTACTCTGTATTGATATTACAAAGTCGGTACTGTGTATTGATATCACAAAGTCGGTACTGTGTATTGATATCACAAAGTCGGTACTGTGTATTGATATTACAAAGTCGGTACTGTGTATTGATATCACAAAGTCGGTACTGTATTGATATCACAAAGTCGGTACTGTGTATTGATATCACAAAGTCGGTACTGTGTATTGATATTACAAAGTCGGTACTGTGTATTGATATCACAAAGTCGGTACTCTGTATTGATATATCAAAGTCGGTACTGTGTATTGATATTACAAAGTCGGTACTGTGTATTGATATCACAAAGTCGGTACTGTATTGATATCACAAAGTCGGTACTGTGTATTGATATCACAAAGTCGGTACTCTGTATTGATATAACAAAGTAGGTACTGTGTATTGATATCACAAAGTAGGTACTGTGTATTGATATCACAAAGTAGGTACTCTGTATTGATATATCAAAGTCGGTACTGTGTATTGATATCACAAAGTCGGTACTGTGTATTGATATCACAAAGTCGGTACTGTGTATTGATATTACAAAGTCGGTACTCTGTATTGATATTACAAAGTCGGTACTGTATTGATATCACAAAGTCGGTACTCTGTATTGATATATCAAAGTCGGTACTGTGTATTGATATTACAAAGTCGGTACTGTGTATTGATATCACAAAGTCGGTACTGTATTGATATCACAAAGTAGGTACTGTGTATTGATATCACAAAGTCGGTACTCTGTATTGATATAACAAAGTAGGTACTGTGTATTGATATCACAAAGTCGGTACTGTGTATTGATATCACAAAGTCGGTACTGTGTATTGATATCACAAAGTCGGTACTCTGTATTGATATAACAAAGTAGGTACTGTGTATTGATATCACAAAGTCGGTACTCTGTATTGATATCACAAAGTCGGTACTGTGTATTGTTATCACAAAGTAGGTACTGTGTATTGATATCACAAAGTCGGTACTGTGTATTGATATCACAAAGTAGGTACTCTGTATTGATATAACAAAGTAGGTACTGTGTATTGATATCACAAAGTCGGTACTGTGTATTGATATCACAAAGTCGGTACTCTGTATTGATATAACAAAGTAGGTACTGTGCATCGATATCACAAAGTGGGTGCTGTGCATTGATATTACTAGGTCGGTACTGTGCATTAAAGTTACACAGTCGATACTGTGCATTAATATCACAAAGTCTATATTGTGTAATGATATTACAAAGTCGGTACTGTGTTTTGATTATAAAAACTCGGTACTGTGCATTGATATCACAAAGTCGATACTGTGGATTAATATTACACAGTCGATACTATGCATTGACATATAAAAGTCAGCACTTTGCTTTGACATTACAAAGTGAGTACAGTGAATTTGTATTACGAATTCGGTACTGTGCATTGATATTACACAGTCGTTATTGTGTATTGATATTACACAGTCGGCACATAGATATTACACAGTCGATACCCTGAATCGATATTACAAAGTCCGTACTGTGTATTCATATCCCAAAATCGGCGCCGTGTGTTGGTACTGTGCATTGATATTACACAGTTGATACTGTGCATTGATATTACAAATTCGGTACTGTGTACTGATATTACAAAGTTGAAACTGTGTGCATTGATATCACACAGTCGGTACTGTGCATTGACATTACAAAGTGCGTACTATGTATTGACTGTGCATTGACATCTAAAAGTTAGTACTGTGCTTCGAC
This sequence comes from Pteria penguin, assembly GCA_035048485.1. Taxonomy (NCBI): domain Eukaryota; kingdom Metazoa; phylum Mollusca; class Bivalvia; order Pterioida; family Pteriidae; genus Pteria; species Pteria penguin. The sequence goes on from CM068581.1 coordinate 4,644,255, forward strand.
ATCTAAAAGTTGGTACTGTGCTTCGACATTACAGACGGTATTTGAAATTAAAATTAATATTAAACCTTCTGATCACATGTATATTCATATTCACTGTTCAAGAACAATGATTCATCTACTTGCGGTTTTACAGAAGTGCTATTTGATATTGCTACAAATATAAGGATATTTAATTACTTATCTAGTTCTTTTATATATTGTAGTATTATAAAATTCTGTTATGCCACCAACATATTATATATTCATTTACTTAGTAACCCAGAAATGCAATTTATCCATTATTCATAACTATTTGTTATGTACATGCTTAAAACCAATATATCATGGCAAGACACTTGGGACTTGCCATGACTGGGGACTTGTCATGACGGGGGACTTGTCATGACTGGGGACTTGTCATGACTAGGGACTTGCCATGACTGGGGACTTGTCATGACTAGGGACTTGCCATGACTGGGGACTTTTTAAACATGTATCAGCATACTGAAATTTATATAATGTAAGGTAAAAAAGACATAAATAAAGACAACTATATAGTACTAATTAATATCAAAAGTGATATTAAATCTTCTACTGTTATTCACTTTAAGAACATTAAATTCTTTTACTTGCATTTTCACAGAAGTGTTATTAGATTTTGCTACAAATATATAAATGTTAAATTACTAATGTTGTTCCTATAAATATTGTAGAATTATATAACTCTGTACAAGTTATATCACAAACATTTTTACTTTGTAACCCACAAAAGCATATTATCTATAGTTATCCATTTTGTACATGCTTAAAACCAATAAATTATGGCAAACCACTTGGGACGCCCTTTTTCGTATAAGCATACTGAAATGAATAATGTGTAAGCTGATTATAACTTAAGTACGTCTTTGTGACTTTGTTACTTAATTCGACGTGGTTCTTTCAAATCCTCCTGAAACCTAAATATTCTCACAAAGAAGATAGCGATTTAACATAACCATAGTTAAGTGTCAATCATAGAAATGCGTATTTTGCAATACAAGAAGATATACAATATTCAAGTTCCATTCAACTTACATACTGTTATATGAAAATGGATTATTGATTAATTTATGTGATTCATATAATAAAAATAAATGTAGTAAAACTTCATTAGAGAAAGTTGTGTACTAATAATTATCACACAGTTTACAGTTTAAACTCTCCATTTACCGTTAAATGTCCTTCGTTTTTGATTCCCCTTGTCCACTACGATTACACGATATCTCGCCATCTCTCAGTTGACCGTTTCATGATATTGTAGTTTGATTCCCCTTGTCTACTGCAATTACATGATATCTGGCCATCTTTCAATGGACCGTTAAATGTCCCTCGTCTTTTGATCCCCCTTGTTCACTACGATTTACATGATATCTTGTCATCTTTCAATTGACCGTTAAATGTACATTGTGGTTTGATTCTCCTTGTTCTCTACGATTTACACGATATCTCGCCATCTTTCAGTGGACCGTTAAATGTACATTGTAGTTTGATGCCCCTTGTCCATTCCTATTTACATGACATCTAGGCATCTCTCTATGGAGCGTTAAATGTCTCTCGTATTGTGATTCCCTTTGTCCACTACGATTTACATGATATCTTGACATTGCTCTATGCACCGTTAAATGTCCATGTTACTTTGATTCCCCTTGCCCACTACGATTTACACGATCTCTTGATGGACCGTTTAAAGTACATCTTAGTTTGATTCTCCTTGTTCACTACAATTTACACGATATCTCGCCATCTCTTAATGGACCGTTAAATGTCCCTCGTCTTTTGTTTCCCCTTGTCCACTACGATTTACATCATATGTTGTTATCTCTCAATATACCGTTAAATGTGCATCGTCTTTTGATTCCCCTTGTCCACTACGATTTACATCATATGTTGTTATCTCTCAATATACCGTTAAATGTGCATCGTCTTTTGATTCCCCTTGTCCACTACGATTTACATCATATGTTGTTATCTCTCAATGGACCGTTAAATGTCCGTCGTCTTTTGATTCCCCTTGGCCATTACGATTTACATCATATGTTGTTATCTCTCAATGGACCGTTAAATGTCCGTCGTCTTTTGATTCCCCTTGGCCATTACGATTTACATCATATGTTGTTATCTCTCAATGGACCGTTAAATGTCCCTCGTCTTTTGATTCCCCTTGTCCACTACGATTTACATCATATGTTGTTATCTCTCAATGGACCGTTAAATGTCCGTCGTCTTTTGATTCCCCTTGGCCATTACGATTTACATCATATGTTGTTATCTCTCAATGGACCGTTAAATGTGCATCGTCTTTTGATTCCCCTTGTCCACTACGATTTACATCATATGTTGTTATCTCTCAATGGACCGTTAAATGTGCATCGTCTTTTGATTCCCCTTGTCCACTACGATTTACATCATATGTTGTTATCTCTCAATGGACCGTTAAATGTCCGTCGTCTTTTGATTCCCCTTGTCCACTACGATTTACATCATATGTTGTTATCTCTCAATGGACCGTTAAATGTGCATCGTCTTTTGATTCCCCTTGTCCACTACGATTTACATCATATGTTGTTATCTCTCAATGGACCGTTAAATGTCCGTCGTCTTTTGATTCCCCTTGGCCATTACGATTTACATCATATGTTGTTATCTCTCAATGGACCGTTAAATGTGCATCGTCTTTTGATTCCCCTTGTCCACTACGATTTACATCATATGTTGTTATCTCTCAATGGACCGTTAAATGTGCATCGTCTTTTGATTCCCCTTGTCCACTACGATTTACATCATATGTTGTTATCTCTCAATGGACCGTTAAATGTCCGTCGTCTTTTGATTCCCCTTGTCCACTACGATTTACATCATATGTTGTTATCTCTCAATGGACCGTTAAATGTGCATCGTCTTTTGATTCCCCTTGTCCACTACGATTTACATCATATGTTGTTATCTCTCAATGGACCGTTAAATGTCCGTCGTCTTTTGATTCCCCTTGGCCACTACGATTTACATCATATGTTGTTATCTCTCAATGGACCGTTAAATGTCCGTCGTCTTTTGATTCCCCTTGTCCACTACGATTTACATCATATGTTGTTATCTCTCAATGGACCGTTAAATGTCCGTCGTCTTTTGATTCCCCTTGGCCATTACGATTCACAAGATATCCCGCCATCTCTCATTTGACCGTTAAATGTACATTGAAGTTTGATTCCTAGTGTCCACTATGATTTACACGATATCTTGCCATCTCTCAATGGACAGTTAAATATCCATCGACTTATGATTCCCCTTGACCACTACGATTTACATTATATCTTGACATCTCTCCATGGACCCATAAATGTCCCTCGTCTTTTGATTGCCCTTGTCCACCACGATTTACGTGATAACTCGCAATCTCCCAATGGAACGTTAAATTTCCTCGGTTTTTTTTTTATTGCCCTTGTCCACTGCGATTTAAATAGTATCTCGCCATCTCTCAATTGACCGATAAATGTACATTGTAGTTTCTCCTTGTCCACTACGATTTACACGATATCTCGCCATCTCTCTTTGGACCGTTGAATGTCCATCGTATTTTAATTCCTCTTCTTCCTCATGATTTACATGATATTTAGCTATCTCTCAAGGCACCATTAAATGCCCATCGTCTTATGATTCACCTTGTCCACTACGATTTACATAATATCTCGCCATCTCTCAATGGACCGTTTCATGTCCTTCGTATGTTGAATGACTTTGTCCGCTATGATATACATGATATCTCGCCATCCCTCCATGGACCGTTGAATGTCTTTCATCTTTTGATTCCCCCTGTTCACTACGATTTACATGATATCTTGACATCTCTCCATGGACCGTTAAATGTCCCTCGTTTTTTTATTCCCCTTGTCCACTACGATTCACATGATATTTTGACATCTTTCCATGGACCGTTAAATGTCCTTCGTCTTTTGATTCCCCTTGTCCACTACGATTTACATGATATCTTGACATCTCTCCATGGACCGTTAAATGTCCCTCGTCTTTTGATTCCCCTTGTCCACTACGATTTACATGATATCTCGTCATCTCTCCATGGACCGTTAAATGTCCCTCGTCTTTTGATTCCCCTTGTCCACTACGATTTACATGATATCTTGACATCTCTCCATGGACCGTTAAATGTCCCTCGTCTTTTGATTCCCCTTGTCCACTACGATTTACAGGATATCTCGCAATCTCCCAATTTACCGTTAAATGTCCTTCGTCTTTTGATTCCCCTTATCCACTACGATTTAAAATATATTTCGCCATCTCTGCATGGACCGTTGAATTTCCATCGTATTTTGATTCCCCTTGTTCACCACGATTTGCATGATATCTAGCCATCTCTCAAGGGACCATTAAATGTCCGTCGTCTTTTGATTCCCCTTGTCTACTACGATTTACACGATATCTCGCTATCTCTCAATGGAGCGTTAAATGTCCATCGTATTTTGATTTACCTTATCCACTTCGATTTACATGATGTCTTGTCATCTCTCAACGGACTGTTAAATGGTCCTCGTCTCCTGTTTTGGTTTATCCACTACGATTTTTCTGATATTTCGCCATTTCTCAATGGACTGTTAAACATTTCTCGTCTCCGTTGTCGTATTATCCACTAAGATTTTTCTGATATCTCGCCATCTCTCAATAGACCGTTAAATGTTCCTAATGTAACCTCTTTCGTTGGTTGCACTAGAACCCAATGTAACCTTTTTCGGTGGTCGCCACATTGCGCTAGAACCCAATGTGACTTCTGTCGATGATGACCGCATATTACGCTCTAATATATCGCTCTAACATATTGGGCACCTCTGTTGGTGATAGCTGCACATTGCACTAGAACCTATCGTAATATCTCTCGATAGTACCCCCACATCAGTCTAGAAACCATTGTAATCTCTTTCGGTGGCTTCCGCACATCGGGCTAGGGTCCATTGTCTGTGGTGGTCTCACACTGCACTTCAACTCTTTTTAATCTATCTCGGTGGTGGCTGCTGCTTGTGGACTCACATTGCTTTAAAACTCTTTTTGAACCCTCTTAGTGGTGGTAACACATTGCGATATGACCCATTATAACCTCACTTCTTGATCTCGCTTGGTGGTGGTCCCACACTGCGCTATAACCCATTGTAACCTCTTTTCTTAGTCTCTCTTGGTGGTGGTCCCACATCGCGCTATAACCCATTGTATCTTCTCTTCTTAGTCTCTTTTGGTGGTGGTCCCACATTGCGCTATAACTCATTGTAACCTCTCTTCTTGATCTCTCCTGGTGGTGGTCCCACATTGCGCCATAACCCATTGTAACCTCTTTTCTTGATTGCTCTTGGTGGTGGTCCCACATTGAACCATAACCCATTGTATCGTCTCTTCTTAGTCTCTTTTGGTGGTGGTTCCACATTGCGCCATAACCCATTGTATCGTCTCTTCTTGATCTCTCTTGATGGTTGTCCCACATTGCGTTACAACCCATTGTAACCTCTTTTTTGTTCTTGTAGTGGTCCCACATTGCGTTACAAACCATTGTAACCTCTCTTCTTGATTGCTCTTGTAGTGGTCCCACATTGCGTTATGACCCATTGTTACTTCTCTTCTTGATCTCTCTTGGTGGTGGTCCCACATTGCGTTACAACCCATTGTAACCTCTCTTCTTGATTGCTCTTGTAGTGGTCCCACATTGCATTATGACCCATTGTTACTTCTCTTCTTGATCTCTCTTGGTGGTGGTCCCACATTGCGTTATAACCCATTGTAATCTTCTCTCTTCTTGATTGCTCTTGTAGTGGTCCCACATTGCATTATGACCCATTGTTACTTCTCTTCTTGATCTCTCTTGGTGGTGGTCCCACATTGCGTTACAACCCATTGTAACCTCTCTTCTTGATTGCTCTTGTAGTGGCCCCACATTGCGTTATGACCCATTGTTACTTCTCTTCTTGATCTCTCTTGGTGGTGGTACCACATTGCGTTATAACCCATTGTAATCTTCTCTTCTTGATTGCTCTTGTAGTGGCCCCACATTGCATTATGACCCATTGTTACTTCTCTTCTTGATCTCTCTTGGTGGTGGTACCACATTGCGTTATAACCCATTGTAACCTCTCTTCTTGATTGCTCTTGTAGTGGCCCCACATTGCATTATGACCCATTGTTACTTCTCTTCTTGATCTCTCTTGGTGGTGGTCCCACATTGCGTTACAACCCATTGTAATCTTCTCTTCTTGATTGCTCTTGTAGTGGCCCCACATTGCATTATGACCCATTGTTACTTCTCTTCTTAATCTCTCTTGGTGGTGGTCCCACATTGCGTTATAACCCATTGTAATCTTCTCTTCTTGATTGCTCTTGTAGTGGCCCCACATTGCATTATGACCCATTGTTACTTCTCTTCCAGTCAAATCTGCAATTTGTAGCAACATTACAGAATAACTTATTGGTGTGTGTCACCAGTCTCAAATATCTTTGTATAAGAGGACGTTGGATTAATGTATATTGAACAATTTTTACTTTGTTATTATATTTAAACTCAGTGCCATTATCACTATATATTCATTTTAGATATTACTACGGAGGAAAATGTTATAAGCTATTATCTCATAATTTGTTGATTGTGTCTTAGGTACATACGACACAATAAACTGAGATCGATTAAGAACGACACATTTTGGAATTGTACAGGACTTGAACACTTGTAAGTGATTGTTTTTTGGTTTTTTTATCATTATTATTATAATTATCATTATTCATTTAAACATCATATATATTTATTAATATAATACTTATTGTGATTTGTCATACCTTGATCAAATTTATTTGGTGTAAGCTACGGTTATGTTACGACGCTACTGTTACTGATTGCTGCATATATCAACGATCTGGCGACAGACATATGGTATTGACACTGATGACGTAAATTTATCGATCCCGTTGTTTGCGGACGATTTACTCCCATTGCGCCCGATGTGCAATTATTACATAGAACGTTGAAGGTCATTCATTCATGGTGTATGAAATGGAGACCGTGAATTGGGACAAAACGAAAAATTTTCATTTCCGGCCGCAATCGACGCCTAGGGCTAACTTCCGGTTTAAATGTGGTAACATCGAACTTGGCTATAAAACGAGATGTCACTACCTTGGCCTTTGGCTAGACGAACACATGAACTTTAAGAAGCCGGCGTGGCCTTGTGGTAACGCGCTCGCCCCCTGATCGGGAGGCCAGGGTTCGAGTCCCGCTCTGGTCATGCCGGTGTCCTGTCTTTCGGATGAGACAGTAAAAATCAAGGCCCCATGTCGTGATATGCATGGCACGTTAAAGATCCCTCACTGCTTCGGGTGGGTCCGTTGAAAAGGTCAAAATTCCCAGCATCAGGCAGATGCCGTCACCATATACGTGAAATATTCGTGGTGTGACGTTAAACAAAAATCAATCAATCAATCATAAACTTTAAATACTCTGTTAATGAATTATGCAAATCAGCGAGTCGTGCATTAGGTGCATTGCAAATTGTATATTTAGGTGTATTGTATATATATATATATATATATATATATATATATATATATATATACCGGATGGAGCATTTTTGATAAACTGAAGCGCTTAGACTGTACTTTCGTATAATCAACTCTCCTTATTCCTGTCTAATTCACGTTGTCAATGAATGGTCAAAACATTTGGGTTATCATGGGAGAAGTCATTTATGAAACACATGAAATTATTATTTTGTCAAGAACGGTCACGTTTAAATTAAATCGTATTAAATATGTTTTATGAAGACATGATATCATTTTCATTATCAGGAGAATTTGTATAATGATAGAGGTAAGGTAAATAGAAATAAATTAAGAACCTATAGATTGTATAAATATCATTTAGGTATAGAATCTTATATGAAAAAGGTATATTTAAGGTATGAAAGAAGAATTTTGAGTGATGCTGGGGGTGATTCATTATATCTTTCTATTGACACGGGCAGACACACTGTGCCAAAACTCCGCTACAGAATAGAATTTGTAAATTTTGTACAGTCAATGTTTTAGAATATGAAACTCACTTTCTTTTACATTCTGAATTTTATTCTAATATCAGGTTCAAACTTATTTATCATATAGAAACATATTTCAGCTATATTGATTTTTCCTCACTTGATGATATTGAAAAACTTACTGTTATGAAGAATACAGAAGATCCGCAATTTACATCACAAAAAGTGTTAGCAAATATGTATAGAAGACGGAAGGAATTTCGATGACTTTTATGAAATAATATTTCAGAATATAGCTGGTTTTATTTGATCTTTAAGTGTTCCGTATGCCTTTTTGGGCAGGGTGTCAATTATGTGAATATGTGTATTACGTATTGTATTGAAAGGTATATAATATGGCATGTGGCACTATAATTAACGAATCTTGAATCTGTTGTTTTAGAAATCTGGTTAACAATAACATCCGTGTACTAGAAGCACCACTAATGTCTAAGAAGAATTCCTTAAAAGAACTGTGAGTAGATTCGATTTGATGCAAAGTACTGTGAGTAGAGTTTAATGTATACAAAGTGAAATTATCTATCTATCTATCTATCTATCTATCTATCTATCTATCTATCTGTCTATCTGTCTGTCTGTCTGTCTGTCCGTCTGTCTGGCTGTCTGTCTGTCTGTCTGTCTGTCTGTCTGTCTTTCTTTCTATCCATTCATCAACCCATCATCCTGCCATCCATTCCTCATCCTGCCATCCATCCATCCATAATTTATCTATCAAATCTTTGCTGATTTTGTATTACTTTCGATTTGTGAAATTTTGCGTTCCTTTCATTATTTATTTTATCATTTTAGTTACTTAGATTACAACGAGTTACAGACTATACCCGATCTGGCGCTCTCCAATCTACATCGCTTACAATCGCTGTAAGTATAACAGTTATAATATTCTCTAATTTCTGCCTCTAACAATGTGATGTTCTTCTGAAAGTAAAGCAGTTATAACATTCTCCAGTGTCTGCCTCTAACAGTGTGATATAGTTCTGTAAGTATAACAGTTATAACATTCTCCAGTCTCAGTGATCTTACAGTGTGATATCGCTCTGTAAGTATAACAGTTATAACATTGTCCAGTCTCAGTGATCTTACAGTGTGATATCGCTCTGTAAGTATAACAGTTATAACATTCTCCAGTCTCTGTGATCTTACAGTGTGATATAGCTCTGTAAGTATAACAGTTATAACATTCTCCAGTCTCTGTGATCTTACAGTGTGCTATAGCTCTGTAAGTATAACACTTATAACATTCTCCAGTCTCTGTGATCTTACAGTGTGATATAGCTCTGTAAGTATAACAGTTATAACATTCTCCAGTCTCTGTGATCTTACAGTGTGATATCGCTCTGTAAGTATAACAGTTATAACATTCTCCAGTCTCTGTGATCTTACAGTGTGATATTGCTCTGTAAGTATAACAGTCATAACATTCTCCAGTCTCTGTGATCTTACAGTGTGATATCGCTCTGTAAGTATAACAGTTATAACATTCTCCAGTCTCTGTGATCTTACAGTGTGATATCGCTCTGTAAGTATAACAGTTATAACATTCTCCAGTCTCTGTGATCTTACAGTGTGATATCGCTCTGTAAGTATAACAGTTAAAACATTCTCCAGTCTCTGTGATCTTACAGTGTGATATCGCTCTGTAAGTATAACAGTTATAACATTCTCCAGTCTCTGTGATCTTACAGTGTGATATCGCTCTGTAAGTATAACAGTTATACCATTCTCCAGTCTCAGTGATCTGACAGTGTGATATTCCTCTGTAAGTATATAACAGTTATAACATTCTCCAGTCTCAGTGATCTTACAGTGTGATATCGGTCTGTAAGTATAACAGTTATAACATTCTCCAGTCTCTGTGATCTTACAGTGTGATATCGGTCTGTAAGTATAACAGTTATAACATTCTCCAGTCTCTGTGATCTTACAGTGTGATATCGCTCTGTAAGTATAACAGTTATAACATTCTCCAGTCTCAGTGATCTTACAGTGTGATATCGCTCTGTAAGTATAACAGTTATAACATTCTCCAGTCTCTGTTATCTTACAGTGTGACATTGCTCTGTAAGTATAACAGCTATAACATTCTCCAGTCTCTGTGATCTTACAGTGTGATATAACTCTGTAAGTATAACAGTTATAACATTCTCCAGTCTCTGTGATCTTACAGTGTGATATTGCTCTGTACGTATAACAGTTATAACATTCTCCAGTCTCTGTGATCTTACAGTGTGATATCGCTCTGTAAGTATAACAGTTATAACATTCTCCAGTCTCTGTGATCTTACAGTGTGATATCGCTCTGTAAGTATAACAGTTATAACATTCTCCAGTCTCTGTGATCTTACAGTGTGATATCGGTCTGTAAGTATAACAGTTATAACATTCTCCAGTCTCAGTGATCTTACAGTGTGATATTGCTCTGTAAGTATAACAGTTATAACATTCTCCAGTCTCTGTGATCTTATAGTATGATATCGCTCTGTAAGTATAACAGTTATAACATTCTCCAGTCTCTGTGATCTGACAGTGTGATATTGCTCTGTACATATAACAGTTATAACATTCTCCAGTCTCTGTGATCTTACAGTGTGATATTGCTCTGTACGTATAACAGTTATAACATTCTCCAGTCTCTGTGATCTTACAGTGTGATATCGCTCTGTAAGTATAACAGTTATAACATTCTCCAGTCTCAGTGATCTTACAGTGTGATATCGCTCTGTAAGTATAACAGTTATAACATTCTCCAGTCTCAGTGATCTTACAGTGTGATATCGCTCTGTAAGTATAACAGTTATAACATTCTCCAGTCTCTGTGATCTTACAGTGTGATATCGCTCTGTAAGTATAACAGTTATAACATTCTCCAGTCTCAGTGATCTTACAGTGTGATATCGCTCTGTAAGTATAACAGTTATAACATTCTCCAGTCTCTGTGATCTTACAGTGTGATATAGCTCTGTAAGTATAACAGTTATAACATTCTCCAGTCTCAGTGATCTTACAGTGTGATATCGCTCTGTAAGTATAACAGTTATAACATTCTCCAGTCTCTGTGATCTTACAGTGTGATATCGCTCTGTAAGTATAACAGTTATAACATTCTCCAGCCTCAGTGATCTTACAGTGTGATATCGCTCTGTAAGTATAACAGTTATAACATTCTCCAGTCTCTGTGATCTTACAGTGTGATATAGCCCTGTAAGTATAACAGTTATAACATTCTCCAGTCTCTGTGATCTTACAGTGTGATATCGCTCTGTAAGTATAACAGTTATAACATTCTCCAGTCTCTGTGATCTTACAGTGTGATATAGCTCTGTAAGTATAACAGTTATAACATTCTCCAGTCTCAGTGATCTTACAGTGTGATATTGCTCTGTAAGTATAACAGTTATAACATTCTCCAGTCTCTGTGATCTTACAGTGTGATATCGCTCTGTAAGTATAACAGTTATAACATTCTCCAGTCTCTGTAAGTATAACAGTTATAACATTCTCCAGTCTCTGTGATCTTACAGTGTGATATCGCTCTGTAAGTATAACAGTTATAACATTCTCCAGTCTCTGTGATCTTACAGTGTGATATTGCTCTGTAAGTATAACAGTTATAATATTCTCCAGTCTTAGTGATCTGACAGTGTGACATTGCTCTGTAAGTATAACAGTTATAACATTCTCCAGTCTCAGTGATCTGACAGTGTGAAATCGCTCTGTACGTATAACAATTATAACATTCTCCAGTCTCTGTGATCTTACAGTGTGATATTGCTCTGTAAGTATAACAGTTATAACATTCTCCAGTCTCAGTGATCTGACAGTGTGATATTGCTCTGTAAGTATAACAGTTATAACATTCTCCAGTCTCAGTGATCTTACAGTGTGATATAGCTCTGTAAGTATAACAGTTATAACATTCTCCAGTCTCAGTGATCTTACAGTGTGATATTGCTCTGTAAGTATAACACTTATAACATTCTCCAGTCTCTGTGATCTTACAGTGTGATATTGCTCGGTAAGTATAACAGTTATAACATTCTCCAGTCTCTGTGATCTTACAGTGTGATATTGCTCTGTAAGTATAACGGTTATAACATTCTCCAGTCTTTGTGATCTTACAGTGTGATATTGCTCTGTACGTATAACAGTTATAACATTCTCCAGTCTCTGTGATCTTACAGTGTGATATCGGTCTGTAAGTATAATAGTTATAACATTTTCCAGTCTCTGTGATCTTACAGTGTGATATCACTTTGTAAGTATAACAGTTATAACATTCTCCAGTCTCTGTGATCTTACAGCGTGACATCACTTTGTAAGTATAACAGTTATAACATTCTCCAGTCTCTGTGATCTTACAGTGTGATATCGCTCTGTAAGTATAACAGTTATAACATTCTCCAGTCTCTGTGATCTTACAGTGTGATATAGCTCTGTAAGTATAACAGTTATAACATTCTCCAGTCTCAGTGATCTTACAGTGTGATATCGCTCTGTAAGTATAACAGTTATAACATTCTCCAGTCTCTGTGATCTTACAGTGTGATATCGCTCTGTAATTATAACAGTTATAACATTCTCCAGCCTCAGTGATCTTACAGTGTGATATCGCTCTGTAAGTATAACAGTTATAACATTCTCCAGTCTCTGTGATCTTACAGTGTGATATAGCCCTGTAAGTATAACAGTTATAACATTCTCCAGTCTCTGTGATCTTACAGTGTGATATCGCTCTGTAAGTATAACAGTTATAACATTCTCCAGTCTCTGTGATCTTACAGTGTGATATAGCTCTGTAAGTATAACAGTTATAACATTCTCCAGTCTCAGTGATCTTACAGTGTGATATTGCTCTGTAAGTATAACAGTTATAACATTCTCCAGTCTCTGTGATCTTACAGTGTGATATCGCTCTGTAAGTATAACAGTTATAACATTCTCCAGTCTCTGTAAGTATAACAGTTATAACATTCTCCAGTCTCTGTGATCTTACAGTGTGATATCGCTCTGTAAGTATAACAGTTATAACATTCTCCAGTCTCTGTGATCTTACAGTGTGATATTGCTCTGTAAGTATAACAGTTATAATATTCTCCAGTCTTAGTGATCTGACAGTGTGATATTGCTCTGTAAGTATAACAGTTATAACATTCTCCAGTCTCAGTGATCTGACAGTGTGAAATCGCTCTGTACGTATAACAATTATAACATTCTCCAGTCTCTGTGATCTTACAGTGTGATATTGCTCTGTAAGTATAACAGTTATAACATTCTCCAGTCTCAGTGATCTGACAGTGTGATATTGCTCTGTAAGTATAACAGTTATAACATTCTCCAGTCTCAGTGATCTTACAGTGTGATATAGCTCTGTAAGTATAACAGTTATAACATTCTCCAGTCTCAGTGATCTTACAGTGTGATATTGCTCTGTAAGTATAACACTTATAACATTCTCCAGTCTCTGTGATCTTACAGTGTGATATTGCTCGGTAAGTATAACAGTTATAACATTCTCCAGTCTCTGTGATCTTACAGTGTGATATTGCTCTGTAAGTATAACAGTTATAACATTCTCCAGTCTTTGTGATCTTACAGTGTGATATTGCTCTGTACGTATAACAGTTATAACATTCTCCAGTCTCTGTGATCTTACAGTGTGATATCGGTCTGTAAGTATAATAGTTATAACATTTTCCAGTCTCTGTGATCTTACAGTGTGATATCACTTTGTATGTATAACAGTTATAACATTCTCCAGTCTCTGTGATCTTACAGCGTGACATCACTTTGTAAGTATAACAGTTATAACATTCTCCAGTCTCTGTGATCTTACAGTGTCATATCGCTCTGTAAGTATAACAGTTATAACATTCTCCAGTCTCAGTGATCTTACAGTGTGATATCGCTCTGTAAGTATAACAGTTATAACATTCTCCAGTCTCTGTGATCTTACAGTGTGATATCGCTCTGTAAGTATAACAGTTATAACATTCTTTAGTCTCTGTGATCTTACAGTGTGATATCGCTCTGTAAGTATAACAGTTATAACATACTCCAGTCTCTGTGATCTCACAGTGTGATATTGCTCTGTAAGTATAACAGTTATAACATTCTCCAGTCTCTCTGATCTTACAGTGTGATATTGCTCTGTAAGTATAACAGTTATAACATTCTCCAGTCTCTGTGATCTTACAGTGTGATATCGCTCTGTAAGTATAACAGTTATAATATTCTCCAGTTTCTGTGATCTTACAGTGTGATATCGCTCTGTAAGTATAACAGTTATTACATTCTTCAGTCTCAGTGATCTTACAGTGTGATATCGCTCTGTAAGTATAACAGTTATAACATTCTCCAGTCTCTGTGATCTTACAGTGTGATATCGCTCTGTAAGTATAACAGTTATAACATTCTCCAGTCTCTGTGATCTTACAGTGTGATATAGCTCTGTAAGTATAACAGTTAAAACATTCTCCAGTCTCTGTGATCTTACAGTGTGATATAGCTCTGTAAGTATAACAGTTATAACATTCTGTAGTCTCTGTGATCTTACAGTGTGATATTGCTCTGTAAGTATAACAGTTATAACATTCTCCAGTCTCAGTGATCTGACAGTGTGATATAGCTCTGTAAGTATAACAGTTATAACATTGTCCAGTCTCTGTGATCTTACAGTGTGATATAGCTCTGTAAGTATAACAGTTATAACATTCTCCAGTCTCTGTGATCTTACAGTGTGATATCGGTCTGTAAGTATAACAGTTATAACATTCTCCAGTCTCTGTGATCTTACACTGTAATATTGCTCTGTAAGTATAACAGTTATAACATTTTCCCGTCTCTGTGATCTTACAGTGTGATATAGCTCTGTAAGTATAACAGTTATAACATTCTCCAGTCTCAGCGATCTTGTAGTGTGATATCGCTCTGTAAGTATAACAGTTATAACATTCTCCAGTCTCTGTGATCTTACAGTGTGATATTGCTCTGTAAGTATAACAGTTATAACATTCCGCAGTCTCAGTGATCTTACAGTGTGATATCGTTCTTTAATTATAACAGTTATAACATTCTCCAGTCTCTGTGATCTTACAGTGTGATATCGCTCTGTAAGTATAACAGCTATAACATTCTCCAGTCTCTGTGATCTTACAGTGTGATATAGCTCTGTAAGTATAACAGTTATAACATTCTCCAGTCTCTGTGATCTTACAGTGTGATATCGCTCTGTAAGTATAACAGTTATAACATTCTCCAGTCTCTGTGATCTTACAGTGTGATATCGGTCTGTAAGTATAACAGTTATAACATTCTCCAGTCTCAGTGATCTTACAGTGTGATATTGCTCTGTAAGTATAACAGTTATAACATTCTCCAGTCTCTGTGATCTTACAGTGTGATATCGCTCTGTAAGTATAACAGTTATAACATTCTCCAGTCTCTGTGATCTGACAGTGTGATATCGCTCTGTAAGGATAACAGTTATAACATTCTCCAGTCTCTGTGATCTTACAGTGTAATATTGCTCTGTAAGTATAACAGTTATAACATTTTCCCGTCTCTGTGATCTTACAGTGTGATATAGCTCTGTAAGTATAACAGTTATAACATTCTCCAGTCTCAGCGATCTTGTAGTGTGATATCGCTCTGTAAGTATAACAGTTATAACATTCTCCAGTCTCTGTGATCTTACAGTGTGATATTGCTCTGTAAGTATAACAGTTATAACATTCCGCAGTCTCAGTGATCTTACAGTGTGATATCGTTCTTTAATTATAACAGTTATAACATTCTCCAGTCTCTGTGATCTTACAGTGTGATATCGCTCTGTAAGTATAACAGCTATAACATTCTCCAGTCTCTGTGATCTTACAGTGTGATATAGCTCTGTAAGTATAACAGTTATAACATTCTCCAGTCTCTGTGATCTTACAGTGTGATATCGCTCTGTAAGTATAACAGTTATAACATTCTCCAGTCTCTGTGATCTTACAGTGTGATATCGGTCTGTAAGTATAACAGTTATAACATTCTCCAGTCTCAGTGATCTTACAGTGTGATATTGCTCTGTAAGTATAACAGTTATAACATTCTCCAGTCTCTGTGATCTTACAGTGTGATATCGCTCTGTAAGTATAACAGTTATAACATTCTCCAGTCTCTGTGATCTGACAGTGTGATATTGCTCTGTACATATAACAGTTATAACATTCTCCAGTCTCTGTGATTTTACAGTGTGATATTGCTCTGTACGTATAACAGTTATAACATTCTCCAGTCTCTGTGATCTTACAGTGTGATATCGCTCTGTAAGTATAACAGTTATAACATTCTCCAGTCTCAGTGATCTTACAGTGTGATATCGCTTTGTAAGTATAACAGTTATAACATTCTCCAGTCTCAGTGATCTTACAGTGTGATATCGCTCTGTAAGTATAACAGTTATAACATTCTCCAGTCTCTGTGATCTTACAGTGTGATATCGCTCTGTAAGTATAACAGTTATAACATTCTCCAGTCTCAGTGATCTTACAGTGTGATATCGCTCTGTAAGTATAACAGTTATAACATTCTCCAGTCTCAGTGATCTTACAGTGTGATATCGCTCTGTAAGTATAACACTTATAACATTCTCCAGTCTCTGTGATCTTACAGTGTGATATAGCTCTGTAAGTATAACAGTTATAACATTCTCTAGTCTCAGTGATCTTACAGTGTGATATCGGTCTGCAAGTATAACAGTTATAACATTCTCCAGTCTCTGTGATCTTACAGTGTGATATCGCTCTGTAAGTATAACAGTTATAACATTCTCCAGTCTCAGTGATCTTACAGTGTGATATCGCTCTGTAAGTATAACAGTTATAACATTCTCCAGTCTCTGTGATCTTACAGTGTGATATCGCTCTGTAAGTATAACAGTTATAACATTCTCCAGTCTCAGTGATCTGACAGTGTGATATTGCTCTGTAAGTATAACAGTTATAACATTCTCCAGTCTCAGTGATCTTACAGTGTGATATTGCTCTGTAAGTATAACAGTTATAACATTCTCCAGTCTCTGTGATCTTACAGTGTGATATCGCTCTGTAAGTATAACAGTTATAACATTCTCCAGTCTCTGTGATCTTACAGTGTGATATCGCTCTGTAAGTATAACAGTTATAACATTCTCCAGTCTTTGTGATCTTACAGTGTGATATTGCTCTGTAAGTATAACAGTTATAACATTCTCCAGTCTTTGTGATCTTACAGTGTGATATCGCTCTGTAAGTATAACAGTTATAACATTCTCCAGTCTCTGTGATCTTACAGTGTGATATTGCTCTGTAAGGATAACAGTTATAATATTCTCCAGTCTCTGTGATCTTACAGTGTGATATCGCTCTGTAAGTATAACAGTTATAAAATTCTCCAGTCTCTGTGATCTTACAGTGTGATATCACTTTGTAAGTATAACAGTTATAACATTCTCCAGTCCCTGTGATCTTACAGCGTGATATCACTTAGTAAGTAAAACAGTTATAACATTCTCCAGTCTCTGTGATCTTACAGTGTGATATCGCTCTGTAAGTATAACAGTTATAACATTCTCCACTCTCAGTTATCTTACAGTGTGATATCGCTCTGTAAGTATAACAGTTATAACATTCTCCAGTCTCAGTGATCTTACAGTGTGATATCGCTCTGTAAGTATAACAGTTATAACATTCTCCAGTCTCTGTGATCTTACAGTGTGATATCGCTCTGTAAGTATAACAGTTATAACATTCTCCAGTCTCTGTGATCTTACAGTGTGATATAGCTCTGTAAGTATAACAGTTATAACATTCTCCAGTCTCTGTGATCTTACAGTGTGATATAGCTCTGTAAGTATAACAGTTATAACATTCTGTAGTCTCTGTGATCTTACATTGTGATATTGCTCTGTAAGTATAACAGTTATAACATTCTCCAGTCTCTGTGATCTTACAGTGTGATATAGCTCTGTAAGTATAACAGTTATAACATTGTCCAGTCTCTGTGATCTTACAGTGTGATATAGCTCTGTAAGTATAACAGTTATAACATTCTCCAGTCTCTGTGATCTTACAGTGTGATATCGCTCTGTAAGTATAACAGTTATAACATTCTCCAGTCTCTGTGATCTTACAGTGTAATAATGCTCTGTAAGTATAACAGTCATAACATTTTCCAGTCTCTGTGATCTTACAGTGTGATATAGCTCTGTAAGTATAACAGTTATAACATTCAACAGTCTCAGCGATCTTGTAGTGTGATATCGCTCTGTAAGTATAACAGTTATTACATTCTCCAGTCTCTGTGATCTTACAGTGTGATATTGCTCTGTAAGTATAACAGTTATAACATTCCCCAGTCTCAGTGATCTTACAGTGTGATATCGTTCTTTAATTATAACAGTTATAACATTCTCCAGTCTCTGTGATCTTACAGTGTGATATCGCTCTGTAAGTATAACAGTTATAACATTCTCCAGTCTCAGTTATCTTACAGTGTGATATCGCTCTGTAAGTATAACAGTTATAACATTCTCCAGTCTCTGTGAACTTACAGTGTGATATCGCTCTGTAAGAATAACAGTTATAACATTCTCCAGTCTCTGTGATCTTACAGTGTGATATAGCTCTGTAAGTATAACAGTTATAACATTCTCCAGTCTCTGTGATCTTACAGTGTGATATAGCTCTGTAAGTATAACAGTTATAACATTCTCCAGTCTCTGTGATCTTACAGTGTGATATAGCTCTGTAAGTATAACAGTTATAACATTCTGTAGTCTCTGTGATCTTACAGTGTGATATTGCTCTGTAAGTATAACAGTTATAACATTCTCCAGTCTCTGTGCTCTTACAGTGTGATATAGCTCTGTAAGTATAACAGTTATAACATTGTCCAGTCTCTGTGATCTTACAGTGTGATATAGCTCTGTAAGTATAACAGTTATAACATTCTCCAGTCTCTGTGATCTTACAGGGTGATATCGCTCTGTAAGTATAACAGTTATAACATTCTCCAGTACTCTGTGATCTTACAGTGTGATATAGCTCTGTAAGTATAACAGTTATAACATTCTCCAGTCTCTGTGATCTAACAGTGTGATATCGCTCTGTATGTATAACAGTTATAACATTCTCCAGTCTCAGTGATCTTACAGTGTTATATCGCTCTGTAAGTATAACAGTTATAACATTTTCCCGTCTCTGTGATCTTACAGTGTGATATCGCTCTGTAAGTATAACAGTTATAACATTCTCCAGTCTCTGTGATCGTACAGTGTGATATAGCTCTGTAAGTATAACAGTTATAACATTCTCCAGTCTCTGTGATCTTACAGTGAGATATAGCTCTGTAAGTATAACAGTTATAACATTCTGTAGTCTCTGTGATCTTACAGTGTGATATTGCTCTGTAAGTATAACAGTTATAACATTCTCCAGTCTCTGTGATCTTACAGTGTGATATAGCTCTGTACGTATAACAGTTATAACATTCTCCAGTCTCTGTGATCTTACAGTGTGATATCGCTCTGTAAGTATAACAGTTATAACATTCTCCAGTCTCTGTGATCTTACAGTGTAATATTGCTCTGTAAGTATAACAGTTATAACATTTTCCCGTCTCTGTGATCTTACAGTGTGATATAGCTCTGTAAGTATAACAGTTATAACATTCTCCAGTCTCAGCGATCTTGCAGTGTGATATCGCTCTGTAAGTATAACAGTTATAACATTCTCCAGTCTCTGTGATCTTACAGTGTGATATTGCTCTGTAAGTAAAACAGTTATAACATTCCCCAGTCTCAGTGATCTTACAGTGTGATATCGTTCTTTAATTATAACAGTTATAACATTCTCCAGTCTCTGTGATCTTACAGTGTGATATAGCTCTGTAAGTATAACAGTTATAACATTCTCCAGTCTCAGTTATCTTACAGTGTGATATCGCTCTGTAAGTATAACAGTTATAACATTCTCCAGTCTCTGTGATCTTACAGTGTGATATCGCTCTGTAAGTATAACAGTTATAACATTCTCCAGTCTCTGTGATCTTACAGTGTGATATAGCTCTGTAAGTATAACAGTTATAATATTGTCCAGTCTCTGTGATCTTACAGTGTGATATAGCTCTGTAAGTATAACAGTTATAACATTGTCCAGTCTCTGTGATCTTACAGTGTGATATCGCTCTGTAAGTATAACAGTTATAACATTCTCCAGTCTCTGTGATCTTACAGTGTAATATCGCTCTGTAAGTATAACAGTTGTAACATTTTCCCGTCTCTGTGATCTTACAGTGTGAGATCGCTCTGTAAGTATAACAGTTATAACATTTTCCAGTCTCAGTGATCTTACAGTGTGATATCGGTCTGCAAGTATAACAGTTATAACATTCTCCAGTCTCTGTGATCTTACAGTGTGATATCGCTCTGTAAGTATAACAGTTATAACATTCTCCAGTCTCAGTGATCTTACAGTGTGATATCGCTCTGTAAGTATAACAGTTATAACATTCTCCAGTCTCTGTGATCTTACAGTGTGATATCGCTCTGTAGGTATAACAGTTATAACATTCTCCAGTCTCTGTGATCTTACAGTGTGATATCGCTCTGTAAGTATAACAGTTATAACATTCTCCAGTCTCTGTGATCTTACAGTGTGATATCGCTCTGTAATTATAACAGTTATAACATTCTCCAGTCTATGTGATCTTACAGTGTGATATTGCTCTGTAAGTATAACAGTTATAGCATTCTCCAGTCACAGTGATCTTACAGTGTGATATCGCTCTGTAAGTATAACAGTTATAACATTCTCCACTCTCAGTTATCTTACAGTGTGATATCGCTCTGTAAGTATAACAGTTATAACATTCTCCAGTCTCAGTGATCTTACAGTGTGATATCGCTCTGTAAGTATAACAGTTATAACATTCTCCAGTCTCTGTGATCTTACAGTGTGATATCGCTCTGTAAGTATAACAGTTATAACATTCTCCAGTCTCAGTGATCTGACAGTGTGATATTGCTCTGTAAGTATAACAGTTATAACATTCTCCAGTCTCAGTGATCTTACAGTGTGATATTGCTCTGTAAGTATAACAGTTATAATATTCTCCAGCCTCTGTGATCTTACAGTGTGATATCGCTCTGTAAGTATAACAGTTATAACATTCTCCAGTCTCTGTGATCTTACAGTGTGATATCGCTCTGTAAGTATAACACTTATAACATTCTCCAGTCTTTGTGATCTTACAGTGTGATATTGCTCTGTAAGTATAACAGTTATAACATTCTCCAGTCTTTGTGATCTTACAGTGTGATATCGCTCTGTAAGTATAACAGTTATAACATTCTCCAGTCTCTGTGATCTTACAGTGTGATATTGCTCTGTAAGGATAACAGTTATAACATTCTCCAGTCTCTGTGATCTTACAGTGTGATATCGCTCTGTAAGTATAACAGTTATAACATTCTCCAGTATCTGTGATCTTACAGTGTGATATCACTTTGTAAGTATAACAGTTATAACATTCTCCAGTCTCTGTGATCTTACAGCGTGATATCACTTTGTAAGTATAACAGTTATAACATTCTCCAGTCTCAGTGATCTTACAGTGTGATATCGCTCTGTAAGTATCACAGTTATAACATTCTCCAGTCTCTGTGATCTTACAGTGTGATATCGCTCTGTAATTATAACAGTTATAACATTCTCCAGTCTCTGTGATCTTACAGTGTGATATTGCTCTGTAAGTATAACAGTTATAACATTCTCCAGTCTCAGTGATCTTACAGTGTGATATCGCTCTGTAAGTATAACAGTTATAACATTCTCCAGTCTCTGTGATCTTACAGTGTGATATAGCTCTGTAAGTATAACAGTTATAACATTCTACAGTCTCAGTGATCTTACAGTGTGATATCGCTCTGTAAGTATAACAGTTATAACATTCTCCAGTCTCTGTGATCTTACAGTGTGATATAGCTCTGTAAGTATAACAGTCATAACATTCTCCAGTCTCTGTGATCTTACAGTGTGATATTGCTCTGTAAGTATAACAGTTATAACATTGTCCAGTCTCTGTGATCTTACAGTGTGATATAGCTCTGTAAGTATAACAGTTATAACATTGTCCAGTCTCTGTGATCTTACAGTGTGGTATAGCTCTGTAAGTATAACAGTTATAACATTCTTCAGTCTCTGTGATCCTACAGTGTGATATAGCTCTGTAAGTATAACAGTTATAACATTCTCCAGTCTCTGTGCTCTTATAGTGTGATATAGCTCTGTAAGTATAACAGTTATAACATTGTCCAGTCTCTGTGATCTTACAGTGTGATATAGCTCTGTAAGTATAAGAGTTATAACATTCTCCAGTCTCTGTGATCTTACAGGGTGATAATGCTCTGTAAGTATAACAGTTATAACATTCTCCAGTACTCTGTGATCTTACAGTGTGATATAGCTCTGTAAGTATAACAGTTATACCATTCCGCAGTCTCAGTGATCTTACAGTGTGATATCGTTCTATAATTATAACAGTTATAACATTCTCCAGTCTCTGTGATCTGACAGTGTGATATTGCTCTGTACATATAACAGTAATAACATTCTCCAGTCTCAGTGATCTTACAGTGTGATATCGCTCTGTAAGTATCACAGTTATAACATTTTCCCGTCTCTGTGATCTTACAGTGTGATATAGCTCTGTAAGTATAACAGTTATAACATTCTCCAGTCTCTGTGATCTTACAGTGTGATATAGCTCTGTAAGTATAACAGTTATAACATTCTGTAGTCTCTGTGATCTTACAGTGTGATATCGCTCTGTAAGTATAACAGTTATAACATTCTCCAGTCTCTGTGATCTTACAGTGTGATATAGCTCTGTAAGTATAACAGTGATAACATTGTCCAGTCTCTGTGATCTTACAGTGTGATATAGCTCTGTAAGTATAACAGTTATAACATTCTCCAGTCTCTGTGATCTTACAGGGTGATATCGCTCTGTAGGTATAACAGTTATAACATTCTCCAGTACTCTGTGATCTTACAGTGTGATATAGCTCTGTAAGTATAACAGTTATAACATTCTCCAGTCTCTGTGATCTAACAGTGTGATATCGCTCTGTATGTATAACAGTTATAACATTCTCCAGTCTCAGTGATCTTACAGTGTTATATCGCTCTGTAAGTATAACAGTTATAACATTTTCCCGTCTCTGTGATCTTACAGTGTGATATCGCTCTGTAAGTATAACAGTTATAACATTCTCCAGTCTCTGTGATCTTACAGTGTGATATAGCTCTGTAAGTATAACAGTTATAACATTCTCCAGTCTCTGTGATCTTACAGTGTGATATAGCTCTGTAAGTATAACAGTTATAACATTCTGTAGTCTCTGTGATCTTACAGTGTGATATCGCTCTGTAAGTATAACAGTTATAACATTCTCCAGTCTCTGTGATCTTACAGTGTGATATAGCTCTGTAAGTATAACAGTTATAACATTGTCCAGTCTCTGTGATCTTACAGTGTGATATAGCTCTGTACGTATAACAGTTATAACATTCTCCAGTCTCTGTGATCTTACAGTGTGATATCGCTCTGTAAGTATAACAGTTATAACATTCTCCAGTCTCTGTGATCTTACAGTGTAATATTGCTCTGTAAGTATAACAGTTATAACATTTTCCCGTCTCTGTGATCTTACAGTGTGATATAGCTCTGTAAGTATAACAGTTATAACATTCTCCAGTCTCAGCGATCTTGCAGTGTGATATCGCTCTGTAAGTATAACAGTTATAACATTCTCCAGTCTCTGTGATCTTACAGTGTGATATTGCTCTGTAAGTATAACAGTTATAACATTCCCCAGTCTCAGTGATCTTACAGTGTGATATCGTTCTTTAATTATAACAGTTATAACATTCTCCAGTCTCTGTGATCTTACAGTGTGATATAGCTCTGTAAGTATAACAGTTATAACATTCTCCAGTCTCAGTTATCTTACAGTGTGATATCGCTCTGTAAGTATAACAGTTATAACATTCTCCAGTCTCTGTGATCTTACAGTGTGATATCGCTCTGTAAGTATAACAGTTATAACATTCTCCAGTCTCTGTGATCTTACAGTGTGATATAGCTCTGTAAGTATAACAGTTATAATATTGTCCAGTCTCTGTGATCTTACAGTGTGATATAGCTCTGTAAGTATAACAGTTATAACATTGTCCAGTCTCTGTGATCTTACAGTGTGATATCGCTCTGTAAGTATAACAGTTATAACATTCTCCAGTCTCTGTGATCTTACAGTGTTATATCGCTCTGTAAGTATAACAGTTATAACATTCTCCTGTCTCTGTGATCTTACAGTGTGATATCGCTCTGTAAGTATCACAGTTATAACATTCTCCAGTCTCTGTGATCTTACAGTGTGATATCGCTCTGTAATTATAACAGTTATAACATTCTCCAGTCTATGTGATCTTACAGTGTGATATTGCTCTGTAAGTATAACAGTTATAGCATTCTCCAGTCACAGTGATCTTACAGTGTGATATCGCTCTGTAAGTATAACAGTTATAACATTCTCCACTCTCAGTTATCTTACAGTGTGATATCGCTCTGTAAGTATAACAGTTATAACATTCTCCAGTCTCAGTGATCTTACAGTGTGATATCGCTCTGTAAGTATAACAGTTATAACATTCTCCAGTCTCTGTGATCTTACAGTGTGATATCGCTCTGTAAGTATAACAGTTATAACATTCTCCAGTCTCAGTGATCTGACAGTGTGATATTGCTCTGTAAGTATAACAGTTATAACATTCTCCAGGCTCAGTGATCTTACAGTGTGATATTGCTCTGTAAGTATAACAGTTATAATATTCACCAGCCTCTGTGATCTTACAGTGTGATATCGCTCTGTAAGTATAACAGTTATAACATTCTCCAGTCTCTGTGATCTTACAGTGTGATATCGCTCTGTAAGTATAACACTTATAACATTCTCCAGTCTTTGTGATCTTACAGTGTGATATTGCTCTGTAAGTATAACAGTTATAACATTCTCCAGTCTTTGTGATCTTACAGTGTGATATCGCTCTGTAAGTATAACAGTTATAACATTCTCCAGTCTCTGTGATCTTACAGTGTGATATTGCTCTGTAAGGATAACAGTTATAACATTCTCCAGTCTCTGTGATCTTACAGTGTGATATCGCTCTGTAAGTATAACAGTTATAACATTCTCCAGTATCTGTGATCTTACAGTGTGATATCACTTTGTAAGTATAACAGTTATAACATTCTCCAGTCTCTGTGATCTTACAGCGTGATATCACTTTGTAAGTATAACAGTTATAACATTCTCCAGTCTCAGTGATCTTACAGTGTGATATCGCTCTGTAAGTATAACAGTTATAACATTCTCCAGTCTCTGTGATCTTACAGTGTGATATCGCTCTGTAATTATAACAGTTATAACATTCTCCAGTCTCTGTGATCTTACAGTGTGATATTGCTCTGTAAGTATAACAGTTATAACATTCTCCAGTCTCAGTGATCTTACAGTGTGATATCGCTCTGTAAGTATAACAGTTATAACATTCTCCAGTCTCTGTGATCTTACAGTGTGATATAGCTCTGTAAGTATAACAGTTATAACATTCTACAGTCTCAGTGATCTTACAGTGTGATATCGCTCTGTAAGTATAACAGTTATAACATTCTCCAGTCTCTGTGATCTTACAGTGTGATATAGCTCTGTAAGTATAACAGTTATAACATTCTCCAGTCTCTGTGATCTTACAGTGTGATATTGCTCTGTAAGTATAACAGTTATAACATTCTCCAGTCTCTGTGATCTTACAGTGTGATATAGCTCTGTAAGTATAACAGTTATAACATTGTCCAGTCTCTGTGATCTTACAGTGTGATATAGCTCTGTAAGTATAACAGTTATAACATTCTTCAGTCTCTGTGATCTTACAGTGTGATATAGCTCTGTAAGTATAACAGTTATAACATTCTCCAGTCTCTGTGCTCTTATAGTGTGATATAGCTCTGTAAGTATAACAGTTATAACATTGTCCAGTCTCTGTGATCTTACAGTGTGATATAGCTCTGTAAGTATAAGAGTTATAACATTCTCCAGTCTCTGTGATCTTACAGGGTGATAATGCTCTGTAAGTATAACAGTTATAACATTCTCCAGTACTCTGTGATCTTACAGTGTGATATAGCTCTGTAAGTATAACAGTTATAACATTCTCCAGTCTCTGTGATCTAACAGTGTGATACCGCTCTGTATGTATAACAGTAATAACATTCTCCAGTCTCAGTGATCTTACAGTGTGATATCGCTCTGTAAGTATCACAGTTATAACATTTTCCCGTCTCTGTGATCTTACAGTGTGATATCGCTCTGTAAGTATAACAGTTATAACATTCTCCAGTCTCTGTGATCTTACAGTGTGATATAGCTCTGTAAGTATAACAGTTATAACATTCTCCAGTCTCTGTGATCTTACAGTGTGATATAGCTCTGTAAGTATAACAGTTATAACATTCTGTAGTCTCTGTGATCTTACAGTGTGATATCGCTCTGTAAGTATAACAGTTATAACATTCTCCAGTCTCTGTGATCTTACAGTGTGATATAGCTCTGTAAGTATAACAGTGATAACATTGTCCAGTCTCTGTGATCTTACAGTGTGATATAGCTCTGTAAGTATAACAGTTATAACATTCTCCAGTCTCTGTGATCTTACAGTGTGATATTGCTCTGTAAGTATAACAGTTATAACATTCTCCAGTCTCTGTGATCTTACAGTGTAATATTGCTCTGTAAGTATAACAGTTATAACATTTTCCCGTCTCTGTGATCTTACAGTGTGATATAGCTCTGTAAGTATAACAGTTATAACATTCTCCAGTCTCAGCGATCTTGCAGTGTGATATCGCTCTGTAAGTATAACAGTTAGAACATTCTCCAGTCTCTGTGATCTTACAGTGTGATATTGCTCTGTAAGTATAACAGTTATAACATTCCCCAGTCTCAGTGATCTTACAGTGTGATATCGTTCTTTAATTATAACAGTTATAACATTCTCCAGTCTCTGTGATCTTACAGTGTGATATCGCTCTGTAATTATAACAGTTATAACATTCTCCAGTCTCTGTGATCTTACAGTGTGATATTGCTCTGTAAGTATAACAGTTATAGCATTCTCCAGTCACAGTGATCTTACAGTGTGATATCGCTCTGTAAGTATAACAGTTATAACATTCTCCACTCTCAGTTATCTTACAGTGTGATATCGCTCTGTAAGTATAACAGTTATAGCATTCTCCAGTCACAGTGATCTTACAGTGTGATATCGCTCTGTAAGTATAACAGTTATAACATTCTCCACTCTCAGTTATCTTACAGTGTGATATCGCTCTGTAAGTATAACAGTTATAACATTCTCCAGTCTCTGTGATCTTACAGTGTGATATCGCTCTGTAAGTATAACAGTTATAACATTCTCCAGTCTCAGTGATCTGACAGTGTGATATTGCTCTGTAAGTATAACAGTTATAACATTCTCCAGTCTCAGTGATCTTACAGTGTGATATTGCTCTGTAAGTATAACAGTTATAATATTCTCCAGCCTCTGTGATCTTACAGTGTGATATCGCTCTGTAAGTATAACAGTTATAACATTCTCCAGTCTCTGTGATCTTACAGTGTGATATCGCTCTGTAAGTATAACACTTATAACATTCTCCAGTCTTTGTGATCTTACAGTGTGATATTGCTCTGGAAGTATAACAGTTATAACATTCTCCAGTCTTTGTGATCTTACAGTGTGATATCGCTCTGTAAGTATAACAGTTATAACATTCTCCAGTCTCTGTGATCTTAAAGTGTGATATTGCTCTGTAAGGATAACAGTTATAACATTCTCCAGTCTCTGTGATCTTACAGTGTGATATCGCTCTGTAAGTATAACAGTTATAACATTCTCCAGTCTCTGTGATCTTACAGTGTGATATCACTTTGTAAGTATAACAGTTATAACATTCTCCAGTCTCTGTGATCTTACAGCGTGATATCACTTTGTAAGTATAACAGTTATAACATTCTCCAGTCTCAGTGATCTTACAGTGTGATATCGCTCTGTAAGTATCACAGTTATAACATTCTCCAGTCTCTGTGATCTTACAGTGTGATATCGCTCTGTAAATATAACAGTTATAACATTCTCCAGTCTCTGTGATCTTACAGTGTGATATCGCTCTGTAAGTATAACAGTTATAACATTCTCCAGTCTCTGTGATCTTACAGTGTGATATAGCTCTGTAAGTATAACAGTTATAACATTCTACAGTCTCAGTGATCTTACAGTGTGATATCGCTCTGTAAGTATAACAGTTATAACATTCTCCAGTCTCAGTGATCTTACAGTGTGATATCGCTCTGTAAGTATAACAGTTATAACATTCTCCAGTCTCTGTGATCTTACAGTGTGATATTGCTCTGTAAGTATAACAGTTATAACATTCTCCAGTCTCTGTGATCTTACAGTGTGATATTGCTCTGTAAGTATAACAGTTATAACATTCTCCAGTCTCTGTGATCTTACAGTGTGATATAGCTCTGTAAGTATAACAGTTATAACATTGTCCAGTCTCTGTGATCTTACAGTGTGATATAGCTCTGTAAGTATAACAGTTATAACATTCTTCAGTCTCTGTGATCTTACAGTGTGATATAGCTCTGTAAGTATAACAGTTATAACATTCTCCAGTCTCTGTGCTCTTATAGTGTGATATAGCTCTGTAAGTATAACAGTTATAACATTGTCCAGTCTCTGTGATCTTACAGTGTGATATAGCTCTGTAAGTATAACAGTTATAACATTCTCCAGTCTCTGTGATCTTACAGGGTGATATCGCTCTGTAAGTATAACAGTTATAACATTCTCCAGTACTCTGTGATCTTACAGTGTGATATAGCTCTGTAAGTATAACAGTTATAACATTCTCCAGTCTCTGTGATCTAACAGTGTGATATCGCTCTGTATGTATAACAGTTATAACATTCTCCAGTCTCAGTGATCTTACAGTGTGATATCGCTCTGTAAGTATAACAGTTGTAACATTTTCCCGTCTCTGTGATCTTACAGTGTGATATCGCTCTGTAAGTATAACAGTTATAACATTCTCCAGTCTCTGTGATCTTACAGTGTGATATAGCTCTGTAAGTATAACAGTTATAACATTCTGTAGTCTCTGTGATCTTACAGTGTGATATCGCTCTGTAAGTATAACAGTTATAACATTCTCCAGTCTCTGTGATCTTACAGTGTGATATTGCTCTGTAAGTATAACAGTTATAACATTCTCCAGTCTCTGTGATCTTACAGTGTAATATTGCTCTGTAAGTATAATAGTTATAACATTTTCCCGTCTCTGTGATCTTACAGTGTGATATCGCTCTGTAAGTATAACAGTTATAACATTCTCCAGTCTCAGCGATCTTGCAGTGTGATATCGCTCTGTAAGTATAACAGTTATAACATTCTCCAGTCTCTGTGATCTTACAGTGTGATATTGCTCTGTAAGTATAACAGTTATAACATTCCCCAGTCTCAGTGATCTTACAGTGTGATATCGTTCTTTAATTATAACAGTTATAACATTCTCCAGTCTCTGTGATCTTACAGTGTGATATAGCTCTGTAAGTATAACAGTTATAACATTCTCCAGTCTCAGTTATCTTACAGTGTGATATCGCTCTGTAAGTATAACAGTTATAACATTCTCCAGTCTCTGTGATCTTACAGTGTGATATCGCTCTGTAAGTATAACAGTTATAACATTCTCCAGTCTCTGTGATCTTACAGTGTGATATAGCTCTGTAAGTATAACAGTTATAATATTGTCCAGTCTCTGTGATCTTACAGTGTGATATAGCTCTGTAAGTATAACAGTTATAACATTGTCCAGTCTCTGTGATCTTACAGTGTGATATCGCTCTGTAAGTATAACAGTTATAACATTCTCCAGTCTCAGTGATCTTACAGTGTTATATCGCTCTGTAAGTATAACAGTTGTAACATTTTCCCGTCTCTGTGATCTTACAGTGTGAGATCGCTCTGTAAGTATAACAGTTATAACATTCTCTAGTCTCTGTGATCTTACAGTGTGATATCGCTCTGTAAGTATAGCAGTTATAACATTTTCCAGTCTCAGTGATCTTACAGTGTGATATCGGTCTGCAAGTATAACAGTTATAACATTCTCCAGTCTCAGTGATCTTACAGTGTGATATCGCTCTGTAAGTATAACAGTTATAACATTCTCCAGTCTCAGTGATCTTACAGTGTGATATCGCTCTGTAAGTATAACAGTTATAACATTCTCCAGTCTCTGTGATCTTGCAGTGTGATATCGCTCTGTAGGTATAGCAGTTATAACATTCTCCAGTCTCTGTGATCTTACAGTGTGATATCGCTCTGTAAGTATAACAGTTATAACATTCTCCTGTCTCTGTGATCTTACAGTGTGATATCGGTCTGTAAGTATAACAGTTATAACATTCTCCAGTCTCAGTGATCTTACAGTGTGATATTGCTCTGTACGTATAACAGTTATAACATTCTCCAGTCTCTGTGATCTTACAGTGTGATATTGCTCTGTACGTATAACAGTGATAACATTCTCCAGTCTCTGTGATCTTACAGTGTGATATCGCTCTGTATGTATAACAGTTATAACATTCTCCAGTCTCAGTGATCTTGCAGTGTGATATCGCTCTGTAAGTATAACAGTTATAACATTCTCCAGTCTCTGTGATCTTACAGTGTGATATCGCTCTGTAAGTATAACAGTTATAACATTCTCCAGTCTCAGTGATCTTACAGTGTGATATCGCTCTGTAAGTATAACAGTTATAACATTCTCCAGTCTCTATGATCTTACAGTGTGATATCGCTCTGTAAGTATAACAGTTATAACATTCTCCAGTCTCTGTGATCTTACAGTGTGATATTGCTCTGTCAGTATAACAGTTATAACATTCTCCAGTCTCTGTGATCTTACAGCGTGATATCACTTTGTAAGTATAACAGTTATAACATTCTCCAGTCTCTGTGATCTTACAGTGTGATATCGCTCTGTAAGTATAACAGTTATAACATTCTCCAGTCTCAGTTATCTTACAGTGTGATATCGCTCTGTAAGTATAACAGTTATAACATTCACCAGTCTCAGTGATCTTACAGTGTGATATCGCTCTGTAAGTATAACAGTTATAACATTCTCCAGTCTCAGTGATCTTACAGTGTGATATCGCTCTGTAAGTATAACAGTTATAACATTCTCCAGTCTCAGTGATCTGACAGTGTGATAATGCTCTGTAAGTATAACAGTTATAACATTCTCCAGTCTCAGTGATCTTACAGTGTGATATTGCTCTGTAAGTATAACAGTTATAACATTCTCCAGTCTCAGTGATCTTACAGTGTGATATTGCTCTGTAAGTATAACAGTTATAACATTCTCCAGTCTCTGTGATCTTACAGTGTGATATCGCTCTGTAAGTATAACAGTTATAACATTCTCCAGTCTCTGTGATCTTACAGTGTGATATCGCTCTGTAAGTATAACAGTTATAACATTCTCCAGTCTTTGTGATCTTACAGTGTGATATTGCTCTGTAAGAATAACAGTTATAACATTCTCCAGTCTTTGTGATCTTACAGTGTGATATCGCTCTGTAAGTATAACAGTTATAACATTCTCCAGTCTCTGTGATCTTACAGTGTGATATTGCTCTGTAAGGATAACAGTTATAACATTCTCCAGTCTCTGTGATCTTACAGTGTGATATCGCTCTGTAAGTATAACAGTTATAAAATTCTCCAGTCTCTGTGATCTTACAGTGTGATATCACTTTGTAAGTATAACAGTTATAACATTCTCCAGTCTCTGTGATCTTACAGCGTGATATCACTTTGTAAGTATAACAGTTATAACATTCTCCAGTCTCTGTGATCTTACAGTGTGATATCGCTCTGTAAGTATAACAGTTATAACATTCTCCACTCTCAGTTATCTTACATTGTGATATCGCTCTGTAAGTATAACAGTTATAACATTCTCCAGTCTCAGTGATCTTACAGTGTGATATCGCTCTGTAAGTATAACAGTTATAACATTCTCCAGTCTCTGTGATCTTACAGTGTGATATCGCTCTGTAAGTATAACAGTTATAACATTCGCCAGTCTCAGTGATCTGACAGTGTGATATTGCTCTGTAAGTATAACAGTTATAACATTCTCCAGTCTCAGTGATTTTACAGTGTGATATTGCTCTGTAAGTATAACAGTTATAACATTCTCCAGTCTCTGTGATCTTACAGTGTGATATTGCTCTGTAAGTATAACAGTTACAACATTCTCCAGTCTCTGTGATCTTACAGTGTGATATCGCTCTGTAAGTATAACAGTTATAACATTCTCCAGTCTCTGTGATCTTACAGTGTGATATAGCTCTGTAAGTATAACAGTTATAACATTCTCCAGTCTCAGTGATCGTACAGTGTGATATCGCTCTGTAAGTATAACAGTTATATCATTCTCCAGTCTCTGTGATCTTACAGTGTGATATAGCTCTGTAAGTATAACAGTTATATCATTCTCCAGTCTCTGTGATCTTACAGTGTGATATCGCTCTGTAAGTATAACAGGTATAACATTCTCCAGTCTCTGTGATCTTACAGTGTGATATAGCTCTGTAAGTATAACAGTTATATCATTCTCCAGTCTCTGTGATCTTACAGTGTGATATCGCTCTGTAAGTATAACAGGTATAACATTCTCCAGTCTCTGTGATCTTACAGTGTGATATAGCTCTGTAAGTATAACAGTTATAACATTCTCCAGTCTCTGTGATCTTACAGTGTGATATCGTTCTGTAAGTATAACAGTTATAACATTCTCCAGTCTCTGTGATCTTACAGTGTGATATCGCTCTGTAAGTATAACAGTTATAACATTCTCTTGCCTCTGTGATCTTACAGTGTGATATCGCTCTGTAAGTATAACAGTTATAACATTCTCCAGTCTCAGTGATCTGACAGTGTGATATTGCTCTGTAAGTATAACAATTATAACATTCTCCAGTCTCAGTGATCTTGCAGTGTGATATCGCTCTGTAAGTATAACAGTTATAACATTCTCCAGTCTCTGTGATCTTACATTGTGATATCGCTCTGTAAGTATAACAGTTATAACATTCTCCAGTCTCTGTGATCTAACAGTGTGATATCGCTCTGTAAGTATAACAGTTATAACATTCTCCAGTCTCTGTGATCTTACAGTGTGATATCGCTCTGTAAGTATAACAGTTATAACATTCTCCAGTCTCAGTGATCTTACAGTGTGATATCGCTCTGTAAGTATAACATTTATAACATTCTCCAGCCTCTGTGATCTTACAGTGTGATATACCTCTGTAAGGATAACAGTTATAACATTCTCCAGTCTCAGTGATCTTACAGTGTGATATAGCTCTGTAAGTATAACAGTTATAACATTCTCCAGTCTCTGTGATCTTACAGTGTGATATCGCTCTGTAAGTATAACAGTTATAACATTCTCTTGCCTCTGTGATCTTACAGTGTGATATCGCTCTGTAAGTATAACAGTTATAACATTCTCCAGTCTCAGTGATCTGACAGTGTGATATTGCTCTGTAAGTATAACAGTTATAACATTCTCCAGTCTCAGTGATCTTACAGTGTGATATCGCTCTGTAAGTATAACAGTTATAACATTCTCCAGTCTCTGTGATCTTACAGTGTGATATCGCTCTGTAAGTATAACAGTTATAACATTCTCCAGTCTCTGTGATCTAACAGTGTGATATCGCTCTGTAAGTATAACAGTTACAACATTCTCCAGTCTCTGTGATCTTACAGTGTGATATCGCTCTGTAAGTATAACAGTTATAACATTCTCCAGTCTCTGTGATCTTACAGTGTGATATAGCTCTGTAAGTATAACAGTTATAACATTCTCCAGTCTCTGTGATCTTACAGTGTGATATCGCTCTGTAAGTATAACAGTTATAACATTCTCCAGTCTCTGTGATCTTACAGTGTGATATAGCTCTGTAAGTATAACAGTTATAACATTCTCCAGTCTCAGTGATCGTACAGTGTGATATAGCTCTGTAAGTATAACAGTTATATCATTCTCCAGTCTCTGTGATCTTACAGTGTGATATAGCTCTGTAAGTATAACAGTTATATCATTCTCCAGTCTCTGTGATCTTGCAGTGTGATATAGCTCTGTAAGTATAACAGTTATAACATTCTCCAGTCTCTGTGATCGTACAGTGTGATATACCTCTGTAAGTATAACAGTTATAACATTCTCCAGTCTCTGTGATGTTACAGTGTGATATTGCTCTGTAAGTATAACAGTTATAACATTCTCCAGTCTCTGTGATCTTACAGTGTGATATCGCTCTGTAAGCATAACAGTTATAACATTGTCCAGGCTCTGTGATCTTACAGTGTGATATCGCTCTGTAAGTATAACATTTATAACATTCTCCAGTCTCTGTGATCTTACAGTGTAGTATCGCTCTGTAAGTAGAACAGTTATAACATTCTCCAGTCTCAGTGATCTTACAGTGTGATATCGCTCTGTAAGTATAACAGTTATAACATTCTCCAGTCTCAGTGATCTTACAGTGTGATATCGGTCTGTAAGTATAAGAGTTATAACATTCTCCAGTCTCTGTGATCTTACAGTGTGATATCGCTCTGTAAGTATAACATTTATAACATTCTCCAGCCTCTGTGATCTTACAGTGTGATATCGCTCTGTAAGTATAACAGTTATAACATTCTCCAGTCTCAGTGATCTTACAGTGTGATATCGGTCTGTAAGTATAAGAGTTATAACATTCTCCAGTCTCTGTGATCTTACAGTGTGATATCGCTCTGTAAGTATAACATTTATAACATTCTCCAGCCTCTGTGATCTTACAGTGTGATATCGCTCTGTAAGGATAACAGTTATAACATTCTCCAGTCTCAGTGATCTTACAGTGTGATATCGCTCTGTAAGTATAACAGTTATAACATTCTCCAGTCTCTGTGATCTTACAGTGTGATATCGCTCTGTAAGTATAACAGTTATAACATTCTCCAGTCTCTGTGATCTTACAGTGTGATATCGCTCTGTAAGTATAACAGTTATAACATTCTCCAGTCTCTGTGATCTTACAGTGTGATATTGCTCTGTAAGTATGACAGTTATAACATTCTCCAGTCTCTGTGATCTTACAGTGTGATATACCTCTGTAAGTATAACAGTTATAACATTCTCCAGTCTCTGTGATCTTACAGTGTGATATTGCTCTGTAAGTATAACAGTTATAATATTATCCAGTCTCTGTGATCTTACAGTGTGATATCGCTCTGTAAGCATAACAGTTATAACATTGTCCAGGCTCTGTGATCTTACAGTGTGATATCGCTCTGTAAGTATAACATTTATAACATTCTCCAGTCTCTGTGATCTTACAGTGTAGTATTGCTCTGTAAGTAGAACAGTTATAACCTTCTCCAGTCTCAGTGATCTTACAGTGTGATATCGCTCTGTGAGTATAACAGTTATAACATTCTCCAGTCTCAGTGATCTTACAGTGTGATATCGGTCTGTAAATATAAGAGTTATAACATTCTCCAGTCTCAGTGATCTTACAGTGTGATATCGGTCTGTAAGTATAAAAGTTATAACATTCTGCAGTCTCTGTGATCTTACAGTGTGATATAGCTCTGTCAGTATAACAGTTATAACATTCTCCAGTCTCTGTGATCTTTCAGTGTGATATTGCTCTGTAAGTATAACAGTTATAACATTCTCCAGTCTCTGTGATCTTACAGTGTGATATCGCTCTGTAAGTATAACAGTTATAACATTCTCCAGTCTCTGTGATCTTACAGTGTGATATCGCTCTGTAAGTATAACAGTTATAACATTCTCCAGTCTCAGTGATCTTACAGTGTGATATCGCTCTGTAAGTATAACATTTATAACATTCTCCAGTCTCAGTGATCTTACAGTGTGATATAGCTCTGTAAGTATAACAGTTATAACATTCTCCAGTCTCTGTGATCTTACAGTGTGATATCGCTCTGTAAGTATAACAGTTATAACATTCTCTTGCCTCTGTGATCTTACAGTGTGATATCGCTCTGTAAGTATAACAGTTATAACATTCTCCAGTCTCAGTGATCTGACAGTGTGATATTGCTCTGTAAGTATAACAGTTATAACATTCTCCAGTCTCAGTGATCTTACAGTGTGATATCGCTCTGTAAGTATAACAGTTATAACATTCTCCAGTCTCTGTGATCTTACAGTGTGATATCGCTCTGTAAGTATAACAGTTATAACATTCTCCAGTCTCTGTGATCTAACAGTGTGATATCGCTCTGTAAGTATAACAGTTATAACATTCTCCAGTCTCTGTGATCTTACAGTGTGATATCGCTCTGTAAGTATAACAGTTATAACATTCTCCAGTCTCTGTGATCTTACAGTGTGATATAGCTCTGTAAGTATAACAGTTATAACATTCTCCAGTCTCAGTGATCGTACAGTGTGATATCGCTCTGTAAGTATAACAGTTATATCATTCTCCAGTCTCTGTGATCTTACAGTGTGATATAGCTCTGTAAGTATAACAGTTATATCATTCTCCAGTCTCTGTGATCTTACAGTGTGATATACCTCTGTAAGTATAACAGTTATAACATTCTCCAGTCTCAGTGATCTTACAGTGTGATATCGCTCTGTAAGTATAACAGTTATAACATTCTCCAGTCTCTGTGATCTTACAGTGTGATATAGCTCTGTAAGTATAACAGTTATAACATTCTCCAGTCTCTGTGATCTTACAGTGTGATATACCTCTGTAAGTATAACAGTTATAACATTCTCCAGTCTCTGTGATCTTACAGTGTGATATCGCTCTGTAAGTATAACAGTTATAACATTCTCTTGCGTCTGTGATCTTACAGTGTGATATCGCTCTGTAAGTATAACAGTTATAACATTCTCCAGTCTCAGTGATCTGACAGTGTGATATTGCTCTGTAAGTATAACAGTTATAACATTCTCCAGTCTCAGTGATCTTACAGTGTGATATCGCTCTGTAAGTATAACAGTTATAACATTCTCCAGTCTCTGTGATCTTACATTGTGATATCGCTCTGTAAGTATAACAGTTATAACATTCTCCAGTCTCTGTGATCTAACAGTGTGATATCGCTCTGTAAGTATAACAGTTATAACATTCTCCAGTCTCTGTGATCTTACAGTGTGATATCGCTCTGTAAGTATAACAGTTATAACATTCTCCAGTCTCAGTGATCGTACAGTGTGATATCGCTCTGTAAGTATAACAGTTATATCATTCTCCAGTCTCTGTGATCTTACAGTGTGATATAGCTCTGTAAGTATAACAGTTATATCATTCTCCAGTCTCTGTGATCTTACAGTGTGATATACCTCTGTAAGTATAACAGTTATAACATTCTCCAGTCTCAGTGATCTTACAGTGTGATATCGCTCTGTAAGTATAACAGTTATAACATTCTCCAGTCTCTGTGATCTTACAGTGTGATATAGCTCTGTAAGTATAACAGTTATAACATTCTCCAGTCTCTGTGATCTTACAGTGTGATATACCTCTGTAAGTATAACAGTTATAACATTCTCCAGTCTCTGTGATCTTACAGTGTGATATCGCTCTGTAAGTATAACAGTTATAACATTCTCTTGCCTCTGTGATCTTACAGTGTGATATCGCTCTGTAAGTATAACAGTTATAACATTCTCCAGTCTCAGTGATCTGACAGTGTGATATTGCTCTGTAAGTATAACAGTTATAACATTCTCCAGTCTCAGTGATCTTACAGTGTGATATCGCTCTGTAAGTATAACAGTTATAACATTCTCCAGTCTCTGTGATCTTACATTGTGATATCGCTCTGTAAGTATAACAGTTATAACATTCTCCAGTCTCTGTGATCTAACAGTGTGATATCGCTCTGTAAGTATAACAGTTATAACATTCTCCAGTCTCTGTGATCTTACAGTGTGATATCGCTCTGTAAGTATAACAGTTATAACATTCTCCAGTCTCTGTGATCTTACAGTGTGATATAGCTCTGTAAGTATAACAGTTATAACATTCTCCAGTCTCAGTGATCGTACAGTGTGATATCGCTCTGTAAGTATAACAGTTATATCATTCTCCAGTCTCTGTGATCTTACAGCGTGATATAGCTCTGTAAGTATAACAGTTATATCATTCTCCAGTCTCTGTGATCTTGCAGTGTGATATAGCTCTGTAAGTATAACAGTTATAACATTCTCCAGTCTCTGTGATCTTACAGTGTGATATACCTCTGTAAGTATAACAGTTATAACATTCTCCAGTCTCTGTGATGTTACAGTGTGATATTGCTCTGTAAGTATAACAGTTATAACATTCTCCAGTCTCTGTGATCTTACAGTGTGATATCGCTCTGTAAGCATAACAGTTATAACATTGTCCAGGCTCTGTGATCTTACAGTGTGATATCGCTCTGTAAGTATAACATTTATAACATTCTCCAGTCTCTGTGATCTTACAGTGTAGTATCGCTCTGTAAGTAGAACAGTTATAACATTCTCCAGTCTCAGTGATCTTACAGTGTGATATCGCTCTGTAAGTATAACAGTTATAACATTCTCCAGTCTCAGTGATCTTACAGTGTGATATCGGTCTGTAAGTATAAGAGTTATAACATTCTCCAGTCTCAGTGATCTTACAGTGTGATATCAGTCTGTAAGTATAAGAGTTATAACATTCTGCAGTCTCTGTGATCTTTCAGTGTGATATTGCTCTGTAAGTATAACATTTATAACATTCTCCAGTCTCTGTGATCTTACAGTGTGATATCGCTCTGTAAGTATAACAGTTATAACATTCTCCAGTCTCTGTGATCTTACAGTGTGATATCGCTCTGTAAGTATAACAGTTATAACATTCTCCAGTCTCAGTGATCTTACAGTGTGATATTGCTCTGTAAGTATAACATTTATAACATTCTCCAGCCTCTGTGATCTTACAGTGTGATATAGCTCTGTAAGGATAACAGTTATAACATTCTCCAGTCTCAGTGATCTTACAGTGTGATATAGCTCTGTAAGTATAACAGTTATAACATTCTCCAGTCTCTGTGATCTTACAGTGTGATATCGCTCTGTAAGTATAACAGTTATAACATTCTCTTGCCTCTGTAATCTTACAGTGTGATATCGCTCTGTAAGTATAACAGTTATAACATTCTCCAGTCTCAGTGATCTGACAGTGTGATATTGCTCTGTAAGTATAACAGTTATAACATTCTCCAGTCTCAGTGATCTTACAGTGTGATATCGCTCTGTAAGTATAACAGTTATAACATTCTCCAGTCTCTGTGATCTTACAGTGTGATATCGCTCTGTAAGTATAACAGTTATAACATTCTCCAGTCTCTGTGATCTAACAGTGTGATATCGCTCTGTAAGTATAACAGTTATAACATTCTCCAGTCTCTGTGATCTTACAGTGTGATATCGCTCTGTAAGTATAACAGTTATAACATTCTCCAGTCTCTGTGATCTTACAGTGTGATATAGCTCTGTAAGTATAACAGTTATAACATTCTCCAGTCTCAGTGATCGTACAGTGTGATATCGCTCTGTAAGTATAACAGTTATATCATTCTCCAGTCTCTGTGATCTTACAGTGTGATATAGCTCTGTAAGTATAACAGTTATATCATTCTCCAGTCTCTGTGATCTTACAGTGTGATATACCTCTGTAAGTATAACAGTTATAACATTCTCCAGTCTCAGTGGTCTTACAGTGTGATATCGCTCTGTAAGTATAACAGTTATAACATTCTCCAGTCTCTGTGATCTTACAGTGTGATATAGCTCTGTAAGTATAACAGTTATAACATTCTCCAGTCTCTGTGATCTTACAGTGTGATATACCTCTGTAAGTATAACAGTTATAACATTCTCCAGTCTCTGTGATCTTACAGTGTGATATCGCTCTGTAAGTATAACAGTTATAACATTCTCTTGCCTCTGTGATCTTACAGTGTGATATCGCTCTGTAAGTATAACAGTTATAACATTCTCCAGTCTCAGTGATCTGACAGTGTGATATTGCTCCGTAAGTATAACAGTTATAACATTCTCCAGTCTCAGTGATCTTACAGTGTGATATCGCTCTGTAAGTATAACAGTTATAACATTCTCCAGTCTCTGTGATCTTACATTGTGATATCGCTCTGTAAGTATAACAGTTATAACATTCTCCAGTCTCTGTGATCTAACAGTGTGATATCGCTCTGTAAGTATAACAGTTATAACATTCTCCAGTCTCTGTGATCTTACAGTGTGATATCGCTCTGTAAGTATAACAGTTATAACATTCTCCAGTCTCAGTGATCGTACAGTGTGATATCGCTCTGTAAGTATAACAGTTATATCATTCTCCAGTCTCTGTGATCTTACAGTGTGATATAGCTCTGTAAGTATAACAGTTATATCATTCTCCAGTCTCTGTGATCTTACAGTGTGATATACCTCTGTAAGTATAACAGTTATAACATTCTCCAGTCTCAGTGATCTTACAGTGTGATATCGCTCTGTAAGTATAACAGTTATAACATTCTCCAGTCTCTGTGATCTTACAGTGTGATATAGCTCTGTAAGTATAACAGTTATAACATTCTCCAGTCTCTGTGATCTTACAGTGTGATATACCTCTGTAAGTATAACAGTTATAACATTCTCCAGTCTCTGTGATCTTACAGTGTGATATCGCTCTGTAAGTATAACAGTTATAACATTCTCTTGCCTCTGTGATCTTACAGTGTGATATCGCTCTGTAAGTATAACAGTTATAACATTCTCCAGTCTCAGTGATCTGACAGTGTGATATTGCTCTGTAAGTATAACAGTTATAACATTCTCCAGTCTCAGTGATCTTACAGTGTGATATCGCTCTGTAAGTATAACAGTTATAACATTCTCCAGTCTCTGTGATCTTACATTGTGATATCGCTCTG
This sequence comes from Pteria penguin, assembly GCA_035048485.1. NCBI lineage: Eukaryota > Metazoa > Mollusca > Bivalvia > Pterioida > Pteriidae > Pteria > Pteria penguin. Next base: position 4,685,560 of record CM068581.1, read on the forward strand.
TAAGTATAACAGTTATAACATTCTCCAGTCTCTGTGATCTAACAGTGTGATATCGCTCTGTAAGTATAACAGTTATAACATTCTCCAGTCTCTGTGATCTTACAGTGTGATATCGCTCTGTAAGTATAACAGTTATAACATTCTCCAGTCTCTGTGATCTTACAGTGTGATATAGCTCTGTAAGTATAACAGTTATAACATTCTCCAGTCTCAGTGATCGTACAGTGTGATATCGCTCTGTAAGTATAACAGTTATATCATTCTCCAGTCTCTGTGATCTTACAGTGTGATATAGCTCTGTAAGTATAACAGTTATATCATTCTCCAGTCTCTGTGATCTTGCAGTGTGATATAGCTCTGTAAGTATAACAGTTATAACATTCTCCAGTCTCTGTGATCTTACAGTGTGATATACCTCTGTAAGTATAACAGTTATAACATTCTCCAGTCTCTGTGATGTTACAGTGTGATATTGCTCTGTAAGTATAACAGTTATAACATTCTCCAGTCTCTGTGATCTTACAGTGTGATATCGCTCTGTAAGCATAACAGTTATAACATTGTCCAGGCTCTGTGATCTTACAGTGTGATATCGCTCTGTAAGTATAACATTTATAACATTCTCCAGTCTCTGTGATCTTACAGTGTAGTATCGCTCTGTAAGTAGAACAGTTATAACATTCTCCAGTCTCAGTGATCTTACAGTGTGATATCGCTCTGTAAGTATAACAGTTATAACATTCTCCAGTCTCAGTGATCTTACAGTGTGATATCGGTCTGTAAGTATAAGAGTTATAACATTCTCCAGTCTCAGTGATCTTACAGTGTGATATCAGTCTGTAAGTATAAGAGTTATAACATTCTCCAGTCTCAGTGATCTTACAGTGTGATATTGCTCTGTAAGTATAACAGTTATAACATTCTCCAGTCTCAGTGATCTTACAGTGTGATATTACTCTGTAAGGATAACAGTTATAACATTCTCCAGTCTCAGCGATCTTGCAGTGTGATATCGCTCTGTAAGTATAACAGTTATAACATTCTCCAGTCTCAGCGATCTTGCAGTGTGATATCGCTCTGTAAGTATAACAGTTATAACATTCTCCAGTCTCTGTGATCTTACAGTGTGATATCGCTCTGTAAGTATAACAGTTATAACATTCTCCAGTCTCTGTGATCTTACAGTGTGATATCGCTCTGTAAGTATAACAGTTATAACATTCTCCAGTCTCTGTGGTCTTACAGTGTGATATTGCTCTGTAAGTATAACAGTTATAACATTCTCCAGTCTCTGTGATCTTACAGTGTGATATCGCTCTGTAAGTATAACAGTTATAACATTCTCCAGTCTCTGTGATCTTACAGTGTGATATCGCTCTGTAAGCATAACAGTTATAACATTCTCCAGTCTCAGTGATCTTACAGTGTGATATCGCTCTGTAAGTATAACAGTTATAACATTCTCCAGTCTCTGTGATCTTACAGTGTGATATAGCTCTGTAAGTATAACAGTTATAACATTCTCAAGTCTCTGTGATCTTACAGTGTGATATCGCTCTGTAAGTATAACAGTTATAACATTCTCCAGTCTCAGTGATCTTACAGTGTGATATCGCTCTGTAAGTATAACAGTTATATCATTCTCCAGTCTCTGTGATCTTACAGTGTAATATTGCTCTGTAAGTATAACAGTTATAACATTCTCCAGTCTCTGTGATCTTACAGTGTGATATCGCTCTGTAAGTATAACAGTTATAACATTCTCCAGTCTCTCTGATCTTACAGTGTGATATCGCTCTGTAAGTATAACACTTATAACATTCTCCAGTCTCTGTGATCTTACAGTGTGATATCGCTCTGTAAGTATAACAGTTATAACATTCTCCAGTCTCAGTGATCTTACAGTGTGATATCGCTCTGTAAGTATAACAGTTATATCATTCTCCAGTCTCAGTGATCTTACAGTGTGATATCGCTCTGTAAGTATAACAGTTATATCATTCTCCAGTCTCTGTGATCTTACAGTGTAATATTGCTCTGTAAGTATAACAGTTATAACATTCTCCAGTCTCTGTGATCTTACAGTGTGATATCGCTCTGTAAGTATAACAGTTATAACATTCTGCAATCTCAGTGATCTTACAGTGTGATATCGCTCTGTAAGTATAACAGTTATAACATTCTCCAATCTCAGTGATCTTACAGTGTGATATAGCTCTGTAAGTATAACAGTTATCACATTCTGCCGTCTCAGTGATCTTACAGTGTGATATCGCTCTGTAAGTATAACAGTTATAACATTCTCCAGTGTCAGTGATCTGACAGTGTGATATCGCTCTGTATGTATAACAGTTATAACATTCTCCAGTCTCTGTGATCTTACAGTGTGATATTGCTCTGTAAGTATAACAGTTATAACATTGTCCAGTCTCTGTGATCTTACAGTGTGATATCGGTCTCTAAGTATAACAGTTATAACATTCTCCAGTCTCTGTGATCTTACAGTGTGATATAGCTCTGTAAGTATAACAGTTATAACATTCTCCAGTCTCTGTGATCTTACAGTGTGATATTGTTCTGTAAGTATAACAGTTATAACATTCTCCAGTCTCTGTGATCTTACAGTGCGATATCGCTCTGTAAGTATAACAGTTATAACATTCTCTTGTCTCTGTGATCTTACAGTGTGATATCGCTCTGTAAGTATAGCAGTTATAACATTCTCCAGTCTCTGTGATCTAACAGTGTGATATTGCTCTGTAAGTATAACAGTTATAACATTCTCCAGTCTCTGTGATCTTACAGTGTGATATAGCTCTGTAAGTATAACAGTTATAACATTCTCCAGTCTCTGTGATCTTACAGTGTGATATCGCTCTGTAAGTATAACAGTTATAACATTCTCCAGTCTCTGTGATCTTACAGTGTGATATCGCTCTGTAAGTATAACAGTTATAACATTCTCCAGTCTCTGTGATCTTACAGTGTGATATAGCTCTGTAAGTATAACAGTTATAACATTCTCCAGTCTCTGTGATCTTACAGTGTGACATTGCTCTGTCCGTATAACTGACAATTCTCTAGTCGTGGTCTTTTAACAGTGTGACATTGCTCTGTCCGTATAACTGACAATTCTCTAGTCGTGGTCTTTTTACAGTGTGACATTGCTCTGTTCGTATAACTGACAATTCTCTAGTCGTGGTCTTTTTACAGTGTGACATTGTTCTTTCCGTATAACTGACAATTCTCTAGTCGTGGTCTTTTTACAGTGTGACATTTGTTTGTCCGTATAACTGACAATTTTCTAGGCGTGGTCTTTTTACAGTGTGACATTGCTCTGTCCGTATAACTGACAATTCTCTAGTCGTGGTCTTTTTACAGTGTGACATTGTTCTGTCCGTATAACTGACAATTCTCTAGTCGTGGTCTTTTTACAGTGTGACATTGCTTTGTACGTATAACTGACAATTTTCTAGGCGTGGTCTTTTTACGGTGTGACATTGTTCTGTCCGTATAACTGACAATTCTCTAGTCGTGGTCTTTTTACAGTGTGACATTTCTTTTTCCGTATAACTGACAGTTTTCTAGGCGTGGTCTTTTTACAGTGTGACATTGCTCTGTCCGTATAACTGACAATTTTCTAGGCGTGGTCTTTTTACAGTGTGACATTGCTCTGTCCGTATAACTGACAATTCTCTAGTCGTTGTCTTTTGACAGTGTGACATTGCTTTGTCCGTTTAACTGACAATTCTCTAGTCGTGGTCTTTTTTCAGTGTGACATTGCTCTGTCCGTTTAACTGACAATTCTCTAGTCGTGGTCTTTTTACAGTTTGACATTGCTCTGTCCGTATAACTGACAATTCTCCAGTCGTGGTCTTTTTACAGTGTGACATCGCTCTGTCCGTATAACTGACAATTCTCTAGGCGTGGTCTTTTTACAGTGTGACATCGCTCTGTCCGTATAACTGACAATTCTCTAGTCGTGGTCTTTTTACAGTGTGACATTGTTCTGTCCGTATAACTGACAATTCTCTAGTCGTGGTCTTTTTACAGTGTATCATTGCTTTGTCCGTATAACTGATAATTCTCTAGTCGTGGTCTTTTACAGTGTGACATTGTTTTTGTGTTTGCAGTGTTCTTCAATATACAATATACAAGGCAGTGGTTTTAGAGAAATAAATACGTTCTATGATTTATGTTTTTAATTCAGCTCTTAACTCTGATATGTGATATCATTACAATTTTTGTAGTTTACTATTAATAGTTTGAGATATTGACCTATCGTTTAAACTGAATAAACATTGTGATATGAGAAGACTTTTCTTGAATCTAGTAATGAACCAGGTACTGTCGTGTAACTCTTAATGGCATGATATTCTACAATTAGCATAGTGTAACTTTCTTTCTAAAATATTGGTAACTTTTTTTTTATTTAAACTACGGTATCAATTACTGAATATTGTTTTATTGAATTTCAATTAGATACATCACACACAACAGAATCAATTTCTTACATTCGAGAGCTTTTCATCATCTCCATAACCTACGGATATTGTAAGTAGAAGTTACAAGCATCCAGGCATCACTGGTATCGTGTAGTGTAGTGTGCATTATATTCTGCTGATTAAGATAACATTCTAAATTACAATCTAGCCGCAAGTAGTGGCCCTAAATGAATGATAGGGCCACATTTCCTTACGTTGCGTAAACTTGCATTTTTGATAAATGGAATGGCCGGCACGATTCTACGCATTTCGGCATCAAATGGAGCAAATATCTAACATACATAAACATAAAGCAAACGATCGGCAATGTTATCTTACCCTGATCTGTCGTCTGAAGGTTCTACACACATTTTTCCCAACCTGTCTCAAATTTGCCGGTTTCTGTGTCAGCCATACGGTCTCGCGAGATCTCGTTAACAGAAACCTCGCAAAAAGAGGCGGAGCTGACGAAAAACACGTGGTCATTGTTATTTTTATGTCATTTCTCTATTTACATTTTATTCATCGGCTAGTTATTTATAAAGTAGAAAACTAAATTGAAATGACCAGAAATGCAGTAACTAGCCGATAAATAAAATGTAAACAGAGAAATGACATAAAAATAACAATGACCACGCACCCATGACCACGTGTTTTTCGTCAGCTCCGCCTCTTTTTGTGAGGTTTCTTTTAACGAGATCTCGCGAGACCGTATGGCTGACACAGAAACCGGCAAATTTGAAACAGGTTGGGAAAAAATGTGTGTAGAGACTTCAGACAACAGATCGGGGGTAAGATAACATGCCGATCGTTTGCTTTATGTTTATATATGTCAGATATTTGCTCCATTTGATGCCGAAATGCGTAGAATCGTGCCGGCCATTCCGTTTATCAAAAATGCAAGTTTACACAACGTAAGGAATTGTGGCCCTATCATTCATTTAGGGCCACTACTTGCGGCTAAATTACAATCATAATTACAGGACAAGGCTATGGTACAGGCAGGATAACCTTCCATTTTTAAAATGTCTATATATGATATGGTATAACTGGGTAGTCGGAGAAAGTCACTGACTTTAACAGGTGTACTGATTGATCTTTGAATTCTGTAAAGATCGAGCCCAAGCTGAGACAATAAACTGTATAGGAGAAAAATCCTCTTAAAATTCTATGAAAATCTTCGCCATTAGACGTTGATCGCCACCATATGAAGTACTTCTGATCTTATTTTAAACTAAAAGGTGAGAGTTGTGTCACACACGAAAAGAAATGGATACGTATATTAGATCTGAGTATGACTGTTATAGGTCCATGATGAGAGTTTGAAGAATGTGTAGAAGTAATTTTGGTCCTTTGATAATAGATTTGCGAAAGTGACTCAGACAAACGTATTCCCACAAAATCACCCTGCAACAATACTTATATTACCAAATATTGTTCAGTGTACATCATATTTGGCATCAACATGTAGTGTAGGCACTACATCATATGTGACATTAGCGTGTAGTGTAGACACTACATGTCGTTTGTGGAAACTTGACGATAACTTGAAGTGTTCCGGAGGTTTAACAGTCATAATCGTCAATAAGTCAGAGATAATAATAAGGGAACGATACCTTAAGGCGTGGAAATTATCGTGCTTAGACAAACCTCTTCAAGCATCAAAACTGAGGCGATCTAATCTGATTGTCTTGCCTTTCAAGAAAATTGATTTGCACGTATGAACAGCACTGATAGAAATCTACATAGCTTGAATGATTTACGCAAAATGTTTAATTGAAACATCAAACCATAACGGAGAGTTGGCGGATGTTCGGATTCCTCTGGGTGTATTCAGTACGTAATAAATATACTTTAACAAGGATCTGAATGACGCTTTTGCCACTCTATGTCGTCTGTATCCAGTAAATGCCCGAAAATTGATTTATGCCAATTATTGTCAAATGGACCTATATCAGATAATAAGACATTTCACTGAAAAACAAATGTTTTAAGATATGAAAGAATGTTAGATTCTGCTGACAAATATTTTCAACACGCTGCATGAGTCCTATGACGGTCAAGTAATTTCATCTTAATCTATGAGCCAAGACAAATATTAGAAATAACACATTTCTGTCAATAATTGACAGCACTCTTCATGTGAAAAGTATTAAAACGGCTTATACTCCATCTCTTCTTATACACATTTAGTGGTATAATGATTTGATGGAAGACATACATTGCTAATAGACATATTACTGTACTAATTTTCACTACGAAGAGTTTGAGTGCTATTACACCACTGCACTGCTGTTATCTGGCCATGACACTCTCTAAACAGTATAAGTTTAAATCAATGTTATATAAAATATTGAGATGTGTCGTATCCGGCGTGAGAAACAGAAGAAACTTCTTTATCAGTAGCCGTCATTATTCATACATTTGAGTTTACATCACACATTATGAAAAAAGTGGAAGGATTTTATCTGTATTTGTTAGAATCTTTTTCTAGTTTATGATTACTGAAGAATTATAAAACATTTCAAAAACAAACAAAAAAATAACAAAACAACGAGGGAAAAAAAAAGAGTAGAAAAAGAAACTGAGTTCTGAGCTCCAGTTAAAGAATTATTCCCCATATTGATACTGTATAGTACTGGCATATCAGATAAACTTAATTACTGGTTTGTTGTAGAAAAATATCTTATAAACTTTTACATGCATATCTATGTTACGCTGCAATTATTTGTCTTACTTTTCTTTAGATTTCTTACTGGTAACAGAATTTCAAAGATTGAAGCTGTAACTTTGGAACCATTGCCACGGTTGACACATCTGTAAGTTTATTTGAAAGTAAAAGTATATTGGCGTGAAAATTGGTAAAATGGTATGAGTGAAACGGTATAATGGTATGAGTGAAACGGTATAATGGTATGAATGTAACGGCATAATGGTATGAGTAAAACGGTATAACGGCATGAATGTAACGGTATAATGGCATGAATGTAACGGTACAATGGTATGAATGTAACGATATAATGGTATGAATGTAACGATATAATGGTATAAATGTAACGATATAATGGTATAAATGTAACGATATAATGGTATAAATGTAACGGTATAATGGTGTGAATGTAACGATATAATGGTATGAGTGTAACGGTATAATGGTATAAATGTAACCGTATAATGGTATGAATGTAACGATATAATGGTATGAATGTAACGATATAATGGTATAAATGTAACGATATAATGGTATAAATCTAACGGTATACTGGTATGAATGTAACGATATAATGGTATGAATGTAACGGTATAATGGTATGAATGTAACGGTATAATGGTATGAATGTAACGATATAATGGTATAAATGTAACGATATAATGGTATAAATGTAACGATATAATGGTATGAATGTAACGATATAATGGTATGAATGTAACGATATAATGGTATAAATGTAACGGTATAATGGTATGAATGTAACGATATAATGGTATGAATGTAACGATATAATGGTATGAATGTAACGGTATAATGGTATGAATGTAACGGTATAATGGTATAAATGTAACGATATAATGGTATAAATGTAACGGTATAATGGTGTGAATGTAACGATATAATGGTATAAATGTAACGATATAATGGTATGAATGTAACGGTATAATGGTATGAATGTAACGATATAATGGTATGAATGTAACGATATAATGGTATAAATGTAACGGTATAATGGTGTGAATGTAACGATATAATGGTATGAATGTAACGATATAATGGTATAAATGTAACGGTATAATGGTATGAATGTAACGATATAATGGTATGAATGTAACGATATAATGGTATGAATGTAACGATATAATCGTGTAAATGCAACGGTATAATGGTATGAATGTAACGATATAATGGTATAAATGTAATGGTATAATGGTATAAATGTAACGGTATAATGGTGTGAATGCAACGGTATAATGGTATGAATGTAACGGTATAATGGTATAAATGTAACGGTATAATGGTATGAATGTAACGGTATAATGGTATAAATGTAACGGTATAATGGTGTGAATGTAACGGTATAATGGTGTGAATGTAACGGTATAATGGTATAAATGTAACGGTATAATGGTATAAATGTAACGGTATAATGGTATAAATGTAACGGTATAATGGTATGAATGTAACGGTATAATGGTATAAATGTAACGGTATAATGGTATGAATGTAACGATATAATGGTATAAATGTAACGGTATAATGGTATGAATGTAACGATATAATGGTATGAATGTAATGGTATAATGGTGTGAATGTAACGATATAATGGTATGAATGTAACGATATAATGGTATAAATGTAACGGTATAATGGTATGAATGTAACGATATAATGGTATAAATGTAACGATATAACGGTATAAATGTAACGGTATAATGGTATGAATGTAACGATATAATGGTATAAATGTAACGGTATAATGGTATGAATGTAACAATATAATGGTATAAATGTAACGGTATAATGGTATGAATGTAACGATATAATGGTATAAATGTAACGGTATAATGGTATGAATGTAACGATATAATGGTATAAATGTAACGGTATAATGGTATAAATGTAACGGTATAATGGTGTGAATGTAACGGTATAATGGTATGAGTGTAACGGTATAATGGTCTGAGTGTAACTGTATAATGGTATAAATGTAACGGTATAATGGTATGAATGTAACGGTATAATGGTATAAATGTAACGATATAATGGTATAAATGTAACGATATAATGGTATGAATGTAACGATATAATGGTATGAATGTAACGGTATAATGGTATGAATGTAACGGTATAATGGTATAAATGTAACGGTATAATGGTATGAATGTAACGATATAATGGTATAAATGTAACGGTATAATGGTATGAATGTAACGATATAATGGTATAAATGTAACGATATAATGGTATAAATGTAACGGTATAATGGTATGAATGTAACGATATAATGGTATAAATGTAACGGTATAATGGTATGAATGTAACGGTATAATGGTATGAATGTAATGGTATAATGGTATAAATGTAACGGTATAATGGTATAAATGTAACGGTATAATGGTATGAATGTAACGGTATAATGGTATAAATGTAACGGTATAATGGTGTGAATGTAACGGTATAATGGTATGAATGTAACGGTATAATGGTATAAATGTAACGATATAATGGTATAAATGTAACGTATAATGGTGTGAATGTAACGATATAATGGTATGAATGTAACGGTATAATGGTATGAATGTAACGGTATAATGGTATAAATGTAATGGTATAATGGTATGAAAGTAACGGTATAATGGTATGAATGTTACGATATAATGGTATAAATGTAACGATATAATGGTATAAATGTAACGTATAATGGTGTGAATGTAACGATATAATGGTATAAATGTAACGATATAATGGTATAAATGTAACGGTATAATGGTATAAATATAAAGGTATAATGGTATGAATGTAACGATATAATCGTATGAATGTAATGGTATAATGGTGTGAATGTAACGGTATAATGGTATAAATGTAATGGTATAATGGTATAAATGTAACGGTATAATGGTATAAATGTAACGGTATAATGGTGTGAATGTAACGGTATAATGGTATGAATGTAACGGTATAATGGTATGAATGTAACGATATAATGGTATAAATGTAACGGTATAATGGTATGAATGTAACGGTATAATGGTATGAATGTAACGGTATAATGGTATAAATGTAACGGTATAATGGTGTGAATGTAACGGTATAATGGTATGAGTGTAACGGTATAATGGTATGAATGTAACGGTATAATGGTATAAATGTAACGGTATAATGGTATGAATGTAACGGTATAATGGTATAAATGTAACGGTATAATGGTATGAATGTAACGGTATAATGGTATAAATGTAACGATATAATGGTATGAATGTAACGGTATAATGGTATGAATGTAACGATATAATGGTATGAATGTAACGATATAATGGTATAAATGTAACGGTATAATGGTATGAATGTAACGATATAATGGTATAAATGTAACGGTATAATGGTGTGAATGTAACGATATAATGGTATGAATGTAACGGTATAATGGTATAAATGTAACGATATAATGGTATAAATGTAACGGTATAATGGTATGAATGTAACGGTATAATGGTATAAATGTAACGATATAATGGTATAAATGTAACGATATAATGGTGTGAATGTAACGGTATAATGGTATAAATGTAACGGTATAATGGTATGAATGTAACGGTATAATGGTATAAATGTAACGGTATAATGGTGTGAATGTAACGGTATAATGGTATAAATGTAACGATATAATGGTATAAATGTAACGATATAATGGTGTGAATGTAACGGTATAATGGTATAAATGTAACGATATAATGGTATAAATGTAACGGTATAATGGTATGAATGTAACGATATAATGGTATGAATGTAACGGTATAATGGTATGAATGTAATGGTATAATGGTATAAATGTAACGGTATAATGGTATAAATGTAACGGTATAATGGTGTGAATGTAACGGTATAATGGTATAAATGTAACGGTATAATGGTGTGAATGTAACGGTATAATGGTATAAATGTAACGGTATAATGGTATGAATGTAACGGTATAATGGTATGAATGTAACGGTATAATGGTGTAAGTTGAATAATATAACGATATAATAGAATGGTATAACGGTGGGACGAGTATATTATCTTGTTTGTATCATATGCATTTTTCTAAAGAATTGCGTTCTTCGGAAAAAAAGAAAGAAAAGAATCAAGTAGATCAATAATCATAACTGGAATAATAAATGATCGTTGACACATATATTACTACTCCCTCTGAGACTTGCTGGCTTATTGATCAAAAATATCATGTATAGCATGCCTTTCTTTGCTTCTATAGTCTAGATTCCTTATATAACCTATGGTTTTCATATCATTCAATGTCGATATTAGATATTAAACACACAAGATACCCTACACTAAACACACAAGATTTTTTGTTTTTGTTTTGACCAGTTGTACCCAGGGTGGAATGACATGGGCTCAAAATGGTTCTGTCATTTGACAAAATTGTTATTCAGAACGGCTGTATAGATAATTGAGAACAGAATGCACCAAAGTCAGTTTTAAAGTGTGTCTTAAGTATTGTCAGTTCCTTTCCTCAATATTTTTTTTTATTTTATAAAGTGTTTTGGAATTTGTCATTTTTGCACACTTTCACGTGTTTTGTTTGATTTTGAAAATGTATGAGAGTGTATTACAATAATGTGGTGGTGTTTTTGATCTCATTTTTAAATGAAATAACTGAAAATAGAAACTTCCTGTAGGGGATATTGTGATAGTATCTCATGCATTTAAGGTGCTTAGATGAACGAGATACATACCCATTTGTGTCTCTACTCTTTTCTTAATTTTGATCTTAAATCTGTTCAGATCTTTTAAAAATTGTTAGACACGTTTAATGGCGTTATTATACCACCCGCAAACCCCGGGCTTCTGTCTGTCTGTCCATCAATCTTGTCCGGGCCATAACATTTTCCCGAGGGTGAAAATATTTTAAACAATTTTTGTCCATGACCCAAGGGTATGTCATAAACTTGAACCAAGGTCATATCAACAAGGTCAAGGTCAATGTGTACACACAGCCATAGTTTTTGTCCGGGCCATATCGTCTTCCTGTTATGATGGAGGGAGATTATATTTTACACAATTGTTGTGCATGACTCAAGGGTGTGTTATAATTTTGAACCAAGGTTATACCTACGATGTCAAGGTCAGAGTGCACAGATAGGCAGAAATCTTGTTTCGGCCGTAAGGTCTTCTTGTTACGTTGGAGGGAAATTATGTATTTCGCACAATTGTTGTCCATGACCCAAGGGTGTGTCATGACCTTGAACCAAGTTCATGTCTTTAAGGTCAAGGTCACAGTGCACAAACACAATTCCTGTTCGGTCCATAGCTTCTTCTTTGTACGTTGGAGAGAGATTGTATTTCACACAGTTGTAGTCCATGACTCAAGGGTGTGTTGTGACCTTGAACTAAGGTCATGTCTACAAGGTCAGAGTCTCAGTGCATACATATCAGAATTCATGTTTTCATTTATGATACCTCGAAATGTACGAGTGGGACATCCATTACCCTTATATCAGTAATGTATCTTGGAGCTTCTTCTTCTTCAAATATGAAGTGTATTCAAAAGTTGAGCGTTATACTTTAATTATTGCATGTTTAACTTTGTTGCGACGGTGGTATTTGTCCCGTTGGGACAGCTCTAATTTGAATTAATCTTCAAACTTGACATCGTAAGAGCGAAACTTCACACAGGGAAGAAATAAGATGTACATTGGTAAGAGTCCAAATTACAAAAATATGTTTATCTTATCAAATCATATTTAAAATAAATGACAGAGATAATGCGTTACTCTTACAAGTTTTACACAGACCAAATTTTACTATAGAAAAACCTCTAAAATATTTCACAATGAAAACAAACTTTGACTAATATTTTTCCTGTTTGTTTTACAGGCATTTAGGCGATAACAGAATTGATTGGATTGAAGAGTTGTCATTCAAGAATTTACAGAACTTGGTAACGTTGTAAGCACATAATTCTAATTTGTAATATACATTTATTATATATCTATATTTGTAATGTATACAATATGAAATCTCTATTTGTTACGTCATATTTTGATTTTTATACAGGTAAAATTAAATCATGATATCTGTGATTGTATCATCCTAATTATGGATATTTATTATTATCATTTCCCTGGGATGAAATCTGTCATGTGCTTGGTTAGATCTCTTGGATACCTTCTGATAATTCGGATATCTTATATTCAGAATTCTGAAGAATTATACCGCGCGATTTCATATCTAAATATCATTGCCTTGAGTAACTATTGGTACGTCAATGTAACATCAATATCGGCCAGTTCCACCATTTAACAACTGTCATATCCTACTTCATGTGGTTTTTAGTACTTCACCGCCATTGAACTCATTACAGGACTCTCTCCAACAACAGACTTGGCTCAATAACAGAAAATATGCTGTCAGGATTAACCAATGTCACATTTTTGTGAGTAAAAATAAAATCACTCCATGGCTGTAATTATTGCATTCGGTGATTACATGTAATAACACTTGTTGTGACTAAAATGAACAAAGAAAATCGAACGTAATAGGAAATGTTCCTTATACACGATTGATATTCATCATGACGTTTGATATGCACATTATTCTCTTATTATTCCTTGCAGTGATGCGTGTTATGCCGTCAATACAACAATAACTGTCAGTGGAAATGTAACAATCGCCATTATTCACTACTTATCCAATATTATTGAAATTATCTCACCAAATTAAATTTCACGACAACCATTCGGGGCACTTAGGCAATTCTTACATGAAATGTGTTTGATATGCACACAATGACTTCCTCTTAGGTTACTGTTGTGTAATCTTCTTCTTAAAATTAATAGTAAGCTTGTACGTTGTCGCGCATTCAGTTTCACATATTTTCATTTTCAAAGTTGACAGGGTATTAATCAATATCTGCTCGATTGTGTTGTTAATGTGCACTTTGAAAAAATATATTTGTTCTGAATGTTCATATAACTTAATTGAAAGACACATTCATTATGGATATTTCTTTCAGAGACTTTCGGGACAATCAGTTGCTGGGGATCCACACTAACTGCTTCAAACATCTACTACTCCTGAAATCATTGTAAGCATTTATTCCATAAACAAACAATTATGTATATCTACGTCATTGCAATATTAAATTTTGGAGACAATTTTGATTCATTTAAATTGGTACTTACTTTTGTTCTGTATGTTCCAGGGACTTGACATTAAATCCCCTACGTACTATGAACATCAAGACGTTAAAAGAGCTGAAGAAGCTGGATTATGTGTAAGATGACATGGTATTTTGGTCTGTAATGTGTTTTGTTTTATGTATTATATTCAAAGTTAAACTAAATAAAATCGATGCAGTGAAATGAATAAAAGAGAACTGAAGTATATTCTTCTGTCAATTCCAGTTTAATCTCCATTTCATTGATAAAAAGGAAAACAATCATTAAAATGCTTCTTTTAGCATATAAATAGAATTATATACGGATATTCTAATGCTTGACATATTTAAATTCAGATCTCATTCTTTTTCTTTTGCTTTTGTTTTCAAGGTATTTTGATCAATTTTACATGTGTGTGTACGCGATACATGTAAAACACTGCAAGCCGTTTGGAAATGGAATTTCAAGTCAAAAGGATCTCCTCGATAGCGTGTTTCTGCGCATGATGGTTTGGGTGGTATCAGTTCTCTCTATATTTGGCAACTTAATTGTCATATTCGGTCGAATCTTACTAAGGGAAGATAATCAAGTACACTCCTTCTACATCAAAAACCTCTCTCTGGCAGACATTTTAATGGGAATTTATCTGTTTATCATCGGAGTTCGCGACTTTATGTATCGAGGAACATATCTATATTATGATCAAACGTGGCGATACAGCAGTGAGTGCGATTTCTGTGGCATTTTGTGTACAATTAGCAGCACAGTGTCTGTCATAACTCTAGCAATGATCACGCTGGATAGATATGTTTGCATCATGTTTCCATGGCATGGCAAAAGGAAGAATTTTAAGGTCGCTTACATCATTATGACGACTGTATGGACCTGCTCTATATTTTTGTCAATCTTGCCAATTTTTGGACTACCGTACTTTGGTAACACCTTCTATCGGGATAACGCCGTATGTATCCCACTACACCTACACGAACCCCGCGTGCAAGGATGGGAATATTCCAGTTTTATTTTTCTCGGCATCACATTTGCAGCGTTCTCGTTCATGTGTTTTGCTTATATTATGATGTACATCAATATTCATCAATCAACAAAACAATTAAGATCACATTTTGATGGTCGCCAAAAGTTACTAGCCAAACGATTCTTTTTGATAGTCTTTACTGATTTTCTGTGCTGGGCTCCAATTATGACATTTAAAGTATTAGCTATAGCAGGTACGTATATGCAGTAACATCTTTCTACAAGAATACACCGCATTGCTATGATTCTCTACCATTGACTGTTAGTTGTGTGTGTGTGTGTGTGTGTGTGTGTTTTAGGCCATCCAAGATTAGAACCTTTACATGGTGGCGACACGTGTCTGATGCATTTCTTCATAACTTTGTCCTATTCACCATGACGACGTATGACCATATCTATTTGCAGTATAACTTTACTGTTAATTTACCGTCACATCATAAACTCTTATACATATAAATAATAATCTTGTGATACATCTACGATTGTCCTTATTGAATAGGGCAGTAACAGGAAAATAGTTTAAATAATTCCTATCAACGGTTTATAATTTGAAACAATAGCGGACAATGCTACAGTGAAAAAAATGAAATCTGAAAATGGTGGCAAAACAACGAATACATATAGGACTATACAATTGAATACTTATCAGTAGATTATTATTCGTTATTTATTATTCATTAAAGAGTAATTTATTATTTATTAATGAGTTATTTATTATTTATTAAAGAGTTATTTTTAATGGCAGGTACCCGTATAGAAGGTCATCTCTATTCGTGGATAGTGATTTTTATATTACCTATAAACAGTGCATTGAATCCATTACTATATACACTAACTACCAAGTTATTCCGTGAGAAGATATTGCCTCAGTTGTGCTGTGGATTATTGGCGTTGTCACGAAAAAGAGATCCTGTTATAGTCAGGAAATTATCCATGTCATCGTCCTCATCTGGACACAAAAAGCGTCAAGGCTCACGTGCCAGTTCTCTTGAAAGAGATTTATTTGAAGTCGGCGTTCATACACTCCGGTGTGCAGCTTTTAATCACAATGCTTCGAAATACCTGAACTGCTCTAATATCATGCAGGTATATCATTACTACATTAGATGTGATATTCTCTTATCTATTTATTGGTTGTAGTTGGTTATCCTTTCTATTCTAATTCAAGTTATGAATTGTGCACTGTAATGAATTGAAATGTTTTGATTATTAATAAATATATATATATATATATATATATATATATATATATATATATATATATATATATATATATATATATATATATATATATATATATATATATATATATATATGACCTCTCAACCTGATATACTCGTTTATCATTTTCCTCGTTATGGAGGTTTATTTATAAATTTTTAGATGTGTGTCTTTTGATTGTACTACCGGTACTGTTGCAATTAATGAGAAGGTGTCCCCGTAAACCGGTTAACCACGCCAACTTTGTATCTTTTGTTACTTAGTTGACCGTCCTAAGTTGGTATCGCATTTGTCGTACAATAAATATTTTTGCATCGTTGTATGTATTTCATTACTTATTATCAACTTTTATTGTACATCTCCTTGGTGACTTCTGTCCTACAGCTAAGTCAGATGCATTTCCCTTTCCCATTTACAAATACAGATGATTGCTTTACAAATGATAAAGAATATGAACAAGAAAATTTACGAAACTATTATCTTTTAACAATATTTCAATCGTATTGAATAATTATTTCAGATGGATTCTTATTACACAAGACGGCTTCATAAAAACTACATTTGCTATAAAACCCGTGGGGCATTTTCGGCTATAGAAAATCCGTCGTCACCAAGAAAGGATATTCGATATTTCCCTGTATCAACTTCGGCTGATTTTCCAAGGCGCAAAGAAATGTAAATACTATAACACGAGGACGATTTATTGGAGACTGCAAACGCCTTTATTAATACCAGAAATAAACGAGCACACTAAACCATACATATTATATGTGTAACGAGTAAGAAAGTGGCACATCCATCACATGGGTACTCTAAACCATTTATATTATCTGTATGACGGATGGGAAAGTGGCACATCCACCGCATAAATACACTAAACCATTTATATTATCTGTATGACGGAAGGGAAAGTGTCACATCCATCACATGGGAACACTTAAACATTCATATTATGTGTATGACGAATAGGAAAGTGGTAATCCATCACATGAGCACACTCATCCATTTTATATTATGTGTATGACGGATGGAAAAGTGACCCAACTACCATATGAGCACAACAAACCATTAATATTGTCTATGTAATGAATAAGAAAGTAGCACATCCATCACATGTGCACACTAAACCATTCATATTATCTATTTGACGAATGGGAAAATGGCACATTCATCACAAGGGCACACTTAATCATTCATTTTATCTGCATGTCAAATAAGAAAGTGGCGCATCCATCACATGAGCACACTACACCATTCATATTATCTGTATGACGGATGGGAAAGTGGCCAAACCACCGCATGAGTATACTTAACCATGAATGTTATCTGTATAATAAGTAAGACAGTGGCACATCTATCATATGAGTACACTAAACCATTCATATTATCTATATGACGGATAAGAAAGTGGCACATTTAAAGATCTTGATTTTGGGTATGGATGAGAGGAAACTGATTTTTTTTCGTAGTGTAGACTTTGTCAGTGTATGTAATATTAGTATTAAATTGTTAGAAAATATTCCATATGTAATAAAATATATATTAAATGTTACAATATTTTCATCAACAACAATAACAACAACAAAAACAACGCTAACAAAACGATAGATAAATTTATATCAGTAGTTAAACAATTGAGTGATCGCCAAATGCCCGACATCACACATTTTGGCACACTTGTTCATTGTGACGTTATAAATAAATGGCCCGTCAAACATGAATTTAACTATGACGTCACAATGGAACTACATAATGGGCGTGGTTAAAGTTGGATCTGGCGATTCCTCAACTGTGAAACCGTACGGCATTCAAAATCTGCAAAAACAGGAAAATAGAGAAAAAAGAGCGTAGCAGACCAGAAATCTAGTGTAGCATGCAAGGGTTGCAGCCGAGAGCTCTCGTGTCGAATGCAAGTCGCAGTTCCCATTGGAACACAACAATTTCTTACTGCTTCAGGCAAGTCTATTTCATATGAAGGTTGGAAATTTATGTTGACTGCATCATCCACATGCCTTTGGTATATAAGCCAATGAGCTTGATGTGGTGTAAACATAATACAAAGAAATAGATTATTCACGAAACATTATTTCAAATTAGTTAAATTAGTAAATTAAGTCGGCTTATACATGGAAGGGGAATGCCTTTCATCTCAAACGGTAGATCAACCATATAACACAAAAATTGCACTGATAACTGTCATATTTATGTAAAGATGATGGATAGATCCAAACCGTAAGTCTGAAAATCAATCATGAAACCAAAGGTTATACAAAATCAGTGAAAATGAAAACCAAAAAGAAAACAACGAAAAATGTCTGATTGATGTGCGTATGTGAACCCCCTTGATGGAATGAGATCAGGTGCCCTGAGAGAGTGAGCATCTCCTGCTTGCTAGCAACATTTGTCACATATACCCAGTAGAAAGAGTCAAATCGTGTAAACTCCATATATATCTATATATGGAGAAGTCAAAGTAGGTAACCTTCTAATATAGAAGGTGTCAAATCTGTGTAAAATGATCGGAATCGGTCTAGAATATCATTTAAAAGTCTGGATAACGAGATATCATATTGTGTAATAAGAGTCTCGTAACGATCATAGAACTTCCTCAGTGACGTTGTTAGTTTAGCACATATATAACCCTGGTTTAGTAGCTTTTCTAAAAGTCGCCTAGCTCTCAGAACAAAGTCATTATAATTTGATCATGCTCTGGAATAACGTATTAACTGAGATATGATAAATATAGAACATATATACCTTTTAATTTTGTGCACCATATGCGTATTTCGACAACTTATGTCGTATGCGGGCGATAATGGAATGTTGCTACTTATCAAAGAAATGTTTGTGGTATCGAAATTGAAATCGTCACGTTTGTTATAGAGCGAGGCGTTCAATTGACGATCAACGTCGAAAGACAACATTATCTAAATACGAAGTAGATTTACTAAAAGTAGAGTTACGAAGGTAGAAAGGATCATATAATACAAGGAATAATATAATTAAATGTTTTATCTCCTTTTTCAAGTTATGGCAGATATGTCACTTAATAGTATACATAGCTTCCATACTCTGAACAACTACACTGTTTATATTCATGATTTCAGTGTTCTTTTAAGCCCATTTTATCGCCATTAATCTTAAGGTTTCTCTCTACGTTTTGAGAATTAAGAAAATCCTCATGGCAGTCTTCCAATTTCATTTATTCTCTATTTGATTAGCGTTAATAGTGATTCCTCGACTGTCATTGTCTTGCCATTTATTGTATCCCTCCGTGAATCACCTCTATGTAAAAATCTGAAATACCGATCCGATTTCCACAACTCCGGCAATAAAGAACGACACAAAGCGTCCAACGTAGCATGGCTCTTGACGTAGACGTCGTTACATTTCATCCAAAACATGTTCTATAGGCGATAAATCAATTGACATCGCAGGCCATGGCCAGGGAAGCAAATTTACGTTTTGCTGCGGTAGATAGTCACTAACAAAGCGAACAGCACATGTGGTGTGCGGTCGTGCGTTGTCCCGCTGCAGAATGACGTTACGCTGATTGTTGTGAATGAATGGAATGATGTGCTGACGTATAATCTCGTCATGCAGCGTGCGCCAGTTAAACTACCCTCTACTATCACCAAAGGGGTCTTTCCATGTGTTGTAATCCCATCCCAGACCGCTCCTTCTGTCGAATTGGCGGTGCTGAAAAACGCAGTCGTCAATGTAACGTTCTACGACACGACGGTAAGCCCCAACACGATCGTCACTGCTGTCGAGATGAAATCTCAACTTGTCCGTGAAAAGACCTTTCGCCCAACTTCTGTTATTGAAACTACGATGTCTCCGACACCACGCTCACCTAGCAACACGATGACATCCGAGCAGAAACTGACGGATAGCAAGACGTCGAGCACGGATTTAGGCCTCTCGCAATTTGTTCCTTACGGTACGTCAGTATATACATATCTTGCTGGCGTGACCTTATCCACTAGAGTTTAGAGTAATTGATTTCTTTTACACTTCATACAATGCTAGCTTATGTATAGGTCTTAGGTGGGGTAGATTTTGGGGCCAAAAATCAACTTTAAGGTCACTGTTACTAGAAATAGACATCAGCATAGCTCAGTTGTAGACTTATTACTGAAAATAGTGATTCATCACTGTTTCAGTTTCAGATGATAACTATAAATACTGATGCCAGATATGAATTAAACGATGCTATATATTTGCTGTCAATTTCACGAGAACTTGAGATTAACTTCCCAGAATTCAATGTTATTTCTTGTTACTCAGGAACTTCAGGACAAGTGGTTAACCGGACCGACATTCTTGTGCTCATCGGAGAAAGTAGAAGACGACTATCCTCTCATTAGTCCAGACACTGACAAAGAAATTCGTGTTGACGTCAATAAATTAATCATGTCTGAGGGTTTAACTATTTAAATGCGCATCTGGTGCACAAAATTAAAAGGTATATATGTTCTATAATTATTACGGAGTATTACCGAGAGGATTTCAACATGTCCATTATTGGTCAAGTTGGACAAAAAAAAAACATATATTAGACAGCGCAAAATTGGCAAAGAGCTCGACAGAAAATTATTGATACAGGACACCAAATTGTTCTTGGTCGATCTGGCTCAGCGTACTAGGTATCCTGAAGAACATTTTGAACTTTTTGACAACCTGTAAAGAAAGACTATCCTATATCGTCGCTTTTTCCTTTCCTAGACGATTTCGGTTAACTGCGAGTAGGAGGAACGCTTCGAAATAGTGTATTACCCAAGGAAATCTGTTCAAGAATTCTTGTTCTCGATATTCATGAGAAAACAAAACACCAAGGTAGACATCTTACAGAGGGAGCTGTACGTATGAATGGGTAATGGATGGTTGATGGTAAACGATTGGTTTCGTCTGTGATTCATAGATGTGTAACCTGTAGAGCATTGTCACGCTATGTATGGTCGACTATAAAGTAAGATTTTTCTATGATTATCTTTATAAACATGAGATTATGCCATGCATGCACCCATTTGTAATTTTTAAGAAGTTAACGGCTTTTTAACAATATTTTGTATGGATAAGTAAGCATATACTATCACTGTTTTTATTCTATGCATCTAAGATGCAGTTTGTAAGCATTTCTCTAATGTAGAACTCATGTCAGTTAAGTCAGTCGCTTATTAATTAGTATCAAGGTCAAGAAATAGTGATATTTTTCTGAATGATTTTACATACTATTGTGTTTTGTATTTGACATTGTGGAATGTGTACTTGATTTTGCATTTAATTTATTGTATCGTAATTGGATGATATATTTGTTACAGCCTTTTAGGGTGAAATTCTACCAGAATAAACCGTCATCTCTTCCTTGAGTCTTCGCTGACTTTATCAGAGGGTTTAGACAGAACAATAGAAGCGTGTACCCAGACGAAGTACAAGTATCTGGCGAACAACTTAACACCACCGATGGTGTCAACGACCACACAGCTGTGAGGGACGCTCGATCGACCGGTTCGCGAGGGGGTTATAACCCTCCTAGATATAATAATGGTAATCGTAGAGATCAAGGACATGCGCAGCCTCGTGATGTTCACCGTGGACGAGGGTCATTTACACGACAATAGGGATGTCAGGATGTACATATTTATCCTACCACACCAGATTTAGAAAAAAAAAACCACTAGTCATAGCTGCAGTGAATGCCTGTGGACTTAAACATAAACTTTATTACTCTGAATTTAATGATTTCATCAATAATTATGATACTATCGGATTATGTGAAACAAAACTCATTGAGTATAATTGTATTGATAAATAAGAAATATAAATTGTTTAGTAATAATAGGCGACAGAAATCGCACAAAAATTCTGGTGGATAGTTTTTGGATGAGAAATGAAATATTGAATCAGATCAATATATTGCCTAGTAGATCTAAATTTGTTCAATGGTTACGTATTACAAACTTTGTTGATGAAAGAGATTTGTACTTTGGTATGGTTTATCAGCCGCTCATTATTATGAGCAAATTATGCTCATGATGAAATGTGGGATGAATTTCAGCAGTATGAATTTTCAATGATAAGGTCACAGTCAGATAATGTTATACTGATGGGTCATTTTAACTCTAGAACGAATGATTTAGAAGAAGTTTTAGTATTTGACGATTTTTTATCCGATCAAGTCGGAATTAATGAAGATACTTTTGTAGAATTGAATTTTGTGGAATCGCTTGTTGAAAATGATATAATTTCACGTAAACGATGTAATAAAGACACCAAGCTAAATAATCATGGTAGAAAGCTTGTGGAATTTTGCAAAAGCAACAATGTTATAATTCTGAATGGCCGTATTGGTGAAGACAGAATGGTGGGAAAAGTCACATGTAAAAATGCTAGCACTGTTGATTACGTTATTTCTACACCACATACAATAGGGTTTGTACATAATTTTAAAATATGTGATTATTCTGAATATCTCTCCGATATACATTGCCATATCGAAATTGACATCCAACTGAAAAACCAAATACAATATACGAAGCCATGCACCTATGACAACACCTCATACATATCTACTAACAACTCGCGGAGATGGAACATCGCCGCTAAAGAAGAAGTTATAGGTAATATTAACATGGAAGATATCCAGGACGTATTAACAATAATTTCTAACAGCTCAAATGAAAACGCAACTACTGATGACGTCAATAACCTAGCCGACAAACTACGTAACATCCTTATATCATCAGCAACAATAACATTTCCTGAGCAGCAACATCGTCATCGTCGAAAACTAAATAGTAAAAAGTGGTTTGGAAAATAATGTCAGAGCGCTAGGCAGAAGTACCGAATATACAACAAACATAAACACGAAACCAGTCACAGAAACATGAAAAATGCACGGTAAACATACAAAAACACCATAGACTCTTTCGTGCAAAAAGAACGAGACAAACTAGAAAATGATCTGAATGCGCTACGAAAAAAATAAACCAAAAGAGTACTGGAGAATTCTCTGTAGACTCAAATACAAAAATAATCAAACGCATACATAGACAACCTATAGGAGCATTTCAAACATACCAACGAATGTGGAGAAGAGGAGAATATAGAGATAGACGGAAATGTGATGATGAAGCAAACGAAATATTAAATAAAAATATTACACCGGAGGAAGTAAAAACAAGCTATGAAAAATCTTAAATGCGGTAAATCTGCTAGGATAGATGGAATTTTGAATGAATATTTGAAAGCGACGGAGCATATTCTTTTGCCAGTTATATGCCATCTTTTCAATATCGCCTTAACATCGGGTCATGTACCAAGTGAGTGACTAGAAGAAATAATAATATCTATTCATAAATGAGGTAAGCATCTCCTCCTGATAATTTCCGTCCTATTACCTTACTCAGCTGTATTGGTAAGCTCTTCACAACAGTGCTACCCACACGCTTAAAGTTCTTAGAGTCGTATGATGTACTATCACAGACACAAACTGGATTTAGAGATGGCTATACCAGGCTAAATAATATATTTGTTCTTCATACCATCATATCTATTTTAAACAAACGCCGTAAAAAAATTATAATGTGCTTTTATTGGCTTCTCTAAGGCTTTTAATACAGTTTGGCGAGCAGGATTGTGGTCAAAGCTTTTCCGTCAAAACATCAACGGAAAGATCTTGACAGTTATCAGGAATATGTATAAAGGAATAAAGTCGTGCATCAGGTTTTAAAATGAAGTCTCCTTCTTTTTCTCTTGTTCATCCGGCCTCCGTCAAGGAGAGAATCTTTCGTCTGTAATGTTCAGTGTCTTTTTAAAAATGATATAGAGAATTTCTTGGTTGAAAATTTGTGTGAAGGAGTAACCGTTCCTGGTGATTCACCGCCGGGGTATTGCGTAATGATAATTGTTCTGTTGACACTATTCTTGTAGCTAATGCTCCCGCTGATCTTCAAACAAATTTAGATGCCTTTCATAACTATTGCTCATCCTGGAAACTCTCAGTAAATATACGAAAAACAAAAATTGTTACTTTTGGAGGCCGTGGTGCAAGTAACAATGTATTTAAATATGGTACATTAGGTTGATATAGTTGACTTTTATAAATATCTTGGTGTTTAAATATCAAAAATACGGGAAATTTTAAATTAGCTTTGTCTACTATATTAGAACAAGCAAAAAAGGCATTATATCTTCTTTATTCCAGAATTGTTAACATTGACCTATCAATAGATTGTCAAATTAAGCTCTTTTATCAAATTATTGTTCCCATTCTAATATACGGTTGTGAAATCTGGGGATTCAGTAACATAAAGGTTTTAGAAAATATTCAATGTGAATTTTTGAGATTAGTGTTAAAGGTTAAAACAAAGTACTCCACATTGTATGTTATATGGGGAAACCGGTGTTCAGCCTTCGATTTACTCTACGAAACAAAGAATTTTAAGTTTTTGGGCCATACTTATTCATGGTAAATCAGATAAACTTTCATGCTTGTTATATGAAAATCACTTAAAGACCATACCATGAATATTGAACATAGTTGGATAAAAAATATTGAGTCAATATTGAACGAACTTGGTCTGTTACACATTTGACTATCACCTAATGTATATCATTCTAAATGGTTTATCAATGCTGTGAAACTTAGATTGTCTGATCATGCTAAACAGTCATGGGTATCACAGATCAATAAATCATCAAAGTGTGTTTTATACAGAAGCTACAAGGAGTCATTATATCTTGAAAAATATTTACTTATACCTTCTAACAAAATAGTGTTATTTTTGCTAAATTTCGAACTACCAACCAGACTACCAATAGAAACTGGTAGATGGTCATCTATTGCCAGATCAGAAAGAAAATGTGATTTATGTAATCTAAGTTCTATCGGCGACAAATATCATTATGCATTAGAATGTCCTTTTTTCTCCGCTAAACGTTGTATATTTCTCGATAATTATTATTACACAAGACATAATATGATAAAACTTAATGAACTTCTAATCCTTTGTTATGTGTATACATTATTACTTGACTAATATTATACACTATTATGTGTTCATTATTATTTGCCTAATATTATCACAATTTATATTATTATAATTATCTCACCATATTTGATATTTGTACATCTGGTTAACGCATGCGTTCATATTACATTTATATTCATTGTACATACCTCGCCATGTCTTGAATGATCACGAGTGTAAATAAAGTTCTGTTCTGTTACATTGTATCTTATATTTGGTATCACTGAACAATTTTTCTTCTGTAAAGGAAAATTTGAAGATACGAATCAAAGATTTTTGTTAATATTCTATTTATGAGTCCTATATTTTCGTCACCTTATTATAATTATTCATCATAATGCAAGGATGCATATCTGTGGCATATGAGGGGCACCGTTATGATTGACTGGGTAAAAAGATAACAAATGTTGTCATAGGGTAAGGGCAAGTGTCTATATAACCTCAACAGTAAGCAGTCAAAATAAAACAACCATCATGAGCGGCTCCAGGATATTTTAAAATTTCTACGGTTCGAAGTGTAGTAGAAATTTGATGTCTTAGCGTAATGATACATCAATTTGATTGGATATAAGTGTTAAGAGTGTTTCAGGTGCGCTATTAGCTCCGTTTCATTTAGTGTGGTCATTTTTAGCCTAGCGCCCGAGCTGTGTACGTTTAATTTTTAATCAAAGATACAACAGGAATGTGTATGTACTTCATGAAGTTTATATTATTTAGTTTGTATTGTCGGCAAAACAGTATAGTGTTTTATCATTTATATTGTTGAGAGTGTAGGCAAGATATATTCCTTCACAGCAAACTATTATTTTACGCCTGCAGCTGTGGCCACACATAAACTATATATATCACGCACACGCGCTACCTGCCGGTTTATCCCTGTAAAGAAACCCTGTATACACGCTTGATTTTATGTAAATTTGAATTTGAAAATGTAAATTCGGGCAAGCTGAACTAGATATCTCCATCACTTTATACAGACGATTCGGTGAGATGTATATGGTTGATAGAGTATACAGCACACGTAAGTTCATTGTTTCTATTCTGGGCAAATGTAGCATACACTAAACTTATGTAGATAACTGCTACTTGTCTCTCGATTGATTAAATGAAACAGACAGAAAAATAAAAACACAAGACACTATTCGCGATTCAATTTATAGAATAAATTGATATATGTTTGCCCAATATATGTTACAAGTTTCTGGGAATAATACTGTCTTTTTCTAACTTCAAGTTTCTATGATTTAAAGTGAGCACATGACTATTAATACCATGCCTTCATGAATTTTTCGTCCGTTTTATATATGGCCATGGGTTATTGAAAGATATTTCCATTTCTATGGGTTATAAGCCGGCGTGGCCCAGTGGTATCGCGTTGGACTCCTGTCACAATTTCCTTTTGTTCCTAACAAAATTTATATGTTCACCATCCAGTATCGTGTTAGTAAACTTAAGATCAACATTTAAAATACGATAATATTGTGTTACATTAATATTTGTATTCACATCCTTAAATACAGTCAGTGCACAGTTTCCGTTTCCATATACCTTCGGGACAATTACATATGCGTAGCTGGTCCCTGGTACTACACCATTCTTAAGTACATGTGTATATATTCAATATAAGTCATACGGTATTTTATATACCGCGAACAATACTTTATGCCGTTATCTAACGCAGGACTATATGGCGATAGAGTAGCAAACCGAGGTCACTGTAGATTTTATGCCGTTATCTAACGCAAGACGTTATATGGTGATGGATTATATAAAACCGAGGTCCCGTGTCACTGTGGACCGTATACCATTATCTAAAGCAGGACGTTATATGGTGATAGACTACAAAACCGAGGTCCTGTGTCATTATAGACTTTATGCCGTTATCTTACGCAAGACGTTATATGGTGATAGACTATAAAAACGAGGTCTCGTGTCACTGTGGACCGTAAGCCATTATCTAACGTTATATGGTGGTTCAGTATAAAACCGAAGTCCGGTGTCACTAGACTATATGCCGTTATCTAACACAGGACGTTAAATGGCGATAGAGTATAAAACCGAAGTGCCGTATGCCGTTATCTAACACAAAAGGTTATATGGTGATAGACTATATAAAACCGAGGTCCCGTGTCACTGTGGACCGTATGGTATTATTTAACACAGGACGTTATCTGGTGATAGACTTCATAAAACAGAGGTCCCGTGTCACTGTAGGGATAGGGTATAAAACAGAGTTCCCGTGTCACTGTAGACCTTATGTTATTATCTAACGCAGGACGTTATACTGTAATAGACTTTATACGAGGTCCTGTGTCACTGTAGGCTTTACGTCATTATCTAACGCAGGACGTTATACTGTAATAGACTTTATACGAGGTCCTGTGTCACTGTAGACTTTGTCATTATCTAACGCAGGACGTTATACCTGTGTCACTTTAGACTGCATGTCATTATCTAACGCAGGACGTTTTACTGTAATAGACTTTTTACGAGGTCCCGTGTCACTGTAGACTGTACGTCATTATCTAACGCAGGTTGTTATAGCGTGATAGACTTTATACGAGGTCCTGTGTCACTGTAGACTTTATGTCATTATCTAACGCAGGATGTTATACCGTGATAGACTTTATACGAGATCCCGTGTCACTGTAAACTTTATGCCATTATCTAACGCAGGACGTTATACCGTGATAGACTTTATACGAGGTCCTGTGTCACTGTAGACTGTATGCCACTATCTAACGCAGGACGTTATACAGTGCTAGACTTTATACGAGGTCCTGTGTCACTGTAGGCTTTATGTTATTATCTAACGCAGGACGTTATACTGTAATAGACTTTATACGAGGTCCTGTGTCACTGTAGACTTTGTCATTATCTAACGCAAGATGTTATACCGTGATAGACTTTATACGAGGTCCTGTGTCACTGTAGGCTTTATGCCGTTATCTAACGCAAGACGTTATACCGTGATAGACTTTATACGAGGTCCTGTGTCACTGTAGACTTTATATCATTATCTAACGCAGGACGTTATACCGTGATAGACTTTATACGAGGTCCCGTGTCACTACAGACTTTATGCCATTATCTAACGCAGGACGTTATACCGTGATAGACATTATACGAGGTCCCGTGTCACTGTAGACTGTATGCCACTATCTAACGCAGGATGTTATACAGTGATAGACTTTATACGAGGTCCTGTGTCACTGTAGACTGTATGCCACTATCTAACGCAGGACGTTATACCGTGATAGACTTTATACGAGGTCCTGTGTCACTGTAGACTGTATGCCACTATCTAACGGAGGACGTTATACCGTAATAGACTTTATACGAGATCCTGTGTCACTGTAGGCTTTATGTCATTATCTAACGCAGGACGTTATACTGTAATAGACTTTATACGAGGTCCTGTGTCACTGTAGACTGTCATTATCTAACGCAGGACGTTATACCGTGATAGACTTTATACGAGGTCCGGTGTCACTGTAGACTATATGCCGTTATCTAACGCAAGACGTTATACCGTGATAGACTTTATACGAGGTCCTGTATCATTGTAGACTTTATGCCATTATCTAACGCAGGACGTTATACCGTGATAGAATTTATACGAGGTCCCGTGTCACTGTAGACTGTATGCCACTATCTAACGCAGGACGTTATACTGTGATAGACTTTATACGAGGTCCCGTGTCACTGTAGACTTTATGCCATTATCTAACGCAGGACGTTATACCGTGATAGACTTTATACGAGGTCCCGTGTCACTGTAGACTGTATGCCACTATATAACGCAGGATGTTATACCGTGATAGACTTTATACGAGGTCCTGTGTCACTGTAGACTGTATGCCACTATCTAACGCAGGACGTTATACCGTGATAGACTTTATACGAGGTCCTGTGTCACTGTAGACTGTATGCCACTATCTAACGCAGGACGTTATACCGTGATAGACTTTATACGAGGTCCTGTGTCACTGTAGATTGTATGCCACTATCTAACGCAGGATGTTATAGCGTGATAGACTTTATACGAGGTCTTGTGTCACTTTAGACTGCATGTCATTATCTAACGCAGGACGTTTTACTATAATAGACTTTTACGAGGTCCCGTGTCACTGTAGACTGTACGTCATTATCTAACGCAGGTTGTTATAGCGTGATAGACTTTATACGAGGTCCTGTGTCACTGTAGACTTTATGTCATTATCTAACGCAGGACGTTATGCCGTGATAGACTTTATACGAGGTCCCGTGTCACTACAGACTTTATGTCATTATCTAACGCAGGACGTTATGCCGTGATAGACTTTATACGAGGTCCCATGTCACTACAGACTTTATGTCATTATCTAACGGAGGACGTTATACCGTAATAGACTTTATACGAGGTCCTGTGTCACTGTAGGCTTTATGTCATTATCTAACGCAGGACGTTATACTGTAATAGACTTTATACGAGGTCCTGTGTTACTGTAGACTGTCATTATCTAACGTAGGACGTTATACCGTGATAGACTTTATACGAGGTCCGGTGTCACTGTAGACTATATGCCGTTATCTAACGCAAGACGTTATACTGTGATAGACTTTATACGAGGTCCTGTGTCACTGTAGACTTTATGCCATTATCTAACGCAGGACGTTATACCGTGATAGACTTTATACGAGGTCCCGTGTCACTGTAGACTGTATGCTACTATCTAACGCAGGATGTTATACCGTGATAGACTTGATACGAGGTCCCGTGTCACTGTAGACTGTATGCCGTTATCTAACGCAAGACGTTATACCGTGATAGACTTTATACGAGGTCCCGTGTCACTGTAGACTGTATGCCACTATCTAACGCAGGATGTTATACCGTGATAGACTTTATACGAGGTCCTTTGTGACTGTGGACGTTATACCTCTATTTAAAGGAAGATGTTATATGGTGATTTAGTATAAAACCGAGGTCCGATGTTACTGTAGACTGTATGCCGTTATCTAACGTAGGACGTTATAGCGTGATAGACTTTATACGAGGTCCCGTGTCACTGTAGACTGCATGTCATTATCTAACGCAGGACGTTTTACTGTAATAGACTTTATACGAGGTCCGGTGTCACTGTAGACTGTATGCCGTTATCTAACGCAAGACGTTATACCGTGATAGACTTTATACGAGGTCCCGTGTCACTGTAGACTGTATGCCGTTATCTAACGCAAGACGTTATACCGTGATAGACTTTATACGAGGTCCGGTGTCACTGCAGACTGTATGTCATTATCTAACGTAGGACGTTATAGCGTGATAGACTTTATACGAGGTCCTGTGTCACTGTAGACTGTATGTCATTATCTAACGTAGGACGTTATACCGTGATAGACTTTATACGAGGTCCTGTGTCACTGTAGACTTTATGTCATTATCTAACGCAGGACGTTATACCGTGATAGACTTTATACGAGGTCCCGTGTCACTGTAGACTGTATGCCACTATCTAACGCAGGACGTTATACTGTGATAGACTTTATACGAGGTCCCGTGTCACTGTAGACTTTATGCCATTATCTAACGCAGGACGTTATACCGTGATAGACTTTATACGAGGTCCCGTGTCACTGTAGACTGTATGCCACTATATAACGCAGGATGTTATACCGTGATAGACTTTATACGAGGTCCTGTGTCACTGTAGACTGTATGCCACTATCTAACGCTGGACGTTACACCGTGATAGACTTTATACGAGGTCCTGTGTCACTGTAGACTGTATGCCACTATCTAACGCAGGACGTTATACCGTGATAGACTTTATACGAGGTCCTGTGTCACTGTAGATTGTATGCCACTATCTAACGCAGGATGTTATAGCGTGATAGACTTTATACGAGGTCTTGTGTCACTTTAGACTGCATGTCATTATCTAACGCAGGACGTTTTACTATAATAGACTTTTACGAGGTCCCGTGTCACTGTAGACTGTACGTCATTATCTAACGCAGGTTGTTATAGCGTGATAGACTTTATACGAGGTCCTGTGTCACTGTAGACTTTATGTCATTATCTAACGCAGGACGTTATGCCGTGATAGACTTTATACGAGGTCCCGTGTCACTACAGACTTTATGTCATTATCTAACGCAGGACGTTATGCCGTGATAGACTTTATACGAGGTCCCATGTCACTACAGACTTTATGTCATTATCTAACGGAGGACGTTATACCGTAATAGACTTTATACGAGGTCCTGTGTCACTGTAGGCTTTATGTCATTATCTAACGCAGGACGTTATACTGTAATAGACTTTATACGAGGTCCTGTGTTACTGTAGACTGTCATTATCTAACGTAGGACGTTATACCGTGATAGACTTTATACGAGGTCCGGTGTCACTGTAGACTATATGCCGTTATCTAACGCAAGACGTTATACCGTGATAGACTTTATACGAGGTCCTGTGTCACTGTAGACTTTATGCCATTATCTAACGCAGGACGTTATACCGTGATAGACTTTATACGAGGTCCCGTGTCACTGTAGACTGTATGCTACTATCTAACGCAGGATGTTATACCGTGATAGACTTTATACGAGGTCCCGTGTCACTGTAGACTGTATGCCGTTATCTAACGCAAGACGTTATACCGTGATAGACTTTATACGAGGTCCCGTGTCACTGTAGACTGTATGCCACTATCTAACGCAGGATGTTATACCGTGATAGACTTTATACGAGGTCCTTTGTGACTGTGGACGTTATACCTCTATTTAAAGGAAGATGTTATATGGTGATTTAGTATAAAACCGAGGTCCGATGTTACTGTAGACTGTATGCCGTTATCTAACGTAGGACGTTATAGCGTGATAGACTTTATACGAGGTCCCGTGTCACTGTAGACTGCATGTCATTATCTAACGCAGGACGTTTTACTGTAATAGACTTTATACGAGGTCCGGTGTCACTGTAGACTGTATGCCGTTATCTAACGCAAGACGTTATACCGTGATAGACTTTATACGAGGTCCCGTGTCACTGTAGACTGTATGCCGTTATCTAACGCAAGACGTTATACCGTGATAGACTTTATACGAGGTCCTGTGTCACTGTAGACTGTATGCCGTTATCTAACGCAAGACGTTATACCGTGATAGACTTTATACGAGGTCCTGTGTCACTGTAGACTGTATGTCATTATCTAACGTTGGACGTTTTACTGTAATAGACTTTATACGAGGTCCGGTGTCACTGTAGACTGTAGTCCCGTGTCATTACAGACTTTATGTTATTATCTAACGGAGGACGTTATACTGTAGTAGACTTTATACGAGGTCCTGTGTCACTGTAGGCTTTATGTTATTATCTAACGCAGGACGTTATACTGTAATAGACTTTATACGAGGTCCTGTGTCACTGTAGACTGTCATTATCTAACGCAGGACGTTATACCGTGATAGACTTTATACGAGGTCCGGTGTCACTGTAGACTATATGCCGTTATCTAACGCAGGACGTTATACCGTGATAGACTTTATACGAGGTCCTGTGTCACTGTAGACTTTATGCCATTATCTAACGCAGGACGTTATTCCGTGATAGACTTTATACGAGGTCCCGTGTCACTGTAGACTGTATGTCACTATCTAACGCAGGACGTTATACTGTGATAGACTTTATACGAGGTCCCGTGTCACTGTAGACTTTATGCCATTATCTAACGCAGGACGTTATATCGTGAGAGACTTTATACGAGGTCCCGTGTCACTGTAGACTGTATGCCACTATATAACGCAGGATGTTATACCGTGATAGACTTTATACGAGGTCCTGTGTCACTGTAGACTGTATGCCACTATCTAACGCAGGACGTTATACCGTGATAGACTTTATACGAGGTCCTGTGTCACTGTAGACTGTATGCCACTATCTAACGCAGGACGTTATACCGTGATAGACTTTATACGAGGTCCTGTGTCACTGTAGATTGTATGCCGTTATCTAACGCAAGACGTTATACCGTGATAGACTTTATACGAGGTCCCGTGTCACTGTAGACTGTATGCCACTATCTAACGCAGTATGTTATACCGTGATAGACTTTATACGAGGTCCTTTGTGACTGTGGACGTTATACCTCTATTTAAAGGAAGATGTTATATGGTGATTTAGTATAAAACCGAGGTCCGATGTTACTGTAGACTGTATGCCGTTATCTAACGTAGGACGTTATAGCGTGATAGACTTTATACGAGGTCCCGTGTCACTGTAGACTGCATGTCATTATCTAACGCAGGACGTTTTACTGTAATAGACTTTATACGAGGTCCGGTGTCACTGTAGACTGTAGTCCCGTGTCATTACAGACTTTATGTTATTATCTAACGGAGGACGTTATACTGTAATAGACTTTATACGAGGTCCTGTGTCACTGTAGGCTTTATGTCATTATCTAACGCAGGACGTTATACTGTAATAGACTTTATACGAGGTCCTGTGTCACTGTAGACTGTCATTATCTAACGCAGGACGTTATACCGTGATAGACTTTATACGAGGTCCGGTGTCACTGTAGACTATATGCCGTTATCTAACGCAAGACGTTATACCGTGATAGACTTTATACGAGGTCCTGTGTCACTGTAGACTTTATGCCATTATCTAACGCAGGACGTTATTCCGTGATAGACTTTATACGAGGTCCCGTGTCACTGTAGACTTTATGTCATTAGCTAACGCAGGACGTTATACCGTGATAGACTTTATACGAGGTCCCGTGTCACTGTAGACTGTATGCCACTATCTAACGCAGGACGTTATACTGTGATAGACTTTATACGAGGTCCCGTGTCACTGTAGACTTTATGCCATTATCTAACGCAGGACGTTATACCGTGATAGACTTTATACGAGGTCCCGTGTCACTGTAGACTGTATGCCACTATATAACGCAGGATGTTATACCGTGATAGACTTTATACGAGGTCCTGTGTCACTGTAGACTGTATGCCACTATCTAACGCAGGACGTTATATCGTGATAGACTTTATACGAGGTACTGTGTCACTGTAGACTGTATGCCACTATCTAACGCAGGACGTTATACCGTCATAGACTTCATACGAGGTCCTGTGTCACTGTAGACTGTATGCCACTATCTAACGCAGGACGTTATACCGTGATAGACTTTATACGAGGTCCTGTGTCACTGTAGATTGTATGCCACTATCTAACGCAGGATGTTATAGCGTGATAGACTTTATACGAGGTCCTGTGTCACTTTAGACTGCATGTCATTATCTAACGCAGGACGTTTTACTGTAATAGACTTTTTACGAGGTCCCGTGTCACTGTAGACTGTACGTCATTATCTAACGCAGGTTGTTATAGCGTGATAGACTTTATACGAGGTCCTGTGTCACTGTAGACTTTATGTCATTATCTAACGCAGGACGTTTTACTATAATAGACTTTTACGAGGTCCCGTGTCACTGTAGACTGTACGTCATTATCTAACGCAGGTTGTTATAGCGTGATAGACTTTATACGAGGTCCTGTGTCACTGTAGACTTTATGTCATTATCTAACGCAGGACGTTATGCCGTGATAGACTTTATACGAGGTCCCGTGTCACTACAGACTTTATGTCATTATCTAACGCAGGACGTTATGCCGTGATAGACTTTATACGAGGTCCCATGTCACTACAGACTTTATGTCATTATCTAACGGAGGACGTTATACCGTAATAGACTTTATACAAGGTCCTGTGTCACTGTAGGCTTTATGTCATTATCTAACGCAGGACGTTATACCGTGATAGACTTTATACGAGGTCCGGTGTCACTGTAGACTATATGCCGTTATCTAACGCAAGACGTTATACCGTGATAGACTTTATACGAGGTCCTGTGTCACTGTAGACTTTATGCCATTATCTAACGCAGGACGTTATACCGTGATAGACTTTATACGAGGTCCCGTGTCACTGTAGACTGTATGCTACTATCTAACGCAGGATGTTATACCGTGATAGACTTTATACGAGGTCCCGTGTCACTGTAGACTGTATGCCGTTATCTAACGCACGACGTTATACCGTGATAGACTTTATACGAGGTCCCGTGTCACTGTAGACTGTATGCCACTGTCTAACGCAGGATGTTATACCGTGATAGACTTTATACGAGGTCCTTTGTGACTGTGGACGTTATACCTCTATTTAAAGGAAGATGTTATATGGTGATTTAGTATAAAACCGAGGTCCGATATCACTGTAGACTGTATGCCGTTATCTAACGTAGGACGTTATAGCGTGATAGACTTTATACGAGGTCCCGTGTCACTGTAGACTGCATGTCATTATCTAACGCAGGACGTTTTACTGTAATAGACTTTATACGAGGTCCGGTGTCACTGTAGACTGTATGCCGTTATCTAACGCAAGACGTTATACCGTGATAGACTTTATACGAGGTCCCGTGTCACTGTAGACTGTATGCCGTTATCTAACGTAGGACGTTATAGCGTGATAGACTTTATACGAGGTCCCGTGTCACTGTAGACTGCATGTCATTATCTAACGCAGGACGTTTTACTGTAATAGACTTTATACGAGGTCCCGTGTCACTGTAGACTTTATGTCATTATCTAACGCAGGACGTTATACCGTGATAGACTTTATACGAGGTCCGGTGTCACTGTAGACTGTATGCCGTTATCTAACGCAAGACGTTATACCGTGATTGACTTTATACGAGGTCCCGTGCCACTGTAGACTGTATGCCGTTATCTAACGCAAGACGTTATACCGTGATAGACTTTATACGAGGTCCTGTATCACTGTAGACTGTATGCCACTATCTAACGTAGGGCGTTACAGCGTGATAGAGTTTATACGAGGTCTCGTGTGACTGTTGACGCCGTCAGGTAAAAATTCCTCACTACAGCAGGTGGAACTAAGCGATAACTCTCATTGTAACGTCACAGTAAGATCTATAAATAACCTTCGATGTAGATCACATGCGACTAATTAGATTGTGGGAGATTTTATGAGAATTTGTGTTCACTTTAGTCCTGAATTAGAATAAACTATGCATCTGCCGTAGGTTAAAAAAATAGCACTTATTAAGGATTTTGGGTTTGATTCTAAATACCAAAAATTTTAATCTTGCGTTGACTTTAAACACTTTTAAAAAGAGCCAAAATTCTATATAGATTTAAGATTAAAATAAAACCCCAATTAACTCGGAATTCACTATATATCGGTCTCCTGACCTTCTTTCTGTGAATTTATTAGAATGTTTAATATTAGCTAAGTAACCTCCATCTTATTCTATAACAGATATATGAAAAATTCCTTTTTTATATTGGTTATAGAGTAAGATGGATTTTACCTAGCTAACCAGTTCTAATAAATCCACCAGAAGGTGGTCAGGAGATATATAGTGAATTCCGAGTTTATTGTTCTTTATGTTAGTTCCCTTTGGAGGACTTTTGAGATGTTTGATATACATGTATATATATAGCTTTAGTTGGCAAAAACGGAATGATGAATAGGATAATATCCACTGGAACATTTTGGTGCCTGGTGTTGTTGTGAAGTCGAAAAGTTGCTGTAAACAGTCCTTAAAACGAGTTCTTTTGGGCAACTTGCCATCTATAAAACACTTAGCTGATTTTCTTTAAGCCAAGATGTAACATGTTGTTCCTAAGCTAAGCGGATCACGGGCGATGGTTCGCCTCTGAATTTACACAGAATATACACACAATGGATAAAGATATAAAAATTTCCTTAAGACTATCTGTCTGTTAATATTAATAGTTATAAAAATCAAATTATATATAAACATCAAATGATTGGTGAAAACAAAATAAACTATTTACAAACATGAATATGAATTGCTGAGGGAGAGCTGGCGTGCCAGTGCATGACGTATCTATCCTGTTGTGACCAGCCTTGCAAACTGTCGTGCCAAATTGATTTGACGCGCCACACACTTGTTGACCTTTTGATTGTCCCGTCACACGGTGACTTACCACTTTACTGACGTGCCATATATCAGGATCTTAGACTTTATGTCTACCAAATCAGCCTCTTTTTACAGTGGTTATATAGCTCTGTTCGGGCCTTCTACCATGTAAGAGAACATATTTATTATAACTTTATTTTCTATACCTGGAAAGCACCCTTTCCTCAGCTTCTTCTCTCACTTCCGCATACAACGATAAAAACAATCTGAAGCCGGTTGCATTATATACAGTCTGATTGTTCCATTTTAGAATTAAGGGCTCAGGTTGGACGATTCCAATATTTGCATCAATGTGTTTTGGCGCTTAACTGTACACAGGTGTATAATTATCAAACAGAGTTATGAGGTCGTATATTGTTACAAAGATAAATTTAAGCGATTTCCCGTATGTCAGTTTTAAAATACATCATCGTAATAAAGTCGCATTTCCATGAAAATCAAGAATTATTGACATCATTTTTGTTGATAGGTTACAATAAACATGCTACTAACGAGAATTTTTTGTCGAGTTATTGTTTTAAAAATACAATTTCGAGATTTGATAGGTCAAGTTCTCTTCGAAATCGGTTATCAAACTCGCATTTGTATGAAAATCTCGAAATATTGACTTTGTTGAAGTCAACATAATGCGAAAAAAGTCATAGTTAATACTGATATTTTTGACGACCATTATTTATATGCTGAATATCCTGTATAGATGTATTTCAAAAATAGATATGTTTTCCAGAAACAATTATTTATTTCTTCATAATTTCTTATATTAACAGTACTTTATATCAAGCGGTTCCAGTATTTCCGAAAAAAACCCCCCAAAATTCGTTTTTGTTTTTGTTTGTTTGTTTGTTTGGTTTGGTGGGATTTTTTTTTTTTGTTTTGTTTTGTTTTTTTTTTTTCAAATTAAGTCCGTATTAAGGATCCCTCCCAATGAAAATTTAGGGGCAGGCGTGGTGTAGTGGTTAAGCGCTTGGCTTACGGCGCCGACGATCCGGGTTCGATTCCCGGGTCGCGCCACTATGTTTAAGAGGTTGGTAACCTCCTGCTTCCATGTCGCGATATGACTGAAATATTGTTGAAAGCGACGTAAAACACCAACCAACCAACCAACCAACCCAATGAAAATTTTATAGTCAACGTTGATTTTCCCCCCAAACTTTGTCAAGAGAGATCATTGTTTTGGAAGAATTTAGACAAATTTTGGGGAAAAATCAACTTCGACAATGAAATTTTCTTTGGGAAGGGTTCTAATCACGGACTTGATTTGAAAAAGAAGAAAAAAATCCACTGGATACTTAGCATATACAGTGGTGGATTTAGAGGAGGGACTCCCTTTTTCGTTACAGATTTGCAAGACTTATACAGATAAGATTGAAAACACTCAAATAATAAGAGTAAACTCCAGACTTTGCACCAAAATGGCCGAGTAATTTGGCTAATACTTGACTATGACGTGTCCTCGACCCCCCCCCCCCCTTTTGGGGTTTTTTTTTATTTATTTATTTATAGTTTTAATATAAGAAATAAAAATTTTTTATGGAAAACATATCTGTTTTTGAAATACATTTATACAAGGTATTCAGCATATAAATAATGGTCGTCAAACAGAATATCAGTAACTATTACTTTATCACATCATGGCGACTTCAACAAAGTCAATATTTCGAGATTTTCATGCAAATGCGAGCTCGTTAAATCGAATTCGGAGAGAAATTGACTTACGAAAACTCGAAATGATATTTTTAAAACAATAACTCGACATAAAATCCTCGTTTGTAGCATGTTTATTCCAACATATCAACAAAAATGATGTCAATAATTCTTGATTTTCATGGAAATGCGACTTTATTACGATGATTTATTTTAAAATTGACATAAGGGAAATAGCATGAATTTATCTTGACTTAAAGAAAATCAACTAAATGTTTTATAGATGGCAAGTTGCCCAAAAAAGAACTCGTTTAAGGACAGTTTACGGCAACTTTTCGACTTCATTACGTCATCAAGTTTTATTAATCTCGGCAAGTCAATTTTATTTTTGTCATGATACCTACTTATAACACAACAACACCAGGCACCAAAACGTCTCCGTAGTATATGGGACACGTCGTAAAACCGCAAGGTTCAAATCTAATAACAAGGTTGACCTGCATAAATAACAAAACAACATCAATTTTACATGTTCATACAGCATCTTTTATGGAATGACTGCTTTTTTTCTAGGTTCATGGGGAATGAACTTGGGTGAGAAACAAACAAATCACGTGAACCGCGAAGCGGTTCTCGAATGATTTGTTTGTTTTTCACCCTAGTTTATTCCCCATAAACCTAGAAAAAAAGACAGTCATTTCTTATATTTACAATGAATTTTAAAAGGTTCTTTTTTGAAAACAAAATATCAAATTCCGCGTTTTTAAACTGGCAAGGGCCGAATTTTTCCTGAAGTGGAAAAGTACTTCCGCCACGCAATATAGTACATGTCTAGAATGCTAAAAATACTCTATCTATCCAGGTAATTTCTGTAATTGCTCAAATTTAACAGATGCATTAATTTCGTTATTACAATTCTTATATTTAATTAATTCAATTATGCGAGAAAAGATAAATCTTTATATATTACTACGCAGAATAAATCAAACTCGTTCGAGAGTTTCTTATATTTAAAATAAAAAGCAAAAAAATTACGACATTCTGTTAACACCATATTCGAATCTCTTTAAAAAGATCCTGATGTGATTAAAGAACTTCCTTTCCTCCTCCAAGATGTATATCATTATACCATCTAAATTACTTTGACAGTCTGTAGAGAGAATTGGGATAAGATTCATCTCCATGAAATTCCACTCATGTATCCTCGTTTTTCTTTTTTCTATTTCAGAAGTGATTGACAACCATAAATCTGCAATTCAGAATATTAACACAAGTAAATTAGAGTTATACTGCCCAAAATCCCTACAATCAACTTTTTATTATTGGTTTCTCTTAAATCTCCTCGAAATCTGTTTTGATTTCACTCTTAAAATTCCAAATTTGGTCCTCAAACGTACGGGGAAACAGTTAACGCCAGAAACAGTATTGATAAACTGCGGATTATTAAATATTAAACAAAGGCCCGTTATTAGCCTAGAATCATCCATAAATTTAAATCAATTTACTCTAGTGATTTCAAATCATTTTCTTCTGACTCAGGGTTATAGATATTTTGAATTTCGAAAGACGTTTAGTAAATATTATAGATCTTATTCAGACATGTTATCTAAATTCAGAAATGTGACACAATACGTATCCAGCAGATTTTCTCATTCCAATTTCTACGGTGATCTAGTGTACAAACTAAAGAGGGTTAAAGGTTCCGATAATCTCATATCGACGGGTTCTAAAATAATTAAACGCCTTCGACATCGACAATATGACCCAAACACCATCGCAAACACCATACATCTTGTATTGGACCCTTCTACTGCCTTATACAGACCTTTACTTGAGCGCTATAAGGGCGTTGGGGATTCTATGACGGGCCTTGTCCAGACCTTTTCAGAGGAGACAAGGTTCTGAGCATTGTTCCCTCTGACTGTTAGTAGGGACTCCTACAGATCAAGAATAGGAGTTCGTTTACAGAGGAGCAGAGCACGGTTTACTTAAGTTGATGTTGCCTGACATATTTTTTATACTAGCATGTTCTTCCATGAAATGTTTCGTGTGAAAATCTTTGACCTCTCGTCTTCAGAAACCTGTTGATTGTGAAAATCTTTGACCTCTCGTCTTCAGAAACCTGTTGATTCTTGTTCTCTATATGGAGGATTATTTATAATTTTTTACATGTGTGTTCTTTGATTGTGCTGCTTTTGCGGTGATTGCGAAGGTAGGCGCTTGTAAACCCGTTAACCACACCGATTGAGTGAGGTCTGTTACTTTAATTGACCGTCGTAAGTCGGAATTTTTACTGCAGTACAATCGAATATTTTTGTACTGTTTATGCTTATTTGCCTATCATTATGTTGTAAACCAGTTAACCACACCAATTGAGTGAGGTCTGTTACTTTAATTGACCGTCGTAAGTCGGAATTTTTACTGCAGTACAATCGAATATTTTTGTATTGTTTATGCTCATTTGCCTATCATCATGTTTTATGTGCATGTGTCGTACAGCTTTGACAGATGTATTCTGCCTTCTCTTTGAGTGCAATGTTTTGTAGTGAGTAGAACGGTAGGACCGTAAACCATGTAATGACACCATTGTGTAATCACAACAATGGTGTGACCAATTCTTGTTTTTCACCCATTTATATATACACCCCCCCCCCCCCCACACACACACACACACATATATATATATGATCTGAAATGAATTTTCATTGCATACGGTTTTTATGAAACGAGTTTTGTTTATTTTATATCCCCGAAACTTGGCAAGGGTATATAAGATACACAACGAGTGTTATATATAACTATAACTTATGAAATGAAAATTCATTTCAGATTCTTTTTATCACATGTTTACATTCATTTTGAAACGCTTAGTCCTCCCGGACACCTAGTCTCACCTCGATTTAATTAGGGTTCGCATTTGTCTGAATATGACATTGTACCCGATTTTGACTTTTTTATTCCAAGGACCTCGAGATATGGTTAACCTTTCGGTACTTCTTTGTTGTTTACTTGTATTCTTCGTATGTCCTTGATGGCTTTTCTCCCACAGCTAGGTCAAACGTCTTCTTTCCTTTCCGTTATATAGATGGTCATTGAAATATAAGCCATTCACAGTATGTAAAAATAAGGTAGAAATAATACCTTCTAGGGTAAGGATATTTATTTAATAATGTTTTAGGAAGTCATTTTGCCTAGGTAAGCTCCATGCCCCATAGATAATTAACAGATACGGGCTTTACTATTTTTGAATGTGTGCGAATGTATCTGAGCTTAGAAGGATGTTTATCGCACAACACTAGATTTTTTTTTTAACATGGGGTTTGTGGTTAATCTTTTTTATCAATATTTTATTGATACTTCCTACTTTAATGGCATTCATAGCTGTCTAACAGCTGTTTTATTGATAATTTATTATTGTCTGTTTTGACTAAAAATCTAATGCCCTTTTGAGTATTATGATTTTACTATTGGGTTTTTCGTTATACAGAGTTGTTTCCCATATGAACAGGTGTCTGACGTCAAAGCATTGTGACGTCATACAATTTCTACATCATTTCCCGTAATTCGTCATTAGTTCCCATATAATTGGTTGACGCCACAATGGTTTAACGTCAGATACCTGCTTATATGGGAAATAACTCTGTATAACTAACAGGCCCAATAGTCATAATTGTAACCAATGTCATGTTTTTCATGCAAAAAAGGATCATTTTGGGTTTCCTTTACATTTCAATGATAAAGAGAGGTCCTCAATTTAAGTAAAAACACACAAAAACAACAAAACAAAAACAAAACTTTACCTCACCGTGGCTTTTCATTTTCAAAATTTGCCATGTTTGAATTTACCCTCATGTGTTTGCTGAAAATACTTTAATCCTTGATAAGAAAAATTCTGACCCATTAAATAAATTTTGTTATTGTTACTTGTGAACAGATAGGCCATAAATAGTATTTCAATCAAGAAGATGTATCTAGCAGGACTTAGGTAGCAAAATCACTTACATGACTACAGTCAGAGTCAATAGGTACATTGATACTCATAAATATATCTCAGTCAAAACGTTATACTTTGCGACCATGGCAAAATTGTAATGTACACACTCAACAGGTACTTAGGTACTCAGTTATGTATTCCATGGGTGCAAAGGTAGTTTCGAAAATTAAAACGTTTGAAAAAATTTAGTCTTGGGACGAGAGTATTTTACAGCTTGCTATACTGAGAATGACATGAATATCATAAGTAAAACAGTAAATGTTGATTTATTTAAAGAAGTCTTCAATCAGCCGTGGCTTTGACATCGTCAAACAAATTGAATTTGCTTTTGTATTCCATGTTTGTCCTCCTCGTCTTGTGTATCATAATATATATTCATGTCATAGATAACTATCTGGGTCAGTCTTCAGGCCTGCAAGATGAAGTTTGATGAAGTTCTCATACAGTTGGGAGAATTTGGATTTTACCAAAAGAGGCTGTATTTGATACTATGTATTCCTGCCATCAGTGTCGGCTGCTACATGATGATTCTAGTCTACACAATGCATGCACCGGAACACAGGTAAATCATGATGTAAAGTTAGAAATCATGAAACAAAGCTCTGTATTAGGAAGTAAGACATACCTGAAACTATATGCAGAGTCTATCAATAGTTACAATCTTCAATTGTTCACGGTGAAACACAATTCTAAACTTCACATATGCTTTTTTGTTTTCCTTCCTACGTAGACAAAACCACAATCACTTTAAAGTTAGGAATTCTTTA
Source organism: Pteria penguin (assembly GCA_035048485.1). Taxonomy (NCBI): domain Eukaryota; kingdom Metazoa; phylum Mollusca; class Bivalvia; order Pterioida; family Pteriidae; genus Pteria; species Pteria penguin. Next base: position 4,729,649 of record CM068581.1, read on the forward strand.
AAAGTTATGATTATTCGATTATTGAAAACAAACGTGTTAAGTTTTGGCAGATGTACAGACCATAAAAATATCTTCTTAGAACGGGGGGGGGGGGGGGGGGGGTACAGGGACATAGAACAGGTAAAAAAGGGGGTTCAGGCCGATTATTATTGCATTATGAAACGCAACGAAATTTAAGTTTTGCCAATTCCCCCTTTTGAAATGCTTCCAATGATCTTGTAGAGTTAAATAAAGTCTTTATATACGATGTCTTCAAAATGATGTCGATTTCCAAATAATACTTCTGATAATGAGAGGATGACAGAATATTACATAATGTCATTATCACGTGATAAATAAACTTGTGTAATAACTATAGACCGAAATAGATAAGCCAAACGAGTCCATGTCTTTATAATTATAACAGGGGTGCCAGATTCTGCTCTATACGGTTTAGCGTTTATATGAATTGATGTGTTAAACTCTGATCGAGTGCCTCCATTATCAAACAACTTAATAATTGGACCAAATGTTTCGTATATGATGACAAGTCACATGTCCCGCAATAATTATAGAGAAACATGAGTTTCAGGTGTGTAAAATGGTAAAACATTAATATCAGACCATTCGATATTTAAAGTATCGTTATTCTGCATGTACAATGCACTGACCAGGTTTCTTAGACTTGGAAACACATTTAATTTTACTGACTTAACAATCTGATTAAAACCATATCTTAATTTTGCTTCTCTATTTGTCCCATTGTAGGTAAAGATCAAAGTGTGTTTAATAATGAGAGCGCAAAAATTACAAATATTTCATATACGTCTTTCAACAGGTATATTTTTATGACGCCCACTTTCAATACTCAAACAGTGTGAAGAAAGGCGCAATTTGCTAATATGTTTCTTATTTTGCATATTAATAGGTTTGGTCAAATCAGGCTGTAATGTAACGTGATCAATAGTATGTTTATATAAAGAGCATTTATCTATATACGTTAATGTAGATGTAATGAGGCATGAAAATTTGAATATTTCCTTGTTGTCATTATTTAATTAGCATGTAATAAATGGCATATGAAACACTTAATTCGACATTAATGTACTGACGTTTAAAGCTTAAAGATACGGATGCTGCATAATTACATATGATTACATCATTCATGTAATAAAATCAGTAATTTGTTATGATATAAATATCTCGATCTGGATATATACTATTTATTAGGGCGACATTTATGTGTCCTATTTTCCATTAACAGAAACATAATTGGGGAGATTTAGTGCAATATTATAATAATTAAATGTGATTTTTATAAGATGCAAGATACCTGGCTACCCTAATGACACGTTTGAGGTCCAGAACAATTATCATAGCCATCTCATAAACATCAGTATTCCACCGCCCCCTGATCCACTTTCCATCCACATTTATGACCGCTGCCATCTGTATGGACAACATGGAAAAACTGTGAAGTGTACTGAATGGGTGTACGACACGACCACCTTCAAAGAAACATTCACCTCTAAGGTAAACAGCCTAAATAAGTCTAAATAATTGCATGTATATAGTGGTCACAATGTAAAATACTACAAATACATGTAATCTACAAGCGAACGAAGAACCGTATATAGTGATCTCAACGTAAAATACTACAAATACAAATAGTCTGCAAGCGAATGAAGAACCCGTGTATAGTGATCTCAACGTAAAACGCTACAAATATAAATAGTCTGTAAGTGAATGAAGAACCTGTATATAGTGGTCACAACGTCAAATACTACTAATTCATGTATTCTACAAGCGAATGAAGAACCCTTATATAGTGATCTCAACGTAAAATACTACAAATACAAATAGTATGCAAGCGAATGAAGAACCCGTGTATAGTGATCTCAACGTAAAACACTACAAATACAAATAGTTTGTAAGCGAATTAAGACCCTGTATATAATGGTCACAACGTAAAATACTAAAATACAAATAGTCTGTAAGCGAATGAAGAACCCGTATATAGTGATCATAACGTAAAATACTACAAATACAAATAGTCTGTAAGCGAATGAAGAACCTGTATATAGTGGTCACAACGTAAAACACTACAAGTACAAGTAATCTACAAGCGAATGAAGAACCCGTATATTGTGATCTCAACGTAAAATACTACAAATACATATAGTGTGTAAGCGAATGAAGAACCTGTATATTTTGATCTCAACGTAAAATACTACAAATACAAATAGTCTGCAAGCGAATGAAGAACCCGTGTATAGTGATCTCAACGTAAAACACTACAAATACAAATAGTCTGTAAGCGAATTAAGACCCTGTATATAATGGTCACAACGTAAAATACTAAAATACAAATAGTCTGTAAGCGAATGAAGAACCCGTATATAGTGATCATAACGTAAAATACTACAAATACAAATAGTCTGTAAGCGAATGAAGAACCTGTATATAGTGATCTCAACGCAAAATACTACAAATACAAATAGTCTGTAAGTGAATGAAGAACCTGTTTAGAGTGGTCACAACGTAAAACACTACAAATACAAATAGTCTGTAAGTGAATGAAGAACCCGTAAATAGTGATCTCAACGTAAAACACTATAAATACAAATAGTCTGTAACCGAATGAAGAACTCGTATAAAGTGGTCACAACGTAAAATACTACAAATACAAATAGTCTGTAAGCGAATGAAGAACCTGTATATAGTGGTCACAACGTAAAACACTACAAATACAAATAGTCTGTAACGAATGAAGAACTCGTATAAAGTGGTCAGAACGTAAAATACTACAAATACAAATTGTTTGTAAGCAAATGAAGAATCCATGGCGTTGCTAAAAAAATTAAAAATCAGAAACTGTACAGCTAAGTACGTTATATCCTGGAAGTTCCTGTTCTGCGACCAACTGTTCAAATGTCGCGTAGCTTAACCATTTGATAAGTGAAATCTGTAAATTCTGATAAAATTATTTCTAACACATACATGCACACATCTACACACATACACACACATACATACACACATACACACACACATGAAACAACGAAATAACTGGTGTCAATTAATCATACTTTCAAGAAAAATGTCCGATGTCATATATTTCCCGATAAACGCTACTTTAGTCTTTCCATTATAATTATGAAATTTAAAAGTGTTGAGTGGATCTATAGATTGGTTATTTCTGGAATTATATGGTAAATTCCTTCCGACCCCTGCTCAATAATTGCACTTTATTTCTAAAAGAAATTGATAAACGCTTTCCCTATATCTATGGAAATGAAGATAAATGCCAGTCTATCACACAAGTGTTGCATCATTGCCAGTCTATCACACATGTGTTATATCATTGCCAGTCTATCACACATGTGTTATATCATTTGCCAGTCTATCACACATGTGTTGTATCATTACCAGTCTATCACACATGTGTTATATCATCACCAGTCTATCGCACATGTGTTGTATCATTTGCCAGTCTATCACACATGTGTTGTATCATTGCCAGTCTATCACACATGTGTTGCATCATTGCCAGTCTATCACACATGTTATATCATTTGCTAGTCTATCACACATGTGTTATATCATTGCCAGTCTATCACACAAGTGTTGTATCATTGCCAGTCTATCACACATGTGTTGCATCATTGCCAGTCTATCACACATGTTATATCATTTGCCAGTCTATCACACATGTGTTGCATCAATGCCAATCTATCACACATGTATTATATCATTGCCAGTCTATCACACATGTGTTGCATCAATGCCAGTCTATCACACATGTTATATCATTTGCCAGTCTATCACACATGTGTTGCATCAATGCCAGTCTATCACACATGTATTATATCATTGCCAGTCTATCACACATGTGTTGTATCATTGCCAGTCTATCACACATGTGTTGCATCAATGCCAGTCTATCACACATGTATTATATTATTGCCAGTCTATCACACATGTATTATATCTATGCCAGTCTATCACACATGTATTATATCATTGCCAGTCTATCACACATGTGTTGTATCATTGCCAGTCTATCACACATGTATTATATCATTGCCAGTCTATCACACATGTGTTATATCATTTGCCAGTCTATCCTTTTCAGAAACTGAAATTTATAAATTTGTCAAAATCCAGATGGTAATATAAATTCCCCATAATAACCCTCTGTATAGCATTCATTTCTTACATGTTTTCATAAATATGAAATGTACTTGTTAGTAGTTTTGACTAAGCAAATATATCCATACAATTTTGATATCTATGTATTTGATATTTTCATTTTCATAGAATAATTTGGTTTGTGATGATGCCCTGAAGAAGTCCCATGCTCAGATGGTATTTTACTTTGGAGTGCTAGTTGGCGACATAGGATTCGGGATGCTTTCGGATGTGTACGTATAACGCAGCCACGATGTATTCGTAGATATACTAACATCTCAAATCTCACTGGATGAAGGTCAAGAGTTTATAACTTTTTCACCTGTAACACAATACCACAACTTTGCGCTCATCTTAACAATGAAAGTAGGTCATGGTCAGGTGAATTTAAGTTTATGTTGACAGGTTGGAGGAAAATGTGATTGCTTTAGAAGATCGTAATTCAACATTTCAAATTAACATTTTACACCACATAATATTGATCATGATGAGCATTGGTTTCAAATCACTATTTAATGATTAAAATTCTATAACGATGAAAAGATAAGGGATATAACGTGTAGAGTGTATCCTAACAGACAAACAAGGCATAAGGTGGACCTTGTATACGGATAGGGAGAACACGTATGACGTATAGTGTATCCCGTCAGAGAGAATAGGCATGGCGTATAGTGTATCCTGACAGAGAATAGGCATGGCGTATAGTGTATCCTGTCAGAGAATAGGCATGGCGTATAGTGTATCCTGACAGAGAGAATAGGCATGGCGTATAGTGTATCCTGTCAGAGAGAATAGGCATGACGTATAGTGTATCCCGTCAGAGAGAATAGGCATGGCGTATAGTGTATCCTGACAGAGAATAGGCATGGCGTATAGTGTATCCTGACAGAGAGAATAGGCATGGCGTATAGTGTATCCTGTCAGAGAGAATAGGCATGACGTATAGTGTATCCCGTCAGAGAGAATAGGCATTACGTATAGTGTATCCTGTCAGAGAGAATAGGCATGGCGTATAGTGTATCCTGTCAGAGAGAATAGGCATGACGTATAGTGTATCCCGTCAGAGAGAATAGGCATGACGTATAGTGTATCCTGTCAGAGAGAATAGGCATGGCGTATAGTGTATCCTGTCAGAGAGAATAGGCATGGCGTATAGTGTATCCTGACCGAGAGAATAGGCATGACGTATACTTTATCCTGTCAGAGAGAATAGGCATGGCGTATTGTGTATCCTGTCAGAGAGAATAGGCATGGTATATAGTGTATCCTGACAGAGAGAACAGGCATGACGTATACTGTATCCTGTCAGAGAATAGGCATGACGTATAGTGTATCCTGTCAGAGAATAGGCATGGCGTATAGTGTATCCTGTCAGAGAGAATAGGCATGGCGCATAGTATATCCTGTCAGAGAGAATAGGCATGGCGTATAGTGTATCCTGTCAGGGAGAATAGGCATGGCATATAGTGTATCCTGACAGAGAATAGGCATGACATATAGTGTATACGGTCAGGGAGAATAGGCATGGCGTAAAGTATATCCTCACAAAGAGAATAGGCATGGCGTATAGTGTATCCTGACAGAGAATAGGCATGGCATATAGTGTATCCTGTGAGAGAGAATAGGCATGGTGTATAGTATATCCTGTCAGAGAGAATAGGCATGGCGTATAGTGTATCCTGTCAGAGAGAATAGGCATGGCATATAGTGTATCCTGACAGGAAATAGGCATGGCGTATAGTGTATTCTGTCAGAGAGAATAGGCATGGCGTATAGTGTATCCTGACAGGGAATAGGCATGGCGTATACTGTATACTGACGGAGAGAAAAGGCATGGCGTATAGTGTATCCTGAAAGAGAGAATAGGCATGGCGTATAGTGTATCCTGACAGAGAGAATAGGCATGACGTATACTGTATCCTGATAGAGAGAATAGGCATAGCGTATAGGGTATCCTGACGGAGAGAATAGGCATGGCGTACAGTGTATTCTGACACAGAGAATAGGCATGGCGTAAAGTGTATCATGACGGAGAGAATAGGCATGCCGTATAGTGTATCCTGACAGAGGGAATAGGTATGACGTATAGTTTATCCTGAGAGAGAGAATAGGCATGGCGTATAATGTATCCTGACAGAGAGAATAGGCATGCCGTATCGTGTATCCTGACAGAGAGAATACGCATGACGTATAGTGTATCCTGATAGACAAAACAGGCATGGCGTATAGTGTATCCTGGCAGAAAGAATTAGTATGACGTGCAGTGTATCATGACAGAGAGAATAAGCATGACGTATGCTAGTAGTTTATCCTGACCGAGAGAATAGGCATGACGTATAGTGTATCCTGACGGTGAGAATAGGCAAGGCGTATAGTGTATCCTGACAGAGAGAATAGGCATGGCATATAGTGTATCCTGACAGAGAGAATAGGCATGGCGTATATGGTATCCTGACAGAGAGAATAGGCATGGCGTAAAGTGTATCATGACGGGGAGAATAGGCATGGCGTATACTGTATCCTTACAGAGAGAATAGGCATGACGTATAGTGTATCCTGATAGACAAAACAGGCATGGCGTATAGTGTATCATGACGGAGAGAATAGGCATGGCGTATAGTGTATCCTGACCGAGAGAATAAGCATGACGTATAGTGTATACTTGCAGAGAGAATAGTCATGACGTATAGTGTATCATAACAGAGAAAATTGGCATGGCGTATACTGTATCCTGTCAGAGAGATATGGCATGACGTATAGTGTATCCTGACAGAGAATAGGCATGGCATATAGTGTATCCTGATACAGAGAATAGGCATGGCATATAGTTTATCCTGACAGAGAAAATAGGCATGACGTATAGTGTATTCTGTCAGAGAGAATAAGCATGGCGTATAGTGTATCCTGACAGGGAATAGGCATGGCGTATATTGTATACTGGCGGAGAGAAAAGGCATGGCGTATAGTGTATCCTGAAAGAGAGAATAGGCATGGCGTATAGTGTATCCTGACAGAGAAAATGGGCATGACGTATACTGTATCCTGACAGAGAGAATAGGCATAGCGTATACGGTATCCTGACGGAGAGACTAGGTATGGCGTACAGTGTATTCTGACAGAGAGAATAGGCATGGCGTAAAGTGTATCATGACGGAGAGAATAGGCAAACCGTATAGTGTATCCTGACAGAGGGAATAGGTATGACGTATAGTTTATCCTGAGAGAGAGAATAGGCATGGCGTATAATGTATCCTGACAGAGAGAATTAGTATGACGTGCAGTGTATCATGACAGAGAGAATAAGCATGACGTATACTAGTAGTTTATCCTGACCGAGAGAATAGGCATGACGTATAGTGTATCCTGACGGAGAGAATAGGCATGGCGTATAGTGTATCCTGACAGAGAGAATAGGCATGACAAATACTGTATCCTGACAGAGAGAATAGGCATGGCGTATATGGTATCCTGACAGAGAATAGGCATGGCGTAAAGTGTATCGTGACGGAGAGAATAGGCATAGCGTATACTGTATCCTTACAGAGAGAATAGGCATGACGTATAGTGTATCTTGACCGAGAGAATAGGCATGACGTATCGTGTATCCTGACAGAGAGAATAGGCATGGCGTATAGTGTATCTTGACAGAGAGAATAGGTATGGCGTATAGTGTATCCTTGCAGAGAGAATAGGCATGACGTATAGTGTATCATAACAGAGAAAATTGGCATGGCGTATACTGTATGCTGTCAGAGAGATATGGCATGACGTAAAATGTATCCTGACAGAGAGAATAGGCATAACGTATAGTGTATCCTGACAGAGAATAGGCATGGCATATAGTGTATCTTGATAGAGAGAATAGGCATGGCGTATTGTGTATCCTTACAGAAAGAATAGGCATGGTGTATAGTGTATCTTGACAGAAAGAATAGGCATAGCGTATACTATATCCAGACAGAGAGAATAGGTATGCCGTAAAGTGTATCCTGACAGAGAGAATAGGCATGGCGTATAGTGTATCCTGATAGAAAGAACAGGCATGGCGTATACTGTATCCTGTCAGAGAGATATGACATGACGTGTAGTGTATCCTGAGAGAGAATAAGCATGACGTATAGTGTATCTTGACAGAGAGAATAGGCATGACGTATAGTGTATCCTTACGAAGAGAATAGGCATGACGTGTAGTGTATCCTGACAGAGAGAATAGGCATGGCATATAGTGTATCCTAATAGAGAGAATAGGCATGGCGTATTGTGTATCCTTACAGAAAGAATAGGCATGGCGAATAGTGTATCTTGACAGAGAGAATAGGCATAGTGTATACTATATCCTGACAGAGAGAATAGGCATGCCGTAAAGTGTATCTTGACAGAAAGAACAGGCATGGCGTAAAGTGTATCCTGACAGAGAGAATAAGTATGGCGTATAGTGTATCCTGATAGAGAGAATAGGCATGGCGTATAGTGTATCCTTACAGAGAGAATAGGCATGGCGTACAGTGTATCTTGACAGAGAGAATAGGCATAGTATAGTGTATCCTGACAGAGAGAATATGTATGACGGATAGTTTATCCTGACAGAGAGAATAGGCATGGCGTATAGTGTATCCTGACCGAAAGAATAGGCTTGACGTATAGTGTATCCTGACAGAGAGAATAAGCATGACGTATAGTGTATCCTGATAGAAAGAACAGGCATGGCGTATAGTGTATCCTGGACGAGAGAATTGGTATGACGTATAGTGAATCATGACAGAGATGACAGGCATAGCGTATACTATCCTTACAGAAAGAATAGGCATGGCGTATAGTGTATGCTGACCGAGAGAATAGGCATGACGTATAGTGTATCCTGACAGAGAGAATAGGCATGGCATATAGTGTATCTTGACAGAGAGAATAGGCATGGCGTATAGTGTATCCTTACAGAGAGAATAGGCATGACGTATAGTGTATCCTGACAGAGAGAATAAGTATGGCGTATAGTGTATCCTGATAGAGAGAATAGGCATGGCGTATAGTGTATCCTTACAGAGAGAATAGGCATGGCGTACAGTGTATCTTGACAGAGAGAATAGCCATGGCGTATAGTGAACATGTATCTTGACAGAGAGAATAGGCATAGCGTATACTGTATCCTGACAGAGAGAGTAGGCATAGCGTACACGGTATCCTGACGGAGAAAATAGGCATGCCGTAAAGTGTATCCTGACAGAGAGAATAGGCATAACGTATAGTGTATAATGACAGAGAGAATAGGTATGGCGTATAATGTATCCTGACAGAGAGAATACGCATGACGTATAGTGTATCCTGATAGAAAGAACAGGCAAGGCGTATAGTGTATCCTGGCAGAGAGAATTGGCATGACGTATAGTGTATCATGACAGAGAGAATAGGCATGACGTCGTATAGTTTATCCTGACCGAGAGAATAGCCATGACGTATAGTGTATCCTTACAGAGAGAATAGGCATGACGTATAGTGTATCCTGACAGAGAGAATAGGCATGGCGTATATTGTATCCTGTCAGAGAGATATGGCATGACGTACATTGTATCCTGACAGAGAGAATAGGCATGGCGTATAGTGTATCCTCACAGAGAGAATAGGCATGGCGAATAGTGTCTCCTTACAGAGAGAATAGGCATGACGTATAGTGTATCTTGACAGAGAGAATAGGCATGGCGTATAGTGTATCCTGATAGAGGGAATAGGCATGACGTATAGTGTATCCTTACAGTGAGAATAGGCATGACGTATATTTTATCCTGACAGAGGGAATAAGCATGGTGTATAATGTATCCTGACAGAGAGAACAGGCATGATGTATAGTGTATCCTGACAGAGAGAATAGGCATTGCGTATAGTATATCCTGACAGAGGGATTAGGCATGGATTATAGGGTATCCTGACAGAGTAAGTAGACATGATGTATAGTGAATCTTGACCGAGAAAAGAGGCATGCCGTATAATGTATCCGGACCTAGAGAATAGGCGTAGTGTATGATATATCATGACAGAGAGAATTGGCATGACGTATAGTGTATCCTGACAAAGAGAATAGGGATGGCGTATAGTGTATCCTGACCGAGAGAATAGTAGTGGCGTAACATGTATCCTGACAAAGAAAATGGGCATGACGTATAATGTATCCTGACAGAGAGAATAGGCATGACGTATAGTGTATCCTGACAGAGAATAGGCATGGCATATAGTGTATCCTGATAGAGAGAATATGCATGGCGTATTGTGTATCCTTACAGAAAGAATAGGCATGGCGTATTGTGTATCTTGACAGAGATGTGATATCTGGTTTTAGTATGTGTATATATGTTAGTTTTGATATGTGTATATATGTTAGTTGTGATCTTTATTTTGTGTGTGTATATATGTTAGTAATGATATCTGTTTTGTGTATGTGTATATATGTTAGTTGTGATATCTGTTTTGTGTATGTGTATATATGTAAGTTGTGATACCTGTTTAGTGTATGTGTATCTATGTTAGTTGTGATATCTGTTTTGTGTATGTGTATATATGTTAGTAATGATATCTGTTTTGTGTATGTGTATATATATTACTTGTGATATCTGTTTTGTGTATGTGTATATATGTTAGTTTTGATATCTGTTTTGTGTATGTGTATATATGTTAATTATGATGCCTGTTTTGTGTTTTTGTATATATGTTAGTTGTGATATCTGTTTTGTGTATGTGTATATATGTTAGTTGTGATATCTGTTTTGTGTATGTGTATATATGTTAGTTGTGATATCTGTTTTGTGTATGTGTATATATGTCAGTTGTAATATCTGTTTTGTGTATGTGTATATATGTTAGTTGTGATATCTGTTTTGTGTATGTGTATATATGTTAGTAATGATATCTGTTTTGTGTATGTGTATATATGTTAGTTGTGATATCTGTTTTGTGTATGTGTATATATGTTAGTTGTGATATCTATTTTGTGTATGTGTATATATGTTAATTGTGACACCTGTTTAGTGTTTGTGTATATATGTTAGTGTGATATCTGTTTTGTGTATGTGTATATATGTTAGTTTTGATATCTGTTTTGTGTATGTGTATATATGTTAGTTGTGATATCTGTTTTGTGTATGTGTATATATGTCAGTTGTGATATCTGTTTTGTGTATGTGTATATATGTTAGTTGTGATATCTGTTTTGTGTATGTGTATATATGTTAGTAATGATATCTGTTTTGTGTATGTGTATATATGTTAGTTGTGATATCTGTTTTGTGTATGTGTATATATGTTAGTTGTGATATCTATTTTGTGTATGTGTATATATGTTAATTGTGATACCTGTTTAGTGTTTGTGTATATATGTTAGTTGTGATATCTGTTTTGTGTATGTGTATATATGTTAGTTTTGATATCTGTTTTGTGTATGTGTATATATGTTAGTTGTGATATCTGTTTTGTGTATGTGTATATATGTTAGTTGTGATATCTGTTTTGTGTATGTGTATATATGTTAGTTGTGATACCTGTTTAGTGTTTGTGTATATAAGTTAGTGTGATATCTGTTTTGTGTATGTGTATATATGTTAGTATTGATATCTGTTTTGTGTATGTATATATATGTTAATTGTGATATCTGTTTTGTGTATGTGTATATATGTTAGTAATGATATCTGTTTAGTGTATGTGTATATATGTTTGTTGTGATATCTGTTTTGTGTATGTGTATATATGTTAGTTGTGATATCTGTTTTGTGTATGTGTATATATGTTAGCTGTGATATCTGTTTTGTATATGTGTATATATGTTAATTGTGATACCTGTTTTGTGTGTGAGTATATATGTTAGTTTTGATATCTGTTTTGTGTATGTGTATATATGTTAATTATGATGCCTGTTTTGTGTTTGTGTATATATGTTAGTTGTGATATCTGTTTTGTGTATGTGTATATATGTCAGTTGTCATATCTGTTTTGTGTATGTGTATATATGTTAGTTGTGATATCTGTTTTGTGTATGTGTATATATGTTAGTTGTGATATCTGTTTTGTGTATGTGTATATATGTTAGTTGTGATATCTGTTTTGTGTATGTGTATATATGTTAGTTGTGATATCTATTTTGTGTATGTGTATATATGTTAATTGTGATACCTGTTTAGTGTTTGGGTATATATGTTAGTTGTGATATCTGTTTTGTGTATGTGTATATATGTTAGCTGTGATATCTGTTTTGTATATGTGTATATATGTTAATTGTGATACCTGTTTTGTGTGTGAGTATATATGTTAGTTTTGATATCTGTTTTGTGTATGTGTATATATGTTAATTATGATGCCTGTTTTGTGTTTGTGTATATATGTTAGTTGTGATATCTGTTTTGTGTATGTGTATATATGTCAGTTGTCATATCTGTTTTGTGTATGTGTATATATGTTAGTAGTGATATCTGTTTTGTGTATGTGTATATATGTTAGTTGTGATATCTGTTTTGTGTATGTGTATATATGTTAGTTGTGATATCTGTTTTGTGTATGTGTATATATGTTAGTTGTGATATCTGTTTTGTGTATGTGTATATATGTTAGCTGTGATATCTGTTTTGTATATGTGTATATATGTTAATTGTGATACCTTTTTTGTGTGTGAGTATATATGTTAGTTGTGATATCTGTTTTGTGTATGTGTATATATGTTAGTTGTGATATCTGTTTTGTGTATGTGTATATATGTTAGTTGTGATATCTGTTTTGTGTATGTGTATATATGTTAGTTGTGATATCTGTTTTGTGTATGTGTATATATGTTAGATGTGATACCTGTTTAGTGTATGTGTATATATGTTTGTTGTGATATCTGTTTTGTGGATGTGTATATATGTTAGTTGTGATACCTGTTTTCATTTCTGGTATGTTTACAAGTCTGGATATCTGTTTTGTGTGTGTGTGTGTATAAATGTTAGTTGTGATATCTGTTTTGTGTATGTGTATAAATATTAGTTGTAATATCTGTTTTGTGTGTGCGTTTATATGTTAGTAGTGATATCTGTTTTGTGTATGTGTATATATGTTAGTAGTGACACCTGTTTTTTGTATGTGTATATATTTTAGTAGTGATATCTGTTTAGTGTATGTGTATATATGTTAGTTGTGATATCTGTTTTGTGTATGTGTATATATGTTAGTAGTGACACCTGCTTTGTGTATGTTTATATATGTTAGTAGTGATATCTGTTTTGTGTATGTGTATATATGTTAGTAATAGTAGTGACACCTGTTTTGTGTATGTGTATATATGTTAGTAGTGATATCTGTTTTGTGTATGTGCATATATGTTAGTAGTGATATCTGTTTTGTGTATGTGTATATATGTTAGTAATAGTAGTGACACCTGTTTTGTGTATGTGTATATATGTTAGTAGTGATATCTGTTTTGTGTATGTGTATACATGTTAGTTGTGATATCTGTTTTGTGTATGTGTATATATGTTAGTAGTGACACCTGTTTAGTGTGTGTGTATATATGCTAGTAATGATATCTGTTTTGTGTATGTGTGTATATGTTAGTAGTGATATCTGTTTTGTGTATGTGTATATATGTTAGCAGTGATATCTGTTTTGTGTATGTGTATATATATTAGTAGTGATACCTGTTTAGTGTGTGTGTGTATATATGTTAGTAATTATATCTGTTTTGTGTATGTGTATATATGTTAGTTGTGATATCTGTTTTGTGTATGTGTATATATGTTTGTTGTGATATCTGTTTTGTGTATGTGTATATATGTTAGTAGTGATACCTGTTTTCATTACTGGTGTGTCTTTTATAGTCCAGTCAAATTAAATTTTGCTGGCAACTAATTGCAAAAGAAATGATATTTGTTGCAAACAACTCTTTGGTATATGCAAGACAACATATAAAAAGTCTAATTTAATCTAATGTGCAGAAATAACTTAATTTTTAATCAGAAATTTTAAAAATCACGCTCTTTGTTTAAAGTCACCGCTGCGCTACCGTACAGTGTTTTTCACAATTTAGTGACGTCACTACTCAATAAAAATATGTAAACATTCATTCATTTAACGGAGGAGAATCATAGAACCATCGCTTTCATGGTATATTTTCATACAGGTGAGTGAACAAATGGATAAATACACGCTAGCCGTGAAATAATTATTATACACGAGAACTTACAGCAACATGCGATACAGAAAATACAAGTAAACACTCGTCACACGTGTCGTCGTAAATATGAATACACAAAGCAATGATAAATCACAGAAAAATATACTTTTTCTACTGAAGCCGACAACCGGTTACTTCGATGAAAGTATACAAATGATTTTTTAGAAAGATATACATAAAATACAAACTTAAAAATGATTATTTAACCCGAACCCGTTTGTCTGATTTTTCAATGTATGGAAACCCATTCGGACCACAATTTCGCTTTTTATTTGTAAAACATCGCTGATTGTATTTTTGATTATGGTAAGTGCAATCTTTACTATATCAAATATAAAATTTGATTTATTTCTTTTAATATGTATCTTTATAACATTGTTTTGACATTGATAATGATGAAGCGATCCATTGACTGCATGAAATATAAGAAGATTAAACATGCATGTATAGTCCATATTGTTAATTATATCCTATGTGAATGGTGCCATACTCTTTTAAATCTCGATACATTGATATTTGATGTTGGATCTTTATACTCAACAACTACTTGTTGCAGTTAAAACGCCATACCAAGTCATCTACTAATCTATTTCAACTTCGTCCTTGCAGATTCCATATATGGAAGAGTGTGTGATTTGTGAATCGGAGGACAAGAGTGGACTGGTTTTTCTGTGTGAGAAGGGCAGTGTGGGTATAAATAATGCTGCTGAGAAAAGGGGCAGCAATCTTCGCATGTGTCCAGGACAACATGTACATACAGAATGCAGGCCGCGATTTACCAATGCGTTTGAAATCTGTAAATGCCTCAGGGAGAAAGAACAAAACAAATCAACTTCTCGTGATGAATGTCCACCCATTCTCAGGTCAAAACAGACTTTTGCATTTCGTGACATTCCAGACTATGAAAATGGTCAATTTCTTCAAGTCGTTGCCGACAACGTGGATCACAATGTGCGCACACTTGATGATTATGGCACCTTTCATGGCATGGGCATAATAGTCGGTAATAGGAAATAAAGTTAGCGTACCGGTTCCTAAATGGAATGCTACATTGTCTGATGTGGCTAATGCTGGGAAAATTGATATTCATTTCTATAGACAACCACCTAAATCGTCATTACACATGCTTTTCCCCAAGCTTCATACTGAACAGATATCAGATCCATCTTGTAACATAGATTATCTATCAAAAGTTGTATGGCCTCTTCGCTCTCCTATCCCAAGCTGATCAGGACTGATGCAGTTATGTCAAAAGGGAGATTACCCTGGCAAGTCTGCTGTTACCTTTCTGCCGATGATAGAAATGGACAAGGCGACGTGTCGTGCATCTTCTCTACATTGAAGTTTGTGTCTCGGCAAGCTCAGAAATATGGCACATCTCCGATTCTAACATTTGACCAGCCACTCTACATGAAGGCAGTTACTATCGTAACTCATGAGTCACAAACAGATGACTTGGTTACCATTATACTGAGGTTAGGTGGGTTCCACACATAGATGAGCTTCTTGGGATGTATTGGGCCCATCATCAGAGGGTGGTCAGGATTACAAGAACTTTTGGAGACTGTATATGCCCCCAATGTCGTTGGCCATAATCTCAGCGGAAAAGTGGCTCGAGAGACCCTTGCCCATTTGCTAGTGGACACAGCCCTTCACCCCATTACTTGTGGCAAAATCGTTTGGTGTCGATTTACCCGATAATCATGTGCATGAAAATATTTCATCTGATGTTCAAACCATACCCAGTGACTTGGTCATTACTGATCCTGTCCTTGCTGAATCTTCGGAGGTTTCATCGATCACAAAGACAATGGACTGCTCAAGCAAGCTGCCGCCTTGTATGACCAGTTGATGGAGGGAAATATAACTACACAAGAAATGTGTAATGATCCCACCGTTGCACAAGTTCTGCAAATACTGATGAACACAAAAGTACTTCAAAACAGCAGCGCTCTGGCTTCTATACGTTGAAATGGTAGGCTTCTTCATAACGTTTATCAAAGCTGAACGAACCGGAAACTGGCCACTTCATATCCAAACCGTTCAGCTGGGCATAACATGTATGCAAAGTCGGCATATGTTTATGTGTCATCAATGAATAGTCTTCAGAAAGGTCATCCTGATGTATATGACAAATTTATGCGAGGATTTCATGTTCTCAGACGAAGCAAGAGATATTGGGCGGGATGCAACTGTTGTCAAAAGTGGTGAACATATTATCGCCAAACTTTATGAGGGAATTCCATGCGAAGGACTGGATCATCTGAGGTTTCATCTATATACCAGCAAGGCTATTACCAACAATAAATGTGTTCAGGTACAGAGCCTCCCCCCAACGTCTGATTCTGCTGCCTTTCATTCCAGAAGGTCTTACTACCAGTGTCAGCAATGGATCAAAATAAACGGCACTAACCTTCATCCACGAAATTGGGGTTGGAAAATTACTGACGATGGAAAATGCATGCCACTTAAAAACAGCCTACCACCAGCTCCCGATCGTCTTCTGAATATTATTCATTGCAACTGTAAGGTTATTTGTGACACAGAGATGCACGTGCCTTAAACATGGTTTAGACTGTACAATTGGACATTGTAGAGGAACAAGTTGCTCCAAGTCCATTTAGAACTTAGAGAAAAAAGAAGAAAACGAAATGGCTTGATAGAAAAAAAAATAGTGTGACTTGGAGAAATACCAATATTGACTGGAATAAAAATTAAAAAAAAATAAATTCTTCTTTGGCTGAACTACAACAGACATAACTTTGATTTTTCTCTTTTTCATCAACCTAGTCATTTAAATAAATTTTCAAACTTAACAAATCTATATATATGTCAACGATTAAATAAATAAATAAATAGATAAATAAATAAATAAATATATAAATTAATTATTAAAAACTTTCAAACTCTTAAAGATATATATTTATATGTGTATTTACAAGTATATTATAAAAGAAAAATCTTATTGCAGAGTTTAACTGTTAAAAGAACGAATTTCAGTGTTTATCAATTTTTTCAATAAAGTCTTTAAAAAGATAATATAAAACTAATCCTTTCAAGCTAATAAATCATAATAATTAATATCATAATAGTGTATCTAAACATGAAATGAATTTATTTGCTGCATATTTTAATCTTATAAAGTCAACGAAATTCTTTTTTGTATACACATGTATTTCATATTTTTATACTCAATTTTAGCTCAATTTATCAAAAAGAAAAAATCCAAAGATCAGAGATCAATAAAAACAATAAAAGATAGATTGCAAGGAATAATTTATACTAAAATCAGTAATTTTTCACAACAAAACTGCATTATAATTGATGAACAATGAATAAAAGCTTAATTTCTAGTTTTCGTCTTTTTTTTTTATGTTTTTCACCCTTTTTGCCCCAAAAAATGGCATTTCTGCATCAAGTACAACATTAGATTTTTTCAGGGTCAATGTTCACATATTAGTGAACTCAAAATCATTGAAAACAATTCTTTTGCAATTAGTTGCCAGACTGGTATTTTTGGAGATTAAAATGACTGGACTATTAGTCTGGATATCAGTTTAAATACTAGTTGAATGTTATACAGTAGATTTCGATAGTTATGGCCTTTTTAGTATCAACATCTTGACTTTTTCATTTTACTGTTTAGATAATGCTGTTCAAAATATTCTTTCAATATGTCAATCTCTGCTTTGTGTATATAGATGTAGATATATAGGAAATGAATTCTTTTTATCACATGTTTACACTCAATTTTAAAGTGTTTATTTCATTACACACCCGCTTGAAACAGCTCTTTTCCATGCTATATGACGTCACCTTTGCCATAAATTTATTTATTTATTTCACTTCATAAACAGCAAAACACGAGATAAAGGTTAATCTTGCTGTATAGAACTTCTACCTCAATATCTTGCCAAATGTCATTTGAAACTCTTAATATCCTTGAACGCTGCTCTAAATGTCACCTCGAGTCCGTAACGTACTCAGTACTGCATCGACAAAGACCCTGCTCGAAATATATAGGTCAACCCAATTGATTTTAATCATTGTATAGTTAACTTACAATTGATGATATAAAATGGTGTGTCTGTTTCAATATTCACTAATTTCTACACACTTTGTATAAGTCGTATGCCTTATAACCAGATTCTGAGGTAGCACAGTGTCACGGGAGCCCACACATTGTCACGGGAGCCCACGTTTCCGAGGCTCGTCGTCTACTAATTAGATATTTCAATGATTAGAACGGTTCATTTCCCTCTTATCCTATTACTGTACTATATAGAATATGTCATGAGATCCAGAAATCATCCAAAAGAATTATGTCCTGTTAATTTAAATGTGAAATAAGTCCTGTTAATTACCATGTATAAATGCACTATATGAAGCAGATGATGTGTTATAAGGATAAACAGTAGTGATATAACAGACAAGCGTATTTTATCTTTGATTGTTTTTTTTTTTTCAGGATTGGTCGTAAGAAGACACTAGTGATATCTGCTGTTATCCAGGTTATGTCTGCCGTAGGCGCAGCATTCGCTCCCGAATTCTATAGCTTTGTCATTTTAGAGTTCATAGTCGGGGCCGCCTGTCATGGAGTTTTTATGTCCGCATGCGTCTTAAGTATGCTTTTTTTATTTGGCTGTATTCATGGAATCCTCATGATACGTATCATTTTTTATGTAGCCTTGGTTCTGTCTATGGAGGACCTTGGCTTCAATCCTGTAGGTGTTAGGACTTTGCTGACATCCAGTAGGTGATTGAGCCTTGGTACCATCCTGTAGGTGATAGATATTTGCTACCATCCTGTAGGTGGTTGGGCATTGGTACCATTCTGTAGGTGGCAGGTCCTGGTTACAATCCTGTATGTCTCAGGGCTTTGCTCCCATCCTGTAGGTGAGTGAATGCATGGGCCTTGCTGCCGTCTTGTAGATGATAGGTATTTGCTGCCATCCTGTAGGTGGTTGGGCCTTGGTACCATTCTGTAGGTGGCAGGTCCTGGTTATAATCCTGTATGTCTCAGGGCTTTGCTCCCATCCTGTAGGTGAGTGAATACATGGGCCTTGCTGCCGTCTTGTAGATGTTAGGTATTTGCTGCCATCCTGTAGGTGGTTGGGCCTTGGTACCATCCTGTAGGTAGCAGGTCCTGGTTACAATCCTGTAGGTCTTAGTGCTTTGCTCCCATCCTGTAGGTGAGTGAATACATGGGCCTTGCTGCCGTCTTGTAGATGATAGGTATTTGCTGCCATCCTGTAGGTGGTTGGGCCTTGGTACCATCCTGTAGGTGGTTGGGCCTTGGTACCATCCTGTAGATGGCAGGTCCTGGTTACAATCCTGTATGTTTTAGGGCTTTGCTGCCATCCTGTAGGTGAGTGATTGCATGGGTCTTCCTACCATCTTGTAGATGATAGGTCCTAGTTATAATCCTGTTGGTGTTGGGGCATTGCTGCCATTCTGCTTTCCTGTAGGTGAGTGATTGGGCCTTGCTACCTTCCTGTATTTGATAGGTCCTGGTTATAGTCCTGTAGGTGATTGGGCTTTACTGCCATACTGTAGGTGTTAGGGCCTTACTACAATCCTGTAGGTAAAATGGTCTTACTACCATCCTGTAGGTGTAAGGTTCTGGCTTCCATCCTGTATGTGAAAGGACTATCTTGAAGGTGATAGGGCCTGGCTACTATCCTGTAGATGATAGGGCCTGGCTATAATCCTGTAGTCTGGCTACAGTCCTACATTTGATAGGGCCTGGTTACAATCCTGTAGGTGATAGGGCCTGACAGTCATTTTGTATATGGTAGGTCCTTTTTACAATCTCGTATTTGAAAGGACCTAACGACAATCCTGTAGACACTAAAATCACACTGCCATCCTGAAGGTAATAGGCTCTTGCCACATCTTGTAGCTGATAAAATCTGGCTTCAATCCTGTAGGTTGTAGGACCTCATAACAATCCTGCAGGTGATATGGCCTTGCTACAATCCTTTGGATGATAATGCCTTGTTGCCATCCTGTATGTAAAAAGGCCTGGTAGCCAAGGTTGTAATAAGCTTTTTTTATTCCTTTTAGTGATGTTGTTTCAGTTTGTCCTTTTTTATTGGTATCGAATTTTGTCATATAGCTAAGTTAGCCGAGTGAGGAATACCACAATAATACAAACAATTGAACTGGCATTGTTTTGCAGTGCATATACACTCATTTTATGATTCGTTTAGGTGTTGAGTTTGTCGGTCCGTCCAAGCGCGTGATGACAGGAATCCCTATCCATATCTTCTTCGCCATCGGACTCGTGTATCTGTCGGTTATGGGATATCTCATGCGACATTGGCAGTACGTCCAGCTCTCTGTAGCAGTACCCTGCATCGTCTACGTATTCTATTGGTGGTATGATTTTGCAATTACACATAAAATTCGTATATACCATCAAATAATGTCTCTTCATTGATGATCACATCATTGTGGTGATTTGAAACGGGTGTAAAGAAAACTAGTTCACATATTGACTTGATGGGTAAAATGCTAAAACGATATCGAACATTTCTCGATATCCATCAGTGGCGGTTTACAAAATAGACTATATAATGTCAATGACGTCGTGGAGTGCCTTCACGTTACTGCGTAGGGCAAAACATTTATTGATATCCATTACACGAGAAAAATAGAGAGTAGGGCAGAACATTTCTTAATATCCATTACACAAGACAAAATAGGGAATATGGCAGATTATTTCTTGATATCCATTACACGAGACAAAATAGGGAATAGGGCAGATCATTTCTTGATATCAATAACACAAGTTATAATAGGGAGAAGGGCATTTCCAGTGGCCTGGAAAAAGAAGAAATATGATTATGAACACTGTATGAACAAGTATCCCTTGCAGAACGACCATACCCCGCCTAAATGTTCAAAGGTTCAAGAAGCAAACAGCTACTTGAGGACGGAGACAATAGTATAGTACTAGTATTACATGAGGGAATGCTTTTAAGTATAAACTAAAACTGTAAAAAAAAAAAAGGATGAGTTTCCTATTACCGGTACATTATATAAAAATAGATGGGCCTGTTTTGCTTTTTATATAGATGGATTTGGTGTGTTCAAGTTTGTATTTAATCGCGACATAAAACATTTTCCTATATGTCATTGGCCTGATAGATGTAAGCGCTACTATATATCTTGAACTTACTATGTTGTCTCACCTGGCAGCCATCTTTATAAAATCTCTAAAACATATATATATATATATATTTTTATAAAATCTCTAAAACATATATATATATATATATATTAATTTTGTAGCAACAATAGTGATAGTGATCAATTATTATACATAATCTAAGAATGCTATTAGAACAGTTTTATATGAGAAGCCGTACAAATAAAGCTAAACTAATACCCATAGCATTCAATCCATCAGTGATCCTGATTATAGACATATTGTGGTAAGCATCTAGGGCAGTCTCATTCTGAATAGTTCTATCCTTGGATGACGTTTGGCTCTCTCTAATATGCTTTATACATAGTGTACCACACCATGAACATCACTGAAAAGATAAAGAAATCGTTGTGTTGTTAGAAACTTGGTATTCGAACATGTATATAGTATGTATATAAAATGTGTATAGTTAAACATTTGCTTTATGCGAAATATCACTAAAATGAAATACATGTGTTATCCAAATACTGTAAGAGGTATCCATAAAAGTTTATTTCTTATGTCTCTTTTTCATTTACGTTGTAAGTGGAACTAAGATCACATTATACATTCCAGATACTCTACGGTAATGACCAACGACATGCGGACATCGTTGATTTGGCCGATCATCAGAAATATTAAATGCAAAATTACTCTTTGATTAAAAAGATGTGTAAAGATATTCCAATAGAATAAGACATCATAACCTATTCTATATTCTTTCGGGATCAAACCATAGATCCCTTGCTGTTTGTCAATAGTTTTTATTGGAGACTTTCTTTTGATTGGCTTAGGATTATACCAGAATCGCCCCGCTGGCTGATATCTCAGGGGAGATACGCGGAAGCGGAAGTCATTGTACAGAGCACGGCAAAGGTCAATAAAGCTAAGATTCCGGAAAAAATCATAGATCCAAAGACAATAGAGTTAAATCAAGGACAGAAACTTTGGCACATGTTTACTCACAAAGTGCTATTCTTTCGAATGATGAAACTCTTATATAATTGGTATGTCAGTCTTATTCTTCGTTCTCAAGTTTCCTTATCTGTTTCTATAACCTAAGACACCATTTAGCATAAATAATTGACATAGATTATTGGTATTTATGATGTCACAATTTGTCTTTAAATCTGTTCTTTCCATTGCTATAATTTATGCATATTGTGGGACTGCTCTCGATTCGTTATTATACATTGTATTGTACCATTCCAATGTTGTATATATAATCAGTGTATATGATCTCAATGTTTACTGAAGGATAGTTGTGGCCATGATATATTATGGAGTGACCATGCACATTGGGAACCTTGGTGGAGATTTCTACCTCAATCAGTTCATCTTAGCCATCGTAGAGTTCCCATCCAAGATTGGTAGCATGCTGCTATTGAACAGGATTGGACGAAGGAAAATGCACTGCACATGTATGTTTGCTGGTGGTATAGCGCTGTTGTGCACCATATTCCCGGTAGTGTTTGATAGAGAAGGTGAGTATAATTACAGGATTCGGTCCTACTATCGACTTTGAACTTTAAACGATCTGGGTCCAGCGCCATAAACTCAGAATATACTTAAGTCAAAAATTTCCTTTTAATTCATTCATAATTAAACGTTCAAATAAATGTTAATGCAGAATGGCCTAATTCTATTTATCAGTAGAATAATACTAATTAAAATCCAAATCCCAGGTATTAGTTTATTGATGAACAGAATAATATGAATTTTTGACTTAGTTATATTCTCAGTTTATGGCGCTGGACCCTGCTTCCATGTCCTACTACGGGTTGATGGTGTTTCATTTCAAAATGCCCTAGTGACTATCTCTGATTGAGTCAAAGATAAGACCATGTGAATTGAAATTAGATAACAATATAATTATATTTCCGGAAATCCCTTGGTTTTATTGATATATTTAAATTTTGCACGTCCAAATATGGCACGGACATACATGTATAATACTAAAGACTGAAATATAAGAACCAACAACACATTACTAAACTCTGAATAAGTTGTATTTGGGTTTAAGAATATTTTACTGTAATCATTGCGCACAAGTCAAAGGAAAATCAATCCCTATACTGTGTTTCTGGAAGTGTTTAATAAGGAACTGGAGTACTGATTAAAAGATATCGTGAATACCATATCCCAAGTAATGTTATATAGTCAGAATAACAGAATATCGTGAATACCATATCCCCAGTAATGTTATATAGTCAGAATAACAGAATATCGTGAATACCATATCCCAAGTAATGTTATATAGTTAGAATAACACAATATCGTGAATACCATATCCCCAGTAATGTTATATAGTCAGAATAACAGAATATCGTGAATACCATATCCCAAGTAATGTTATATAGTTAGAATAACAGAATATCGTGAATGCCATATCCCAAGTAATGTTATATAGTCAGAATAACAGAATATCGTGAATACCATATCCCAAGTAATGTTATATAGTTAGAATAACAGAATATCGTGAATACCATATCCCCAGTAATGTTATATAGTTAGAATAACAGAATATCGGGAATACCATATCCCAAGTAATGTTATATAGTTAGAATAACAGAATATCGTGAATACCATATCCCCAGTAATGTTATATAGTTAGAATAACAGAATATCGTGAATACCATATCCCAAGTAATGTTATATAGTTAGAATAACAGAATATCGTGAATACCATATCCCAAGTAATGTTATATAGTTAGAATAACAGAATATCGTGAATACCATATCCCAAGTAATGTTATATAGTTAGAATAACAGAATATTGTGAATATCATATCCCAAGTAATGTTATATAGTTAGAATAACAGAATATCGTGAATACCATATCCCAAGTAATGTTATATAGTTAGAATAACAGAATATCGTGAATACCATATCCCCAGTAATGTTATAGGTAGAATAACAGAATATCTCCAGTACATACGGGGGCAGGCATGGTGTAGTGGTTAAGCGCTTGGCTTGCGGCGCCGACGATCCGGGTTCGATTACCGGGTTGCGCCACTATGTTTAAGAGGTTGGTAACCTCCTGCTTCCATGTCGCGATATAACTGAAATATTGTTGAAAGCGACGTAAAACACCAATCAACTAACTAACTAACTAACCAATACATACGTGTATAATAGGTATAACATAACAAGTGGCATTATTGGGACTTAGCGTCTCTGTAGACAAGGATAGTGTATGTCGGTTATCCAACCGTTAACAAGTCAGGCTAGGGCATACCGGTACAAAAAGGCAAGATACCATATAGGTGCCATTCATTTAACAAAGGAGATGCAATATCAACAAGTCTCTACTTGATGTAATTAGATTTTCACCTTACAGTGGCCTACATATTTTCATTTAAGGCTCTAAGATTAATTACTACATCTAGCTCATTTGTATAAGTTCAGAATTGAAATTTTATGTATAAAAGTACAAACACTCGAAGATAGGGCCTATTTAGAAGAGAAAGCATGTATGATTTCTAAGATTTGAGGCATCACACAGTAAGTCATTTGTAAATGTCGGCAATGATTGCATACAGTTTATGCTGTACATATATAATCATTCAGGTTTACATCCTTTGACGTTGACTCTATCCTTCATTGGTAAGACAAGTTCAGCAGCGGCCTTTGGGGTAATTTACATCTTCTCTGCTGAGCTGTACCCGACAGTTGTACGGAATGGAGCCATGGGCGCCAGTTCCTGTATTGCACGCTTCGGGGGCATGGCAGCGCCTTACATAGCACAAACAGTAAGAAAAGGATTAATTTGAACAAAATAACATATAGCCTAGAATTAAGTATAATTGTAAAGTTTTTGTAAAAGAAATGAACGGAGATGAACTTCAGGACCGTAAATTTCCTATCCGGAACACATGGGTTGGTTTCTTTTAATAGAAACACAAATCTGGTTACTGTTGCGTGATATAAAGAACCGACTCGTGTGCTCCGGACGGTAGTGTCATATGTAATATGGATAATTTTTTGATCAGTTACCATAGTCCTGGTAATTGATAAAAAAAATTATCCATATTACATATGACAGTAGGTTTCCTCCTGGGTTTTTTTTTTTTTTTTTTTTTTTTTTTTTTTTTGTATTTATTTTTATTTTTTTTTTTTTTTGTATTTTTTTTGTTTTTGTTTTGTTTTTTTATTAATTACCATAACAATTATGCCAGGTTTCTGTTGTAGACGCAATAGAGTATCATTAAAATTTACATTCTTTGCTGACAGTTTTAGACATATTTATCTATTTATATATGTATACACAGGGCGAAATTGTTGGTGGCAAGTTCGGACCAGCGGTACCTCTGATGATTTTTGGAGGAACTTCCTTCTTGGCAGGTGTGTTAACTATCTTCCTTCCTGAGACGCTGAATAGAAAGCTTCCAGAGACTATTGACGATGGCATACTGTTCGGAAGGTAGGCATCGGGGGGAATTTCCCTTTCTACGCGGCGTAGCATGATAATGGCTGATGTCAGTTAAAAGCGATCAGTGTGTTCAATATAATATGATAATGGCACGTAAACCGGACATGAGATATATCGAGGTCCCGAACAGTATTCATATCGTGTAATAATGGCATGTAAAACGAAAATGAGATATAAAGAGGTCCCGAGCAGTATTCATACCGTGTGATAATGGCACGTAAACCGGACATGAGATATATAGAGGTCCCAAGCAGTATTCATATCGTGTGATAATGGCATGTAAACCGGACATGAGATATAAAAAGGTCCCTAGCAGTATTCATATCGTGTGATAATGGCACGTAAACCGGACATGAGACATATAGAGGTCCCGAGCAATATTCATATCGTGTGATAATGGTACATGTACCTAGACCGGACATGAGATATATAGAGGTCCCAAGCAGTATTCATATCGTGTGATAATGGCATGTAAACCGGACATGCGATATATAGAGGTCCCGAGCAGTATTCATATCGTGTAATAATGGCACGTAAACCGGACATGAGATATATAGAGGTCCCGAGCAGTATTCATATCGTGTGATAATGGCATGTAAACCAAACATGAGATATATAGAGGTCCCGAGCAGTATTCATATCGTGTGATAATGGCATGTAAACCGGACATGAGATATAAAGATGTCCCCAAGCAGTATTCATATCGTGTGATAATGGTACGTAAACCGGACATGAGACATATAGAGGTCCCGAGCAGTATTCATATCGTGTGATAATGGCACGTAAACCGGACATGAGATATAAAAAGGTCCCTAGCAGTATTCATATCGTGTGATAATGGCACGTAAACCGGACATGAGACATATAGAGGTCCAGAGCAGTATTCATATCGTGTGATAATGGTACGTAAACCGAACATGAGATATATAGAGGTCCGAGCAGTATTCATATCTTGTGAAAATGGCACGTAAACCGGACATGAGATATAAAGAGGTCCAGAGCAGTATTCATATCGTGTGATAATGGCACGTAAACCGGATATGAGATATATAGAGGTCCGAGCAGTATTCATATCTTGTGATAATGGTACGTAAACCGGACATGAGATATAAAGATACCCCGAGCAGTATTCATATCGTGTGATAATGCTAGGTAAACCGGACATGAGATATATAGAGGTCCGAGCAGTAGTCATATCGTGTGATAATGGTACGTAAACCGGACATGAGATATATAGAGGTCCGAGCAGTATTCATATCTTGTGATAATGGCACATAAACCGGACATGAGATATATAGAGGTCCCGAGCAGTATTCATATCATGTGATAATGGTACGTAAACCGGACATGAGATATATAGAGGTCCGAGCAGTATTCATATCGTGTGATAATGGTACGTGAACCGGACATGAGACATATAAAGAGGTCCCGAGCAGTATTCATATCGTGTGATAATGGTACGTAAACCGGACATGAGATATATAGAGGTCCGAGCAGTATTCATATCTTGTGATAATGGCACATAAACCGGACATGAGATATATAGAGGTCCCGAGCAGTATTCATATCATGTGATAATGGTACGTAAACCGGACATGAGATATATAGAGGTCCGAGCAGTATTCATATCGTGTGATAATGGTACGTGAACCGGACATGAGACATATAAAGAGGTCCCGAGCAGTATTCATATCGTGTGATAATGGTACGTAAACCGGACATGAGACATATAGAGGTCCCGAGCAGTATTCATATGGTGTGATTATGGTACGTAAACCGGTTATGAAATATAAAGAGGTCCAGAGCAGTATTCATATCGTGTGATAATGGTACGTAAACGGACAAGAGATATATGGAGGTCCGAGCAGTATTCATATCTTGTGATAATGGCACGTAAACCGAACATGAGATATAAAGAGGTCCCGAGCAGTATTCATATCGTGTGATAATGGCACGTAAACCGGACATGAGACATAAAGATGTCCCGAGCAGAATTCATATCGTGTGATAATGGCATGTAAACCGGACATGAGATATAAAGATGTCCCGAGCAGTATTCATATCGTGTGATAATGGTACGTAAACCGGACATGAGACATATAGAGGTCCCGAGCAGTATTCATATCGTGTGATAATGGCACGTAAACCGGACATGAGATATAAAAAGGTCCCTAGCAGTATTCATATCGTGTGATAATGGCACGTAAACCGGACATGAGACATAGAGATCCAGAGCAGTATTCATATCGTGTGATAATGCTACGTAAACCGGACATGAGATATATAGAGGTCCGAGCAGTATTCATTTCGTGTGATAATGGTACGTAAACCGGACATGAGATATAAAAAGGTCCCTAGCAGTATTCATATCGTGTGATAATGGCACGTAAACCGGACATGAGACATATAGAGGTCCAGAGCAGTATTCATATCGTGTGATAATGGTACGTAAACCGAACATGAGATATATAGAGGTCCGAGCAGTATTCATATCTTGTGAAAATGGCACGTAAACCGGACATGAGATATAAAGAGGTCCAGAGCAGTATTCATATCGTGTGATAATGGCACGTAAACCGGATATGAGATATATAGAGGTCCGAGCAGTATTCATATCTTGTGATAATGGTACGTAAACCGGACATGAGATATAAAGATACCCCGAGCAGTATTCATATCGTGTGATAATGCTAGGTAAACCGGACATGAGATATATAGAGGTCCGAGCAGTAGTCATATCGTGTGATAATGGTACGTAAACCGGACATGAGATATATAGAGGTCCGAGCAGTATTCATATCTTGTGATAATGGCACATAAACCGGACATGAGATATATAGAGGTCCCGAGCAGTATTCATATCATGTGATAATGGTACGTAAACCGGACATGAGATATATAGAGGTCCGAGCAGTATTCATATCGTGTGATAATGGTACGTGAACCGGACATGAGACATATAAAGAGGTCCCGAGCAGTATTCATATCGTGTGATAATGGTACGTAAACCGGACATGAGATATATAGAGGTCCGAGCAGTATTCATATCTTGTGATAATGGCACATAAACCGGACATGAGATATATAGAGGTCCCGAGCAGTATTCATATCATGTGATAATGGTACGTAAACCGGACATGAGATATATAGAGGTCCGAGCAGTATTCATATCGTGTGATAATGGTACGTGAACCGGACATGAGACATATAAAGAGGTCCCGAGCAGTATTCATATCGTGTGATAATGGTACGTAAACCGGACATGAGACATATAGAGGTCCCGAGCAGTATTCATATGGTGTGATTATGGTACGTAAACCGGTTATGAAATATAAAGAGGTCCAGAGCAGTATTCATATCGTGTGATAATGGTACGTAAACGGACAAGAGATATATGGAGGTCCGAGCAGTATTCATATCTTGTGATAATGGCACGTAAACCGAACATGAGATATAAAGAGGTCCCGAGCAGTATTCATATCGTGTGATAATGGCACGTAAACCGGACATGAGACATAAAGATGTCCCGAGCAGAATTCATATCGTGTGATAATGGCATGTAAACCGGACATGAGATATAAAGATGTCCCGAGCAGTATTCATATCGTGTGATAATGGTACGTAAACCGGACATGAGACATATAGAGGTCCCGAGCAGTATTCATATCGTGTGATAATGGCACGTAAACCGGACATGAGATATAAAAAGGTCCCTAGCAGTATTCATATCGTGTGATAATGGCACGTAAACCGGACATGAGACATAGAGATCCAGAGCAGTATTCATATCGTGTGATAATGCTACGTAAACCGGACATGAGATATATAGAGGTCCGAGCAGTATTCATTTCGTGTGATAATGGTACGTAAACCGGACATGAGATATATAAAGGTCCGAGCAGTATTCATATCTTGTGATAATGGTACGTAAACCGGACATGCGATATATAGAGGTCCCGAGCAGTATTCATATCGTGTGATAATGGTACGTAAACCGGACATGAGATATATAGAGGTCCGAGCGGTATTCATATCGTGTGATAATGGTACGTAAACCGGACATGAGACATATAAAGGTCCGAGCAGTATTCATATCGTGTGATAATGGTACGTAAACCGGACATGAGACATATAGAGGTCCCGAGCAGTATTCATATCGTGTGATAATGGTACGTTAACCGGACATGAGATATATAGAAGTCTCGAGCAGTATTCATATCGTGTAATAATGGCACGTAAACCGGACATGAGACATAAAGATGTCCCGAGCAGAATTCATATCGTGTGATAATGCTACGTAAACCGGACATGAGATATATAGAGGTCCGAGCAGTATTCATATCTTGTGATAATGGTACGTAAACCGGACATGCGATATATAGAGGTCCCGAGCAGTATTCATATCGTGTGATAATGGTACGTAAACCGGACATGAGATATATAGAGGTCCGAGCAGTATTCATATCGTGTGATAATGGTACCTAAACCCGACATGAGACATATAGAGGTCCCGAGCAGTATTTATATCGTGTGATAATGGTATGTAAACCGGACATGAGACATATAGAGGTCCGAGCAGTATTCATATCGTGTGATAATGGTACGTAAACCGGACATGAGACATATAGAGGTCCCGAGCAGTATTCATATTGTGTGATAATGGTACGTAAACCGGACATGAGACATATAGAGGTCCCGAGCTGTATTCATATCGTGTGATAATGGCACGTAAACCGGACATGTGATATATAGAGGTCCGAGCAGTATTCATATCGTGTAATAACGGTACGTAATCCGGACATGAGATATAAAGAGGTCCAGAGCAGTATTCATATCGTGTGATAATGGTACGTGAACCGGACATGAGATATATAGAGGTCCGAGCAGTATTCATATCATGTGATAATGGTACGTAAACCGGACATGAGATATATAGAGGTCCGAGCAGTATTCATATCGTGTGATAATGGTACGTGAACCGGACATGAGACATATAAAGAGGTCCCGAGCAGTATTCATATCGTGTGATAATGGTACGTAAACCGGACATGAGACATATAGAGGTCCCGAGCAGTATTCATATGGTGTGATTATGGTACGTAAACCGGTTATGAAATATAAAGAGGTCCAGAGCAGTATTCATATCGTGTGATAATGGTACGTAAACGGACAAGAGATATATGGAGGTCCGAGCAGTATTCATATCTTGTGATAATGGCACGTAAACCGAACATGAGATATAAAGAGGTCCCGAGCAGTATTCATATCGTGTGATAATGGCACGTAAACCGGACATGAGACATAAAGATGTCCCGAGCAGAATTCATATCGTGTGATAATGGCATGTAAACCGGACATGAGATATAAAGATGTCCCGAGCAGTATTCATATCGTGTGATAATGGTACGTAAACCGGACATGAGACATATAGAGGTCCCGAGCAGTATTCATATCGTGTGATAATGGCACGTAAACCGGACATGAGATATAAAAAGGTCCCTAGCAGTATTCATATCGTGTGATAATGGCACGTAAACCGGACATGAGACATAGAGATCCAGAGCAGTATTCATATCGTGTGATAATGCTACGTAAACCGGACATGAGATATATAGAGGTCCGAGCAGTATTCATTTCGTGTGATAATGGTACGTAAACCGGACATGAGATATATAAAGGTCCGAGCAGTATTCATATCTTGTGATAATGGTACGTAAACCGGACATGCGATATATAGAGGTCCCGAGCAGTATTCATATCGTGTGATAATGGTACGTAAACCGGACATGAGATATATAGAGGTCCGAGCGGTATTCATATCGTGTGATAATGGTACGTAAA
Organism: Pteria penguin; assembly: GCA_035048485.1. Lineage (NCBI taxonomy): Eukaryota > Metazoa > Mollusca > Bivalvia > Pterioida > Pteriidae > Pteria > Pteria penguin. The sequence continues at coordinate 4,761,467 of CM068581.1, forward strand.
CCGGACATGAGACATATAAAGGTCCGAGCAGTATTCATATCGTGTGATAATGGTACGTAAACCGGACATGAGACATATAGAGGTCCCGAGCAGTATTCATATCGTGTGATAATGGTACGTTAACCGGACATGAGATATATAGAAGTCTCGAGCAGTATTCATATCGTGTAATAATGGCACGTAAACCGGACATGAGACATAAAGATGTCCCGAGCAGAATTCATATCGTGTGATAATGCTACGTAAACCGGACATGAGATATATAGAGGTCCGAGCAGTATTCATATCTTGTGATAATGGTACGTAAACCGGACATGCGATATATAGAGGTCCCGAGCAGTATTCATATCGTGTGATAATGGTACGTAAACCGGACATGAGATATATAGAGGTCCGAGCAGTATTCATATCGTGTGATAATGGTACCTAAACCCGACATGAGACATATAGAGGTCCCGAGCAGTATTTATATCGTGTGATAATGGTATGTAAACCGGACATGAGACATATAGAGGTCCGAGCAGTATTCATATCGTGTGATAATGGTACGTAAACCGGACATGAGACATATAGAGGTCCCGAGCAGTATTCATATTGTGTGATAATGGTACGTAAACCGGACATGAAATATATAGAGGTCCCGAGCAGTATTCATATCATGCAATAATGGCACGTAAACCGGACATGAGATATATAGAGGTCCGAGCAGTATTCATATCGTGTAATAATGGAACGTAATCCGGACATGAGATATAAAGAGGTCCAGAGCAGTATTCATATCGTGTGATAATGGTACGTGAACCGGACATGAGATATATAGAGGTCCGAGCAGTATTCATATCTTGTGATAATGGCACGTAAACCGGACATGCGATATATAGAGGTCCGAGCAGTATTCATATCGTGTAACAATGCTACGTAAACCGGACATGAGATATAAAGATGTCCCGAGCAGTATTCATATCGTGTGATAATGCTACGTAAACCGGACATGAGATATATAGAGGTCCGAGCAGTATTCATATCGTGTGATAATGGTACGTAAACCGGACATGAGATATATAGAGGTCCGAGCAGTATTCATATCTTCTGATAATGGCACGTAAACCGGACATGAGATATAAAGAGGTCCCGAGCAGTATTTATATCGTGTGATAATGGTACGTAAACCGGACATGAGATATATAGAGGTCCCGAGCAGTATTCATATCGTGTGATAATGGTACGTAAACCTGACACGAGATATAAAGAGGTCCCGAGCAGTATTCATATCATGTAATAATGGCACGTAAACCGGACATGAGATATATAGAGGTCCGAGCAGTATTCATATCGTGTCATAATGGTACGTAAACCTGACACGAGATATATAGAGGTCCCGAGCAGTATTCGTAGTGTTGATAGTGTTCCATTATCTTTGTATACACGTGTTGAATATTTAGTATGATAGGTAAAGACTTTGTTATCATATTTAGTATGATAGGTAAAGACTTTGTTATCATATTTAGTATGATAGGTAAAGACTTTGTTATCATATTTTGTATGATAGGTAAAGACTTTGTTATCATATTTAATATGATAGGTAAAGACTTTGTTATCATATTTTGTATGATAGGTAAAGACTTTGTTATCATATTTTGTATGATAGGTAACGACTTTGTTATCATATTTAGTATGATAGGTAAAGACTTTGTTATCATATTTTGTATGATAGGTAAAGACTGTGTTATCATATTTAGTATGATAGGTAAAGACTTTGTTATCATATTTAGTATGATAGGTAAAGACTTTGTTATCATATTTTGTATGATAGGTAAAGACTTTGTTATCATATTTTGTATGATAGATAAAGACTTTGTTATCATATTCTGTATGATAGGTAAAGACTTTTTTATCATATTTAGTATGATAGGTGTATGATAGGTAAATACTTTGTTATCATATTTTGTATGATAGATAAAGGCTTTGTTATCATATTTAGTATGATAGGTAAAGACTTTGATATCATATTTAGTATGATAGGTAAAGACTTTGTTATCATATTTTGTATGATAGGTAAAGACTTTATCATATTTTGTATGATAGGTAAAGACTTTGTTATCATATTTTGTATGATAGGTAAAGACTTTGTTATCATATTTTGTATGATAGGTAAAGACTTTATCATATTTTGTATGATAGGTAAAGACTTTGTTATCATATTGTGTATGATAGGTAAAGACTTTGTTATCATATTGTGTATGATAGGTAAAGACTTTGTTATCATATTTAGTATGATAGGTAAAGAATTTGTTATCATATTGTGTATGATAGGTAAAGACTTTGTTATCATATTGTGTATGATAGGTAAAGACTTTGTTATCATATTTAGTATGATAGGTAAAGACTTTGTTATCATATTTTGTATGATAGGTAAAGACTTTGTTATCATATTTTGTATGATAGGTAAAGACTTTGTTATCATATTTTGTGTGATAGGTAAAGACTTTGTTATCATATTCTGTATGATAGGTAAAGACTTTGTTATCATATTTAGTATGATAGATGTATGATAGGTCAAGACTTTGTTATCATATTTTGTATGATAGATAAAGGCTTTGTTATCATATTGTGTATGATAAGTAAAGACTTTGTTATCATATTTAGTATGATAGGTAAAGACTTTGTTATCATATTTAGTATGACAGGTAAAGACTTTGTTATCATATTTAGTATGATAGGTAAAGACTTTGTTATCATATTGTGTATGATAGGTAAAGACTTTGTTATCATATTTTGTATGATAGGTAAAGACTTTGTTATCATATATTGTATGATAGGTAAAGACTTTGTTATCATATTTAGTATGATAGGTAAAGACTTTGTTATCATATTTAGTATGATAGGTAAAGACTTTGTTATCATATTTTGTATGATAGATAAAGACTTTGTTATCATATTGTGTATGATAGGTAAAGACTTTGTTATCATATTTTGTATGATAGGTAAAGACTTTGTTATCATACTTGTATCTTAATGGTTGTAAATAAATAATCACTAAACAACAAATTCTCTAGAACTCAGTTAAGTGCACCGAAAGAGCAATTCGACAAATTATTTCTCTTAAGTGATGCTCATATTGATACTAAGAAAGTCCGAAATAGCTATAGAGTAAACCAAATGGAGCGAACTTAGCTGCGCTCGAGAAGATAATCTAAAGTTATCATCTTTTTCCTACTGTTGAAAACAACATTGGCTATTATATGATGACACCGATCCTGAATGGCACCAACAAATGGTAGTAAGCAATGACGCTGCCAGTGGTGATCTTGACGATATTTGGTTTCCTCGATATCGCCAGTATAAAACAATATCATACATTGTACATGTATAATTTATAAAGCAAGCTTTCTTTATAACTTTATGTCATTACTGTTATGAGTAATGACATCATATTCCATTTATGGCGTTAATGATTTACAGAAGGAACCTATCCAGACTGTGACCGAGTAGAAAATATCCAGACTGTGACCGAGTACAAAATATCCAGAGTGTGACCGAGTACAAAATATCCAGAGTGTGACCGAGTGGAAAATATCCAGACTGTGACCGAGTACAAAATATCCAGACTGTGACCGAGTACAAAATATCCAGAGTGTGACCGAGTACAAAATATCCAGACTGTGACCGACTACAAAATATCCAGACTGTGACCGAGTAGAAAATATTCATTAGTTTTATTCTATTTTATATCTTTATTTATTTATTAATTTTCCAGATCAAGTGACATCACAAAACACGAGAAAGATGAACAAAACGGGACAATAAATTCGGCATATACAGAGGACAATGGTATCCAGTTAAAAAGCATACAACGGACAGACGAATCCTGTGACCGAATATCGTAATATACTGATTCAGATTTAGACAATCACGACTTGTCTACACTTATACTAGTTTAGACAATCACGACTTGTCTACACTTATACTGGTTCTTATTAGCGTTATATTATTCATTGTTAGAAGCTCACAATCTGGTGCTACAGAATTTAGAATGTTATTTTAGTATTATACATTGTGAATTTACAATGAAGTTTATGGCTGGTTCTACGTAAATCCTGTTTTAGTTCAGTATGTCATAGAGTGAAGATAGCGAATCAAAAAGTTTCTGGTGCTATATATAAGTTGAACTTATTTTAGTATGACACATGGTTTGGCCATATCACCACTAAATATTACTACAATAAGTTATCAGTTATATACATTGTGAAAAGATTATTCACACCAAGTCTATTGCTATTGAAATTCTATAGATATATTTAAATTTTATCTCCACCGTTTAGGCATTAATATGAATTCTTTGAGAAAACCTGAAATATTCAGTAAAGGCCATGACATGTCATGTGAATGTGATTTTGGTATATAAAATCTATTTAATGTACTAGGAAAAACACGAACTTTAGTTTTTCCAATTTGTTTGTCGTTGCCATGGTAACCATGACTGAAATTCAAAGAATCCAAAATCTGAGAGAACAAGATAATTTCACGAGGCTAGTTTCCATGGAAACAGGTGTAATAGGTAACTTCAATTTTCATTCTTATTGTTTTAAGTCTTCATAAGTAAAAATGAATTAATACAACTTATATATGTCAAGAAAGAGAAGGATAAAACATACCTTGAAATGGCCCTATTTCTTAACGTTTTGATGCCATTTTTGCATGTTTTGCTTATCTTTATGTTTCAAACTTTTGTAATAGTAAAGTGGCTAGGAGTACTAATGCCTGTCAACTTATAAATATCATCCTAGGCTGTGAGATAATTATTTAGATTTATTGGCAAATCTCACGTTTTACCATACAGCATTTGATATGGTTACTATGGCAATATCTTGTCATAAGGTCTTAATAAATGGATGAATTGGCAGTGTAATTTTATTGACCTTTACATTCTATTGATACACAACTTCATAAGTACATTTGTTAGACCCAAATCGATGAAATAATGACCTTGAAAAATTTCATTTTTTCAATTTTCAAGGTCACCAAATATAATTGACTGATTTTGACGTATTTTCTTGATTAAAAACAAAAACAAAAACAAAAAATAAAAACCAAACAAACAGAAAACAAAACAAAATTTCAGGATATCAAATTATATTGGACCAAATAACTCACAAGCAATTGATAATTGGATACACATTTAAATTGTTTGGATAAGCTGCAAAGTCCTTACGATTCTTTGAAATTCTGAACTTCTGATGCCTATTTATAAACAAAGTAAAAAAAATCAAAATTTCTTGTTTTTTACCCTAAGATCCCCATTGAATATAAGAAAATAATCAGTCACAAAACGTGATGTATTTCCTTCTTATAAGCTTCAACTTTATAAAATATGTAAAAACCCAATTTTCAGCAAAATTAGTGTTTAAAATAAGACATGACCTTGATCTTGAAATCAAGGACCCTGAAAAGATTATAAGGTTATCAGGCTAAGTAGAAATATCATACATGTTCCTGCATAGATATTCATCAATGTAAGTTATACTGAATGTAGATATAAATTGATTTGAATACATGTTATATGTGAGCATCTGAGGTTGCTATAGTAACCATTTTCATTCCCTCGCCAAGAAATGGCCGGAGTCATATTTTGTTACCCTGTTCCGTTATTTCGTCATTCCGTTATCATGGAGTTTCCGCTCATTTTCTCCTTAAAGGTCTGATGGATTAAGTTTCTTAAAAATGACAGTTTTCGCTCATTTTCTCTTTGAAAGTTTGATGAATTAGATTGATATTGGATGTATAAATTATCAAGAGAAAATGCAGGTCAAATTGGAATATGCATGTGTTCCGATTATTTTTGAGAGAGTAATTGCCCTTGAACCTTAAATTTGTTTTGACAATATTAGTTCTCTGGCAGTTACATTTCACTACTTTAGCTGCCAGCAAGGGCAATTGTGTCGCACCGACACATTAAAATTCTAGTTGAAGTTAAAAAGGTGTTGATTTCTCCACAAATATTTTCAATTAATTTAATTCAAATGTGGACTTTTATTTTGTTTGCAAAAAAAAACAATGGTCTTCACTACTTTACTTTATATTAAATACATATTTTAACTTATTCCCTTTGCAGTGTGAAGCTCGTTACAAATTTCCCCGCGAAGGGTTTGACTTCAGTGTTATCATACCCTTTATCCTGATGTTATGTGGCAGTGGCACTTTCTACACAGTGTTTATTCACCTTCATGTCTATATACAGTGGTGAAATATATTTGTTTTGTCTGTATGTAAGGGTATTCACGGCGGGTGTGATTAGCCCAACAGGAGACGTTCACTCCTTCCGGGCACCTGGTCTCTCCTCTGAATTTCTGGGGTCCGTGAATGCCGACTGTGGTACATTGTTGTTAGTGCCATAGTCATGTGACCCCAGTTACTGTCGAACTGTCAAAAGCGAGCAAATATTCACTGTATTTTTATGCTCACTTTAGACTTATTTAGACTCCATATGATCAATTACCTAACTTAATGATTGAACTATCCCATAACATTGAAAGCCTGTTTAGAATTGGAGTTACAAAAACTACTGTCCGCGCCACTCACACTGGAAACTGGAAAATCTGGATTTTCAGTTATTCATCTTCAGAATAATTTCAAAAAGGCAAAACCATTCGATAGATCTTGTTTAGTCGTAACTTTTGGTGTATGCTACATGTTTGTATGAAGAAGCGTTTATATTTTATAGAAAAATATCAATTTTAGATAGGGCGATTTCCATGTTAAATTTTGACGTGACGTCGCCAAGTTTCCCATAGACTCAATGTTAAACATTGGCGACGTCACGTCAAAATTAACATAGAAAACGCCCCATCTAAAATGATTTTTCCCTATAGAATACGAATGCTTCTTCGTAGAAACATATAACATACACCAAAAGTTACGACTAAACAAGATCTGTCGATTGATATTAATTTTGTAAAACTATTTTAAAGATAAATAAGTGAAAATCCAGATTTTTCGGTTTACAAAGTGAGTGGCGCGGACAGTAAAATGTATTGTTATCAAAAAGCTTTGATGGTGGTTTCCATGGCAAGAATATATCCAAATATGGTGTATCTGTCTGTGACAGTCTCGAAACAGTGTAAAAAAGACAAACCTCGTTACCATGGCAACCAAAATTAAATTTACCACCCCCATCATTTTCACCTTTTGTACATTATTTATACCAATTACAGTGAAAATCAAGAAACTTCATGACATGTCTTGACCAGCTGATTTGATTCTCACAGAGAACTGATATTAATCACTGAATCAGTTATCAATATGTGCATATGGTGCGCCATATGGAAACACGTATAAACATGTTCTGATGTTTGTTATAGAATAATACGCTGTGAAATGGCAATATAGTATCCCATACTATGTATCGCATTTTTCGAGGGGTGAGGACGAAAGGTTAGGAATCAACGTCTCATTTTGACGTTATTGTTGTACATGATGGTATAAAATCCAAAGTATCCTTCAAGAGCAAGAAAATCTGAGTGGCCAATAAAATCCGAGTGGCCAGTAAAATCTGAGTGGTCAATAAAATCCGATTGGCCAATAAAATGAAATAAAACGCAACACCTACAGTCCACCTATAGACATTGTAGAACATTGAACGAAAAAGTGACAGATGAGTCAACAAAAGGTGTAGAATTTATTCGGGAGGAATGGAAATTTAGGCCAAGGCGAAACAGATAGACGAATCAAAGATATAGGCAATTAACTGTTATATTAGCATAATATTTCTTAATCAAGATCTAGCTAGACCTTTCGATGCTTTAATAATTAACTAGGTTTAATGCATCAAAGAGAGCGTAAAGCTGGAGAAAGAAGAATGTGTGTGCATGTGTGTGTGATACCAATATATCTTGCACATTATTTTATTTTATATGACACAAACATATCTTATTACTATAGTATACAATTTGTATATTTTTCGTATTTGATAATTGAGAATTCTCAACCTAATCAATGAGCACTTTTACTGCAATGTTTCATAAATTCAATAATCATACAATACTAATACAAATATTAAATACGTATGCATAAGAAATGTAACATGTATTCGTTTTCTTTAAATAAAGAAGCTATTACATTATGGTTACCGAATTCATTGACTCCTTCCTCCGGATCTGTTATTGTGTTATGTTTTCCGGATTCACTGACTCCCTCCACCTGTTCTGTTATTGCAGTGCGGTTACCGGATTCATTGACTCCCTACCCCTGTTATGTTACTGCAGTATAGTTACCGGATTCATTGACTTCTTCCCCCTGTTCTGTTATTTCAGTATGGTTACAGGATTCATTGACTCCCTCCACCTGTTCTGTTATTGCAGTGCGGTTACCGGATTCATTGACTCCCTCCCCCTGTTATGTTATTGCAGTATTGTTATCAGGCTCATTGACTCCCTACCCCTGTTCTGTTACTGCAGTATAGTTAACGGATTCATTTACTCCCTACCCTTATCTGTTATTGCAATATAGTTACCGAATTCATTGACTTCTTCCCCCTGTTCTGTTATTTCAGTATGGTTACAGGATTCATTGACTCCATCCCCTTGATCTGTTATTGTAGTATGGTTACCGGATTCATTGACTCCCTCCCCTCACCTGTTTTTGTAGTATGGTTACCGGTTTCATTGAGTCCCTTCCCCTGTTCTGTTACTGCAGTATAGTTACCGGTTTCATTGACTCCTTCCCCCTGTTCTGTTACTGCAGTATGATTACCGGATTCATTGACTCCCTCCCCCCTGTTCCGTTATTTCAGTATGGTTACCGGATTCATTGACTCCCTCCCCCCTGTTCCGTTATTTCAGTTTGGTTACCGGATTCACGGACTCCCTCCCCCCCTGTTCCGTTATTTCAGTATGGTTACCGGTTTCATTGACTCCCTCCCCCCTGTTCCGTTATTTCAGTATGGTTACCGGATTCATTGACTCCCTCCCCCCTGTTCCGTTATTTCAGTTTGGTTACCGGATTCATGGACTCCCTCCCCCCTGTTCTGTTATTTCAGTATGGTTACCGGTTTCATTGACTCCCTCCCCCCTGTTCCGTTATTTCAGTATGGTTACCGGTTTCGTTGACTCCCTCTCCCTGTTCTGTTACTGCAGTATGGTTACCGGATTCATTGACTCCCTCCCCCTGTTCCGTTATTTCAGTATGGTTACATGATTCATTGACTCCATCTACCTATTTCGTTAATTCATTACGAGTGACTACCAGATCTTTGGACTCCTTCCGCTATTGCATTATAGGTACCAGAGTTAGTGACGACTCCTTGCTGCTCCGCATGATCGTTACCGGATGTAGCAAATCCTTCTTGTTTCGCCATTGTATAATGGTTAGTGGATTCTAGGATGTTATCCTCGGAGTCTTCATCGGAATCGGAAATGTCCGACTCTGAATCGGATATCGACTCTGAGATGAGATTAGTGTATGCTAAAGCTGATGATTCACATGTGATTTGCTCTGAACTGTGGGTGTACCGGTTACGTCGCTTCATCGGTTGTGTGCGCTTTTCCTTGAAAAACAAACAAAAAATTATAAAAAAAAAATTATAATCATAAGAGCTGTGCAATATTATCGATATTCCGATATATCACAATTCATGACATATGCCATATGAATCAGGAATTAAAACAATCGTCGTTTCAGTAAAAGATTGTCGTTTCAAATTCTTACAGAATATTTAATAATACGTAGAACAAAAATGGCAAAAGAAAGATAAATTTTATGATTGATTACGTGGATCAGTGCTTTAAAAATTGAAAATTTATTAACCTGTCATCATATCATCCGTAATTCATTAACCTGTCATCATATCATCCGTAACTTATTAACCTGTCATCATATCATCCGTAATTTATTAACCTGTCATCATATCATCCGTAATTTCTAATAATATGTAAAATGATTAGGTGGTAATCAATCTGTGGAACTCGTGGAAGGCGTTTGACAAGTAAGCATGAACAATAAATGACATTACGTCACATGCATGTCACAAAAATAATGAACAGTGTGCATTACCAATACTGAAGAACACTACTGTAAACAGTAGTATACAACTTTTAACAAACTTAAGCTTTCAAAGAAAATACACAAAAAAAATGTAAACCTGCATTATTACAAGAATGGCGTGATGGACTTGTGAAAATTAGCAAGAACAATGGATTACAAAAACCCAGTGTTCACAAGCTGTATAATCACTATATAGAACGCACATATTAATACTATGAGGTACCAATGTACCAAGTGACCCTGACTGGAGTCATGTAAGCGTTTGGGCTACCCTAAGTTCTGCTCAGGATGAAAAAATCCTAGGCTTCTGAGTGGATATAAATGCCTGTTCCCGTTTCGTTTGCGGTTGCATTATGGAAGACCAGGAGTGAGTTTTACTAATGGTCGTAAGCTCAAACGTAGACGTAGACGTATATTCATACGTATTTACATTGGTAAACGTTGGAAATGGTGTACGTTACGTTTGGAATTCTTTAGGGAGAATAAAAATATTTCTTGGCAAAGTTTACGTTTACGTCTACGTTTGGGCTTACGGCCTTTAGTGAAACTTGCCCCAGGGAAACAGAGTATAAATGATACAGTATTTAGTTTCAAGGATACATGTATAATCATGAGCGTAAAATTAAAATGAATAGTTATAACCCAATTCATTTTTACTGCGTGCCGTCATTAGCATCCAACGCCAAGATTTTGCTCTCGAGAATGTTTGAAGCCCGTCATGCATAGATTGTGTATGAAAGACAACTACAGCTGTAGACAGAATTATTGCTGTTACTCAACAGCTGATCTGTTGAACCTGAGACAAAAATTGTTCAAAAGGAAAGCTTATATATATGTATGATTTACCTGAATAAAATACCTCAGACTTTCAGGAATATGATTCTCTGGTACACTATTAAATATCCATATAGATGGTTGTACTTCGTCAGTAGGGAGGAGCGCAGATGGTGCGTGAACGTTGATTGGTTCACGCTGAGGTCCGATCATCAAGACATCGAGACCTAATTCGAAATCTCCCTGGTAGACGCTGACATTGGTGACGGTTGGTGGATTCATGCGCCTGAATGGATAAATATTAATTAGATCAATCATGATATTTTGTTTCTTTCGCTTTTATATGGGCAGGGCACTGGCTTTCGCTTTTATATGGGCAGGGCACTGGGGCAAGCAAGTAAGTAATTCTGAATTTCCTAAATGCTTGAAAACTGTTTTCAGAGCATCAGAATATTCTGTTTCTCACTATAATCATGTCAATTAAAGAGAACAAAATGTAACGCATTAACAAAGAGAAAATGGTAAGGTGTTCAACTAATATAAATTGTATACTGAATATTCATAATATTGAAGAATATGAGTAACATAGAATGTATATCCTGGTGTTACCGAATTTCGATAGCTTAATCTTTGTACTGCTTGCCGATTCAAAATTACATATATTGTTGACAAAGAAATGATACATAAATGTGTTGTTGTTGTGTTTGAAAATAAATCATGGCTTTATTTCTGGGAATTCCGTTCGTTTCACCTACTGACCTTATTTGAAATGGGGGCAGCCATTACAGACCTTTCCGGAAGTGACGTTACCTAATTTCGATAGGAACATATATGGAGTCGCTGAAGGACCAAAGCGATCGAAATAAGAATTAAATATGAACAAACGAAAATAAATAATAATAACGATACTGTTTTTCATCATTTTGTATATTGATAACAAAGAATTATTTAGGAAAGTGCAGCAATTTTCAGAAGATTTAACAATGACAGCAAACAAATTTTTCTCCCCTCCTTACAACTGTTTCTGATGCACAATATTTCAAATGTACCCAGTGTGGACATCTGTCACACTGTGCCCACTTCACCAATTCAACATAAGCATTATGCCTTAGTTGTTTCGGTTCAAACAAATTGCACTTGCAGCACTTTTCCTCTTCCCTTATTTCCATAGAATCATCACTGCCGACGTCCTTTAAAATTCCTGAAGTTTCTGGTTCCTGGCTTAGGTTGGTGGTAATATTTTTGGGTTTCGGTTTCACCGATTTGTTCTCTTTTCCTTTTCCCTTGGACTCTTTTGACTGTGGCTCTTTAAAAACTTTAATTTTTTTTCAAATGTTTCATCCTCTGTGACAGCTTTTCCTCCAACAACTGAACTTATATTACGTCTGGGCTTTTTAGCAATATTTGCAGCTTTTAACACTTTTCCACCACGTTTATTGAAAAAATCTTGATGGCAGTTGTCTTTGTTGGTGAAGCCGGTGTGACCTAGTGGATAAGGTGCTCGGCTCGTGATCGAGATGTCGCGGGTTCGACTCCCGTCCGGGGCACACCGGTGTTCTGTCTTTCGGATGAGACAGTAAAAACCGAGGTCCCGTGTCACGGTAGGCGTCACAGGATCTTCCTGTAGTTTTCCGCATAAATTTGTGAGCCTCTTGTTGGTAAATGGTTTCAAACGGACCGAAACATCCTACATCCAGGGGTTGCAATATATGGCTGGTATGTGGTGGTAACACAAATAGTACGATGTTATTTTCTCGAGCCCACTGGATAAGGGACAAACCAATGTGGCTTCTGTGCCCATCATAAAGAAGTAACAAGGGATGACTTTCGCTTCTGGACTGGACATACTTCAGGAAATGATTCTTGACATAATGTGAAAATATTTCCGTGTTTGAATAGCCAGTATCACTGACAGTTCCATCACATCCAGGAGTAGCACTTTCCAAAAGAGACGGAATCATTCTTTTCCCAGGGAATACAAAGAAAGGTGGAATTGCTGTTGCCATCGCATTTCCACAGCCAAGGACAGTCACATTTTGAGATCTTTCGGAGGTCACCACCTGAGCAACTTTCCCCTTCCCTGCTACAATGTTAGGGGGTTTGGATCCACCAGTCATAATGCCTTTTTCGTCAACATTATATATCATACTAGGGCTGTCTTTCAGGTCATACTTTGTCAAAATCTTATCAAGTTCTGCAAAATAATTGTTAATACACTCAGGAGAAGCTGCTTTAGCCCGTAATTGTGATAAACCAGTGGGTTTTACATTGTGTAGTTCAGGCCATCTCTTCATAAAGTTGTAATACCACTTTGTGGTCAAAGGTTTTTTCATATCCCTCAAACCAAGGTCAATAGCGTAGTCACTAGTCAGATTTATTACTTCAGCCCTGGTGTAAGCGTACCCAATCTCTGCCATAGACTTGACATGTTCAACAATAAAAGCTTCTTCTTCTTGGGTGAACAAGGATGGAGCACCACTTGATACAGTATCAATATCAACTCTGTCCCGCAAGGTAGTAAGTGGAACACTAAACCTTTTGGCAGCACCGTGGACACTCATTCCTTCTTCTTTAACAGCCAAGTAAGCATTGTCTAGAGCCTCAGTCGAGTAATTCTTGTACTCTCCTCGTTTGATAAACAATATCTGAAATACATATGGACGAAATTTATTAAGTCTCTGAATATATACACTAGATTGCATCATTTTAGTCCAAAAATACCTAAAACCACTTTCAATCATATTTCAATTTATTTGCAAATTTTCTTAAGAATGATCCTAACTGCTTTCCATAGAAAACTTTTTCCAGCGTGTGACGTTATATCTGGGTCATGCCATTTCAAAACCGGAAGTTTACACTTGCATCAGACGATAACAGATAGGTTTCTTGATTAGTGTATCTTATTTATCAATGGTTTGAACTTGATAAAAAAAAGTAATAGCTGAAATGGCCGCCATTGGCCATAAGATAAGTAAAAGAAGCATGCATACCTCTCGAATTGGCATTGTTGAGCTGATTGCGCTGGAAAATGCTAGATCGTCAAGGAAGCTACCTTAATGACGTCACTTCTGACGCTCCACAGATAAAAATACTGACCTATCGAATTCAAGGTAACTATCGAAATTCGGCAACGGCACGATACAAGTACAAAAAGTGACAACGACACTGAAACAATAAATAAATTGTCAAAATTTCGAGGCAATCTGCCCGTTTCTCAGGACACAATAATTACAAACAGAAAAAGAGAAAAGCGCAAACTATGAAATAAAGATAAATAATTATCTGTGTACAAAGCACTGAATTGAATGAAACAAAAATAGATATAGAAATTAAATGTTAACGTGTTGTTGTTGCGAGCAATAAATAAGGAAAATCATTCTTCTTCTTTTTTCTTTTTTCTCTTTATTTTCACTTAGCTTAGTACTGCTCAGCCTTTGTGTGTGTGTTTTATTGTGTGTGTATGTTTAGGTGTTTGTGTTCGAGTGCGGGGTGTATGTGTGTGGGGATGTATGTGTGTGTAGGTGTGTGTGTGTGTGTCTACTATCTGTTTGTAATTAGTGTATTCTGAAGAAGGGGCAGATGATCTCGAAAGTTTAACAGTTATTTAATATTTCAGTGTCGTTGTCAATTGTTGTGCTTATACATGTTTCAAAGTTCTAATGCAAAAAGAAAAAGTTGTGTCATTTTTCAGATAAAAATTCAAATGCAAATTTGCCATTTATATTCTTCATGATATACCTTTAAATGATTTTTTCCAGTAAAACATCCATAAAACATATCTGTATGTGTTTACCACAGCAGTTATGAAATGGAGAACGAGAAACATTTGTTTCTTGCTCAAACACAGAGTTTTTCAATAAACGATGGCATGCATTACTTAGCTGTCATGATTCAAACCGTTTTATTACTCTGTTAAAAATGAAAATATTCAGTAAAGCATGTATCATTAGTACATTGCACTATACTATATGTAACTCTGTATTAGCAGAGAGATGCTATATAACCGCAACGACATACATGAAAAGGGAGTCGTGTAAAGCTATAATGATCATACTTGTCTTGTTGAGTGTGTTCTTTTACAGATGACATATTCTGTATTAGCAGAGAGATTCTATAATCTCGACGACATACATGATAAGGGAGTCGTGTAAAGCTATAGTGATCATACTTGTCTTATTGAGTGAGTTCTTTTACAGATGACCTATTCTGTATTAGAAGAGAGATGCTGTATAACCTCGAGGACATACATGATAAGGGAGTCGTGTAAAGCTATCATCATCATACTTGTCTTTTTAAGTGTGTTCTTTTACAGATGACATATTCTGTGTAAGCACAGATGCTATATAACCTCGACGACATTATTATAGAACATCAGTGGCTGAAAAATGTTGAAAATATTTTAAATGATTTAGGTGTAAGTCTTGTTTGCAACCACAAAATATTTATAAATGGTTTTTGAACACTGTCAAACTCAGATTATTTGATCACGCGAAATGAGGAATAACAAGGTTAATGATTCACCAAAATGCATTATTGGTAAGATTTTCAAGGAAAGTCTTTGTCGAGAAAAGTATTTTTCCATCTTGCCAAAAAGGTGTCGTATCATTTTTACAAAATTCAGAACCACCAATCACAGATTACCTATAAACAGTGGCAGATAGATGCCTATTAAACGATCTCATAGGAAATGTTCACTTTGTGATAAAGATGTATTGGGTGATGAATATCATAATATCATTATTAATTTGAATGTAATAATTTTTCTTCTCAACGAAAAACATATTTTGATCCTTATAGCTACTTGTGTACTTGTAGATATATATATATATATATATATATATATATATATATATATATTATATATATATATATATATATATATATATATATATATATATATATATATATATATATATATATATATATATATATATATCTATGAGTATGTATGTATGTATGTATGTATAATATATTTATAAATTCTTTAAACCATTGAACATATTACTATTTGATGTATATACTGGCAGATCACGGTTTATCATGTTGATGTCGCATATATTTTTATATCATTATGTGTTTTACAATATCGTTATGTTTATATTTTCATGACCTCTCAATATGCGATACCTGTTGACCCTTGTTCTTTACATGGAGGATTATTTATAAATTTTTAAATGTACCTCCTTTGATTGTTCTGCTGTTACGGTGAGTGGGAAGGTGGGCCCGTAAACCGGTTAACCACACCATTTGTTTGGCTTTTGTCAAATTAAATGACCGTCCTAAGTCGGTATCGTAATTGCACAACAATTAAATATTTTTGTAATGTGTTATATGTGCTAGTACATTATTGATATTCATGTAATGTATAGCTCAATGGTGACTTCTGCCACATAACTGAGCCAGTAACTCCTCTTTTTTCTTTCATATCTACACTTATTCTCAGATGCAATGTGGAGCCTGTAAAAAGGTTCCCCGTGTCTGGGTGTTTCAAGTGTTATTATCAATCATTCGGTTACGAGCATCACTGAAGAGACATAACTAGTCGAAATGCGCATATGGTGCACAAAATTAAAAGGTATATATGTTCTATATTTATTATTCACCCAATAGTTACTGACTTAGTTGTGTGGGAGCTTTCCCCTAGGTTTGTACATCCTTCCCCCTCCCTTTTTTCATTAAAATGGCTTTAAATATAATAAAATTGAAATACAAAGTTATAATCACACCACTTAGATTACCGTCTGTGTCCACTCTTCATATACCTGGTATGTCTTGTAGAAAATTATTCGGCACTGCTAAAGTTCATATTTCTCCACCTAAAAGTAGTTTCCCTATTAAACGTTCTAATTCATTTTCAAAAACATTCACACCTATAACTTCTTACAGAGCTGTCAATTCTATACGCAGAGGGTATTCTAAGATTAATAAGTGCAACGCCAAGAAATGTCTTACTTGCCATCATTTAATCCGCAAGTCCAATATTGAATCTTCAGTTAATGGAAATACATATAACACCAAATCGCAATCATATGTTAAAAACGACTTTTGGAATCCGTGCTCTACTGGATTAAACAGCTACAAACCACATACCCTCTCGGTCTCAACGACCAAATATATCGACAAGGTAATATTTCTTCTCATCAAAATAAGATCAATATTTTTACATTAAGACATAATACTATTAGAAAACGTAGGTCACATGGTCGTCGCCGTAACATCAGAAAACGTAATCGTTTAAATAGGTCATTAGACGATCTTCTATTTATCGCAAAAAACAATGGCTGTCAAGAACTTTTGCATGTACTATCCTCTATTCTGGTAAATAAATTGAAACCTATCCTGGACGAAGCTGATCTTCGAAGTTTACGCAATTTTGATTGATATAAAGTCAAATTGATTATTTTATTTTCATATAATAAACTCTTTCCTCGTATTCCGTCTCTTCCACCAAAGCAGCAATTTCTCAAAATTAAATTTATTAATAAAGGCTTCGATCTACTTAACATTTCTAGAGTCGCATCTAAAATCCCCCAATATTTTGAGAATTTAGAACCTCCACTTATTTGTTACCAGTACAAAATGCCTATAAGAAATCTTATTTTAAATCATAACAGAGTTACATCTAACCCTGATATTTTGAACAGACTATTTCTTCGTCGGGTTCTTGTGAAAATTCTAAATATGTTTATAAACCGGCAGGTCATATTATTACTGGTGACCTAAACTGTATTTCGGACAAGAAATTGCGTACCCTTTAGGAAAAGGACCTAAATATAGTTTGCCGTCCAGGATAGATTTCAATAAATGCCATGACATTATAGAGGATGCTTTAATTACATATTGTAAATGTTGGTGTAAAAAAGAACAGGTAAAGGTTCATGCTCTTAGTGATTGGAAATACGAGATTTTAAGAATTGTCGATATTCGTTTTAAGAACTTTACGGAAAATCCCCATTTATTTCAACAGCCTAATACATTGACGACAAATTCTATTAAAAAGAGGATAGCTGATTTACATTCTAAATATGTCTTTGTTCCTGCTGATAAAGCAGGTAATAATATAATAGTTGTTTGAAAACTATATTATAATGAAGTGCTTAAAAACGAATTAAACTCCAATCATACATATGTTGAAAGCCCTACCTCAAAAGACAGCACCTTGCACGATCACCTCATGACCATGTCCGACTTCAAAATTAAAACTGATAAATCTGATCTACCAACCATGTATTGGTTCTCAACACTACATAAAAGTCCATATAAATCACGTTTCATATCTAATTCTAGCCACTGCTCTACTACGGTACTATCGAAATATATTACGTCTGCTCCAACTGCTATAAAAGATCATATTATCAAATATTGTGATGTCGCATTTCATAATAGTAACATCAATTACTTTTGGTCAATTAAAAATTCTCATGAAGTTATAGACAAACTTCTTTCACTAAATTTCAAAGCGACTCAAATTTCTACATTTGATTTTTCTACACTTTATACATCTCTGCCTTATGATTTGATTAAAAGCAAGTTGCTGTCTCTTATACAATGGTGTTTTCACACAGAATCTAAAACTTACATATGTATTTCCAGTAGCTCCGGATTCATTCCAACAAACAATATACTTCATATAAACACTGGCCTTGCAAGGAATTATGTACAGCACTATATTTTCTCATGAATAATATTTTTGTGCAATTTGATAGCAAGATACATCAACAAATAGTTGGGATTCCTATGGATACTAACTGCGCGCCTCTGATAGCAGATTTATTTCTTTATTGTTATGAGAGGGATTTTATGGTTTCTATTCAAAAATCAAAACGTTTCGACCTCATTGACAATATTACTTGCAGATATCTGGATGACATTTTGGTTATCGACAACCATGAATTCGAACAAATTACATCAGAAATATATCCACCAGAACCCAAATTGAATAAAATTAATACTTGAGATAAATCTACACCTTTCTTAGATTTGAACATAAAAATTATCAACCACTTAATATATACTAATATTTATGATAAACGTGAGGATTTTAGATTTTCTATTGTAAATTTTTCTTACTTGGATGGCGATGTCCCTCAAATTCCATCATATGGTATCTATATATCTCAATTAGTTCGATTTGTTAGAGGCTGCACCGATGTTTTGGACTTTCATAAATTTACAAATTACTACTAAACTTTTAACTCACGGTTACAGGTATCACAAGCTTAGAAAAACATTCGGCAAATTCTTTAGATCTTATTCAGAACTTCTATCTAAATTTGGAAATATTTCTTTTCAACACTATGTATCCAATGGAATTTCCCATCCTAATTTTTACGGTGATCTCGTATATAAACCAAGGAAAGTAAAAGGCTCCGATAACGTTATTTTATCATGTAATAAAATAGTCAAACGTCTTCTAAATAGACAATATGACATTGAGATCATCCAAAAGACTATAGGTCTTGTATTTGGCCCCTCTACAGCATTATGCGCTATAGACTTTTACTTGACCGTTGCATGCTGACTAACAGGGTGGTGGGGACTATATGACGGGCCTTGTCCAAACCTCTTTCAGAGGAGACATGGTCCTGAACCTCATCCCCTCTGACTGTTAGTCGGGACTCCTACAGATCTAGGGTCTTAACTCGCTTTCATACTGGTAGAGCACGGTTTATCATGTTGATATCGCATATATTTTTATATCATTATGTGTTTTACAATACCTTACGTGTTTATATTTTTATGACCTCTCAATATGCGATACCTGTTGACTCTTGTTCTTTACATGGAGGAGTATTTATAAATTTTTGAATGTACGTCCTTTGATTGTTCTGCTGTTACGGTGAGTGAGAAGGTGGGCCCGTAAACCGGTTAACCACACCATTTGTTTGACTTTTGTCAAATTAAATGACCGTCCTAAGTCGGTATCGTAATTGCACAACAATCAAATATTTTTGTAACGTGTTATATTTGCTAGTATATTATTGATATTTATGTAATATATAGCTTCATGGTGACTTCTGCCACATAACTAAGCCAGTAACTCCTCTTTTTCTTTTATATTGATATGACAAATTACATTTAGAATATATGTTTTATGTTAACAAATGTATCTGTGAAATAATATTCTTTAACATCCTGTTAAGCATGCTATTACTTTGTATAAAAATGTCCGCGATATGTCATGTGACTTCGAGTGTGAATAAAGTTCTGTTCTGTTCTGTTCATACTTGTCTTACTTAATGTGTTCTTTTACAGATGACCTATTCTGCATTAGTACAGAGATGCTATGTAACCTCGACGACATTCATGATAAGGGAGTTGTAAAGCTATCATGATCATATTTGTCTTATTGAGTGTGTTCTTTTACAGATGACCTACTCTGTACATGTATTAGCAGAGAGAAGCTAAATAACCTCGACGACATTCATGATAAGGGAGTTGTGTAAAGCTGTAGCAATCATACTTGTCTTTTTGAGTGTGTTTTTTTACAAATGGGCTATTCGATGTTCAGATCATACGCCACATCCAGTACATAATACGTACTTTTTCTGGATAAGGTTGGTTTTCCTGTGCTTCATTTTACTCAGAGCTATAAGTGCTGCTAGTGACGGCTCTACGCAGTCTATCCATAGAGTAGCTGGAAGCCCGTCTACAAGGGGGTCCAGAGGATATAATGCCTCAGTTATCTGACGGTAATACTCCGTTCCCAGAATCCTATCCCACTTGTATCGCGAATAAGAATGATGTATAATCCTTGACTTTGTTAGTTCTTCATTCCTGAATCCATAACAGATATTTAGTACAATGTTATTGTCGGGATTGAGATCACATTTTGGAATAAGTAAGCCCTCTTCTGACAATGAATTCCTATAGTTTTCCAGACCCAAAGTATCTCCACTCTGACATCCATAAGGTTTCTGTGATTTTCTTCTGAATTTAAGAAAACAGGACACGCACCGTAGACAGAATCTTAAACTCTTGGATTTGCTTTTAGAATCTTTTGGCATTGTTAGCACGTGTTAAATGTTTTCATCTTCCAATAATCTGAAAGTATCAAGTAGAACAACTAAATATTAACTTTAAAAACACCCCCCCCCACACACACACACACAAAGAAGACAAACCATGTTCTACTATATGTATATGCGTTTTAATTTAGTTAGATAATATTAGACTGTCGACATCAGAAACGAGCCCTGAAGTGATAAAAATCCCATTTTTAGATTTTTATGTATGAAAAAAGAATGTTTCAGCTCTTCATTTCGTCTCATTCCATTAACGAATTTATGAAATGCGGAATTCTAGTAACATTGATCTATTTTAGAGTTACAATGACGTTACGGTGACGTTACGTACTCCAAATATATCCCACAATTACAATCGGTGTATATGTGCTGTATTTTGGGGTTTTCCGTACAAACTACAACACATTTTTCTTACAGTACATACAGCCCACGTAATTTTCTTTATTTCCAACAAGCACGCAGTCAATTTGGTCTCCGATTTGCACTGTAAATTACCGCAGTGTTTTTGGGGATGGATACTTTAAACTCAACTGCAGACTACTGCAATTGTTACTATCGTGATAGATAAATTACTAATTATGGGTCCCGCAATATTTATTATAGGGGAAAGGGAAAGACATCTGACTTACAATGTAGCTGTAGGGCAGAAGTCACCAAGGAGATGTACAATAAAACTTTGGAACTAGTAATGAAATACATGAAATGACATTACAAAAATATTGATTGTGCAACAGATGAGATACCGATTTAGGACGGTCAGTTGAGTAACAAACTGTACTCAGTTGTTGTGGTTGACCGGTTTACGGGCCCATCTTTCCACTCATCGCAAATGCAGTACAATCAAAAGACACACATTTAAGTATTTATAATAATCTTCCATATAGAGAAAAAGGGTCAACAAGTATCTCAGGTTGAGAGGTCATAAAAATATATAAATGCTAATAGTAGAGTAAGATTGTGATATCAAAAATATATAGAGAGATATCAACATGAGGTAACTGTGCTCTGCTGGTCTGGATGGAAGCTCAGACACTTGATTTGTGGGGGTCCCGATGAACAGTTAGAGGGGACTAGGTTCGGGACCATGCCTTCTCTGAAAACGTCTAGACAAGGCCCGTCATGAAGTCCCAATCGCCCTGTTAGTCAGTGTGCAACGCTCAAGGAAAGTCTGCATAAGGCTGTATAAGGGCCTAATACAAGACAATAATCTTGGCTATGGTTTTGGGTCACATTGTCGGGGTAAAAGACATTTGACAATTTTAGATCCAGACAAAATGAAGCTATCAGAATATATTAACCTCCTTAATCTGTAAGCCAGATCACCGTAGAAAATGGGATGAGATATTCGGCTAGACACAAATTGCTGATAACTAATATTTCCGAATTTAGATATAAGTTAAACCAAGAGCACGCTACAATTATCTGTCAGGCAGTTTAAATCGTGACATGTAACAAAGCAGACACATAATGACATTGTCTGAGTGTCTTACAAAAGTACACATTCAAAAACCAAGAAATTTTCAACGTTCAGTGTCTTTTCTTTCATGTATTATTTGTCATGTATGCTCTGTCATGTATGTGGTACTCATATTCTGTAGAATGGTCAAATGAGACGTATATCCATAAGTAGCTGGTGTGTACAAATAATTATAAACAATTATGAATAAAATCAATTTCCAGAAAACCGATTTAGGTCATGCTATTCAGATTTTCTGAAAATCAAATTATTAATTTTTACGTAACATCCACTTTCAATACACGAAACTGTCGTCTGCCATGAATGCTCTGCTATATATACTCTGCCATATATGCTCTGTCATGTATGCTCAGTCATGTATGCTCTGCCATGTATACCTTGCCATGTATGCTCCGTCAGGTTTGCTCTGCTATGTATTCGCTTTTACTTATTTTTGCCATGTATGCTTTGTCATGTATGCTCTGCCATGTATGATCTGTCATATATACTCTGTTATGTATACTCATACTCTGTCATGTACGCTCTGCCACGTATGATCTGTCATATATACTCTGGAATTTATGTTCTGTCATGTATGCTCTGTCATATATGCTCTATCCTGTATGCTCTGCCATGTATGTTCTGCCATGTATACTCTATCATGTATGCTCTACCCTGTATGTTCTGTCATGTATGCTCTGCCATGTATGTTCTGCCAAGTATGCTCTGTCATGTATGTTCTGCTATGTATTCTGTCATGTATACTCTGTCATATATGCTCCTTTATGTATGTTTTGCCATGTTTTCTCTGCCATGTATGCTGTGCCATGTATGTTCTGCCACGTATGCTCTGTCATTTATGCTCTGTCATGTATACTCTGTCATGTATACTCTGTCATATAAACTCGGTCATTTATGCTCTGCCAAACATGCTTTTAATGTATTGTACGCCATCTATGCTGTCATGTATGCTCTGTCATGTATTCTTTGTCATGTATGCTCTGGCATGTATGTTGTGTCATGTATGCTCTGCCATGTATCCTTTGTCATGTATGTTCTGCGATGCATGCTCTGTCATGTATACTTTGTCAGGTATACTCTGCCATTTATGCTCTGCCAGGTATGCACTTTCATGTATTATTTGCCATGTATGCTCTGTCATGTATGTGGTACTCATATTCTGAAGAATGGTCAAATGAGACGTATATCCATAAGTAGCTGGTGTGTACAAATAATTGTAAACAATATGAACATGAATGTATATTCTAACATGACTTGAGAATTTTCCCTTATATGTCCCATAGAGTTTCACCGTGCTTTATTCTCCTATATATTCACGGTCAGAATCACCACGCCTACTAAGCAGTCATGAGATTAAAAGCCCCGCCCCCACCCATTGGTGTTATTGATTTTGACAATGTGAATAAAATCAATTTCCAGAAAACCGATTTAGGTCATGCTATTTAGATTTTCTGAAAATCAAATTATTGATTCTTACGTAACATCCACTTTCAATACACGAAACTGTCGTCTGCATCAACTTTCTATACACATAAAGTCGATGCACACTGGAAAAAGCGTATATGACATAAATTTATTGTTGCTGAAATAAAATATTAATATTAAAATACTTATTTTTATACTTGTTTCTACAGTTCATGTCAAAATAGAAATAATGACGTCCTAGGACCAGTTGTTCGGAACTTTAACCACTGGTTAAGCTAACGAATGGTTAAAGTTGCATTAGCTGTCAAAATTGGTATAACAAGAATGTTATGTTTCATTTAATTATTCGAAATTACATACAATCAAACTACAAAACAAAGTTATACTACATCGAAAGTGAACTCTTTTGACGACTTTGACACGTATGTAGATCGGGTCAGAAAATCACGTGATGAAAATGTACTGAAGTGTGTCGCTGTGTATATCTTCGTAAAAACATGTTTTATCTGGCTTTGTTAACTCAAAGATATATAGGCGCATACTAAATGCACAGAAGAAAAGAAAAAATGTCATTAGTAATATTAGTAATACTATCAATAGTAATTTGGCTATATACAACGAACATTTGAAAGCTTTATGTCACATTAGTAGTCCCACATGATTTGATCGAGGGGCCCAAAAAAGGGACTTTTAAAACAATTTCTTTTAAAGAATTTTACAAAATGCATTTACGTTTCTTTCATGTCCACTTTACACATTATTATCAACGGTTAATCTTACGAGATTACCTTACCTAATGACAGTAAATATCGGACCGCTTTCATAATACAAACACGCAAGTAATCAATACAATGGAATGTCAAGGCCTCGTGCTGACCTGGTATTGAAAAATGTAAACATTAAAGACAAAGTATTTTGTGTAAATTGACAACTTTCCCCCGTTCCCATCGCTGTATAGCAACTTCTATGTTGTTCTTGTTCTAAAAATGTTTCGTCACAGACTTTTTTCATCCCTGGTGTTATCGAATTCTGTCTTTAATCGAGGACGTCTCATCTCCGATAGCTATGTCTACGTCACCAGTGTTGTTGTTATTAGTGAAAGTTTCCTAATCTCGCGTTAGTTGGCTAGGTCATTGATACACTGAGCATGCCAGGTGAAGAAAAAATTACCGACTTTGTGCGGGTAGGTCGTAATTATTTTATTACATTTTTATGATTTTCCACTACTAACCGAACTTATATAACATTGTAATTTCGTATAAAGGCTTAAGTTCAGGAGAGAGTCCAGGGTTAAAAGTTACAGCTTTCGTTTTTAATACGGAAAATGACAGCTAGTGCAACTTTAAATTTCATCTGACTATATCTTTTAAATGAGAAGGCATTAAGTCATAGTCTGTGTACTGATTAAAAGAATATTAAACAAGCTTTGTAAAGTAATGTAGATTTTTATACAGAAATCATTTAAATTAAATTCATTGTCTCTCAGACTTTAATCATTATGCGTTTCTTGTATAACAAGAAGCCATGGGTTTTGGCGGGAACAGCCCACTTACCCGAAGGCCCGATATTCCGAGGGCCCGCTTCTCCGAAGGTCTGATACTCCGAAGGCCCATTGCTCCGAAGGCCCGGTACTCCGAAAAACCCAATTAACTTGTTGTCTGGGTGTTTTCAGATACATATCAGATGACCGTACCTCAGAAGCCCCGTGGGACAATATAGATAAAACGTTTGTCTAAGTACATCATATTTACCTTTTCATGTACTCTGTCTCTGAGAAAGAAAACAATGACGCCTCCCAATAAATTTTATTGTTTTGCATGGGAAATGGTTCAAGAAAAATGTAGAAATCCCTCGATATATTTGTGCACAGTTGAGTTCGTGCCGAGGGAACAACCATTTGATTTTTATGGGTGGGGGGATGAGGGGAGGGGACAGGAAGATTTTTGTCAGTCGCAATATTTTTATTGCAATTTTCAGAGCTGGGACTTTTTTTTCGCGGCCCATTGGGCCCGATATTGCTATTCAAAACATTTTTTTGCCGATACCGCCCCTTCGGTCCGGCATTTGGTTTTTTTTCTTTCATTTTTTGCAGTCTCCCTGGTCGCCCCCCCCCCTTTTCGTCAAAAGTGAAAAGTTTGCTAGAAAACAAAACATGCATTTTAAAAAGGAGAGAATACCAAGTAAATAAAACCCACTTACCACCGTGAGAGGTTTCCGTATATCAAGGATATAAACTTGGGTTGGATAATAGGTGGATGGGAGCATAAACATGAAACCCTAAAATGGGGTATGGTCCCCCTTCCTTGACCATCGAAGAATCAGATCAATTGAAGTGTTTATATATTCATGAAGATATAAAAATGTACCCCTTTATTACTCACGCTCCTGTATAAAAAGAGAAGAGAAAACATTAATGCTTTCCTCGCCTTCAAAGTTTTTACTTGCCATTTTTGCACAATCCTCTATTCTGTTATCATGAATAATCAACTAAACCAAGTTCTTTAGTCGCATACATACGTATCATAATAGAAATCACGATTTTTATTTTTCTTCTCAGTCTGATAAATTGGAAATCGGGTAGTGTTTTGTTGAAATTCTAGGTAGAAATAATCCAAGACTTCTGATTGATGTTTAAACTCAGTGCTGATAAAAAGTCTAAACCCCCTTCCCATTCTTGCATTATTTATCAGTCCTTTCTCATGAAATTCATTAAAGTTTTCTTAAACTTGCATTTTGAAGTGCTTTATCTATACATGCAAGTCCGAAGATTTTAGAACCTTTTTAGGTTTCTACGTTTCCAGAGACGGTAAATATTATAAGTCTGTCAAATAGTCTTGCCAAAATAAAATAGACTGTAGACTGGGTCAAGTGCAGGAAGGGGGACACGTCTGATGAAATGGTAGAACGTTTACCGTTTAGAACATTAAGTGCTCTAATTACAGAGCACATCCTTGTTTTTATCGAGAAATAAAAACAATTTTCGGAGAACCGGGCCTTCGGAGTATCGGATTTTCGGAGTATCGGGCCTTCGGAGTAAAGGGCCTTCGGAGTAACGGGCTTTCGGAATATCGAACCTTCGGGGTAACGGAGTGTACCCCTTTTATGTATAGTTAAGAAACTATACTTGCCTGGTATATATTTATATACATAATTATATAGATATCAATAAATTCGGTACATTAATATAATCCTGCTAAACTGTATCACAGAAATACAGAACATACAATGTTAATGAGATCAGAAAGTGTAAGCTACTCCCGTTAGCCAGCCACGTTCTGTACAGCCGATAGTTATATATCAATACCATGGGCAAATAAGATTCTTATGATCAAGGTAGGGAGATATAATATTTTAAAATGATAATAAGTTAAAATGGTGTATCGATATTTTTGAAATTGTCTTGCGATAGTTATCAAATCAATACCAACATATTTCGCTTTTACAATGTACTTACAGGTGTTCATATTTGATTGGCAATAAGTCAGACTTCTACATGAGTGACATATAAATCCCGTGTTTGTTACCTTGTCAAAACTATGACGTCATAAAACGTAACAGAGTTTGATTGTCCATTTCGATCACATTCGATTTCAAGATAGGTTATATAGATAATAATGATAATATCATTGATTGGTTGATTTTTGTTTAACGTCACACCACGAATATTTCACGTATATATATGGTGACGGCATCTGCGTGATGCTGGGAATTGTGACCTTTGCAACGGACCCACCCGAAGCAGTGAAGGATCTTTAACGTGTCATGCATACCACGACGCGGGGCCTCGGTTTTCACTCTCTCATCCGAAAGACAGAACACCGGCATGACCAGAGCGGGACTCGAACCCCGGCCTCCCGATCAGGAGGCCAGCGCGATACCAATGATACAATGTAGTAATAATAATATTATTATTTTTATTGTTGTTGTTATTATTATTATTATTATTATTATTATTATTATTATTATTATTATTATTATTATTATTATTATTAGGCCTATTATAAAAATAATCAATTGATAAATGAATATTCATAGTATGTGGTATCATTTCAATGTATTTTTTTAGTTATCAGTAACGTTACAGTCCTTGTAGATCTTGCTCCTAACCGCGTTTACCAACAGCTGAGCACATATCCGGATTTTCAAATCACCCTTTATCGTGTGAAGGTTTCAGCAAGAAGGTTACTTGTACTTTCGGTTTACCTACTGTATCGAAAATGGAAAGTTGAAAGTTGGTTGGTTGTAACTCAAAATCATATAAACATGTTACAGGCTAAATTTTAGTTCAGTTTTATTTTCATGATTGGCAGCAAGAGTTGCGTAACTGTTACTGTACAGATATACACTTAGTGGCACTACTGCACTTCTAACATAGATACTCGAACTCGAGGGAGGCACTTACTTATCACTTACTTATTACTAGAGAAGACTAATAGCAATTAATGTGAGTGAGAAATCTGCCGGGTAAAACCCATTCGGACATCCTCGACCTTTTCCTGTGTAAAAAAAACTCGGACGTCACTCGTAGCCATTACTGAGAAATAGTTCCTATAGTTATAGACTCTTGCATTGTGTACCAGACAAATAGGTCAGTGCTTGGCAAGTAATGAAGACAGTAGAAGATTTTCACAATTTAACAGACTTAAATTAAACAGTAATCTTGAACTGTTGCAGCGTTAATTACTTTCCTTGACACAGATTGTGTAATGGATTACATTTTACATTGCTGATATAATTTACTCAGTACAATGCGGGAAACCAATTGATGCGCATGGAATCCAAGGCTTTTTTTTTCACTATTTTGGGAACATGGCCCATGGCGCTGGTTTTGGGAATTTCGCGAAATTTGGCTCCAAATTGGGAATTTTTTTTTAAATAAAATGTTTTAAATATCTATTAAATATGTTATATACTGCTATTAGAATATAAAAGAAATAGATGCAATATATTATTGTAGCTTCTTTGATGCAGTAAATTTGAGTTTGAGATTGCAACAGTAGGTTGGGTAGTTTTGGTAGTGTTTGGTGTTTAGGAGCACTGCAAAATTATGGGCGTACATATATCCCATTCCCCCAGTCTATTGTGACTTTGTGTCTTATCAGTATCAAATAACTTTATTCTAGTTGATCACAGCAGGTATCAAATATTTACCACAGTTACATGTCATGGTCAGTTAATTTCCCTATACAAGTGCCTTTTGAGATATAGAAAGGAAAAGACCCACACTTTATTCAAACAATTGTGATATATACAGAGTGATTGTTGACACAGAATCCTTTATCTGACATCTGGACAGATTAAGCATGATTTCTAGCTGGTCTGTAGGATTTTCTGCCTGTTAAGACTGACGGTCCAATACTCTTCATGATTGGTACTCATGATTGGGAATTTCTTGGCCAAAATTGGGAAAAAAAGATACGATTTGCGATTCAGGGAATATAGCCGAATATCGGCCACAAAATACGCAGAAAAAAAGCCCTGGAATCGATGCAAGTCATTCCGCTGAGTGATGTCGGAGTCTTTTTACGTAGATTTAAGTAAAGGGTGAGGTTCTGAATGGGATAAAACCTAGTTACGACTGCAATGGAAGAGCTGTCCGTTGCAGTCATAACTAGGTAAAAGCATACTGCAACATCAATTCCGTAGACTACGTAGTAGATCTAATTACTGATGTTAGTATGGTTTTACTCATGTATTCAGTATATTTCTCACTCAGATTAATGTTTATCATATAATTTGTTTATGTGTATTATCATTTTGTATATATATGTACACTAATACTTTATACTAAAGTGATTCCATTATAACCCAGGCCTGTTTGAGTATATTTATGTATATATATGTGTGTGTACATGTTTTTTAAGCTGGTCCAGAACTTCATGAAGATGCTGTCATTGATCAGAAGATGTGCTTTACAGATACCAGCTCTAACTTTGACTGTAAAGTATATCACAGCAGAGTTGGTCATGTCACGGATGACCACAGCTTCAAAGGTAATCTCTCAATACAGTACATATACATGTATTCATGGAAATTGAAATTACTATTTTCCAATTTTTCATTGTGTATACACATTGTTAGCTCACCTGAGCCAAAGGCTCAAGTGAGCTATTGTGATCAATCACCGTCCGTCGTCCGTCGTCCGTCCGTCGTCTGTCGTCCGTCGTCCATCGTTAACTTTTCACATTTTCGACTTCTTCTCCAGAACCACTAAACAGAATTTGATGAAACTTGATAAGCATGTAGTACTCATGGTCCCCTACAAGTGTTGTTGTTTTTCGTCCGGATTCATCAACAGGTGGCGCCACCACAGGCAAAAGTAGGTCAAAGAGGGTACCCTCCTTTGACAAACTTCTTCTTCAGACCGGGGGCATACAGAGACAAACCGAATGCATAGGAATGATCTAGAGGGATGTGTGAAGAAGTGTTGTTATTTTTGGTTCCGTTCCGAAATCAAATTTTTGACGTTTTTTTGACGTTTTTTTGTACTTGGTAGTTTTAATGCAGAAAAGAGGTATTTTTTTCTTTTAGTAAACATTGATGCATTAATTTGGTTTAATTTGATCATTTTGATGGTAAGAAATACTACTGCGAAGAAAATTTTTCAATATTTTATGTTTTGGATTTTTTATGAATTTTTTAAGACTTTCAAGAAAAAGGGGGGTGGGATAATTGGTGTAAACATTTCACAGTTTGAACTTTTTCTTCGGAACCACTTGCTGGAATTCAGTGAAACTTGGCATGCATCAAATACTCAAGGTCCCCGACAAATGTGGTCATTTTTGTCAGGATCCATGAACAGGTGGCACCACCACAGACAAAAGTAGGTCACAGAGGGTACCCTCCTTTGACAAACTTCTTATTCAGATCGGGTGCATACAGCGACAAACCGACTGCATAGGAATGATTTAGAGGCATATGGGAAGAAGTGTTGATATTTTTGGTTCCATTCCGAAATCAAATTTTTGACGTTTTTTCATTTTTATTTTGGACTTTGTTATTTTAATGCATTAAAGAGTTATTATTTTCTTTTAGTAAACATTGATGCATTCATTTGGTTTCATTTAATCATTTCTATGGTAAGGAATGCTGGTGCGAAGGAATTTTTTCAATGTCTCGATTTTTGAATTTTTTATGAATTTTTTAAGACTTCCAAGAAAAGGGGGGGGGGGGGGGACAATTTTTCATATCTTCAACTTGATCTACAGAACAACTTGAAGGATTGTGATAAAACTGGGTAGGATGCAAGTACTCATAGTCCTTTTCAAAGGTTTTGTTTTTTGTGCGGATCATCCAAATTGGTTAACAGATAATGCCACCATGTCTAAAAGTAGGTCTCACAATGGTACATATACCACTTGGTAATTGAAATATGGAGAGTAGTGGTTCAAATCCAGCTGTGGTCAAAAAAATTTTTTTTTTTTTACACATCTAAAAAAGTTTTTAGATGTTTCTCAACACTCAACATATGAAATTAGGAATTTTACGTTTAAGACTTCCAAAAAAAAAAAGGGGGGGGGTGTGTTTTGGCCATTTTTCACATTTTCAACTTTTTCTACAAAACTGTTTGAGGGATTTTAATAAATCTTGGTAGAAATAAGTCACTTATGATCCTCTTCAAATTCTGTTGTTTTCGTCGAGACCTCTTTACAGGTGGCGCCACCATAGTCAAGAGTAGGTCACAAAAGAGTTCCCTCGTTTAACAATATTCTTTTTCATACGGGCTGTATACAGAGACAAACAGAATGCATAGAAATGATCTAGAGGGATGAGTGAAGATGTATTGTCATTTTGGTTCCCTTCCAAAATCAAATTTTAGAATTTTTTTCGACATTTCTTTGGACTTGGTGATTCAATGCAGAAAAAAGTGTCATATTTCCTAGTTAATTGATAATGATGATTTCTTATGGACTATTGTGATCATAATTATGGTAAGGATTGTTACTTTGAAAGAATTTTGTCAATATCTCAATTTTTGGATTTTCTATGAATTTTTTAAGACTTCCAAATGAAGGTGTATAGGAACGATTCAATCACATTTTTCACTTCTGCTGTTATACCACATGAAAGATTTTAATGAAACATGGAATACATGAAGTACTAAAAGTCCTCTATCAATTTGGTAAATTTCATCCAAATTGGTTAACAGATAATGCCACCATGTCTAAAAAGCAGTTCTCACAATAGTACATATACCACTTGGTAATTGAAATATGGAGAGTAGCGGTTCAAATCCAGCTGTGGTCAAAATTTTTTTTTCATTTCTTTACACATCTAAATAAGTTTTTAGATGTTTCTCAACACTCAACATATGAAATTAGGCAATTTTAAGTTAGATCTGGACAATATTTGAAACAATTGTTGTTCATGACCCAGACTTGAAATCAGTCAACAAAAGGCCCCACCTAAAGAAAATGACTAACTTGTTGCCCTGAATGACTTCTTGCAGAGACAAAGGAAATGCTTAATATCAAAATCACCTGAATGGATGTGCAAAAAAGTGTTGTTTTTTATTCTAGCCTGAAATAAAATTTGACATATTTTCAACATCTGTGTTGACTTAGTCACATTAATGCAAAAATAAATGAATTCTCCTCATGCATGACTGATAATCTAGGTACTCAGGTGAGCGATATAGGCCCACTTGGGCCTCTTGTAATTTTTCCTTCAGACCTTTTATTTGAACAGTAGTTAAGAATCTCAGAAAGGTTTAAGATATACATACAGGAAATAAAGAGTAAGATACAACAAGATTTGATGCAGTGTCACTGTGGCACTACAACAACATATACCACAGTAGACATTCATGGACCAATGGAAATGAGATGAGAAAAAGTAATGAGAGGTAAGCATCTCCTGGGTAGCTGGCCACATAAGCTATAAATGCCCAAGATATACAGGTGATACAACACTACGTAGGTACATGTAGAAAACGAGTTGCAGCCACACAGCACCAGAATAGGGATATAATAACACTGAAACAAACACCCTGTAGGCAGATATCTTCTGAGTTCTACAAGGCAAACAAAATCAGTTTGACAGTAATGTAAAATACAGAAGTAACTGATGCATGTCCAGAGTAGTACTCACAGCAATATACCATGATGGACACCTGAGAGGTGGGGTTGATGAAGTGTGCCTTGGAAGAGTGCCTTCTGGTTACTCCATCCAGATACAATGTGATTAGTTTCATTGTACTTTCATTGCTCTAAATTGCATCAATAGAAATGCTTATAATTCATCAAGTATTATTGTATCTTACTTTTACAATTAGATGTATAATTTATGCATTTAAATGTTTATTATTAAGGGATTCAGTACATTTAGAGGAGCACTGTATAATGAAGTGGACAAATCACAAGGTGCTGTAAAGACAAATGAACCAACCATATTCTCCAAAATCCTTGACAAGTCTATCCCAGCTGATATCATTTATGAAGATGAAAAGGTTTATTAACACTTTATATTTTACATTATATTTAGAACCTTACATAGTCGTAAATTGCAGTCAAACTACTATATGTTGAACTTTGATAGCTTGAACACTCACACTATCTCAAAATCAAACACTAGTCGGGAAATTTTTCCGTAAGCAATATAAAATAATTTTTCTGTAGTATGTTATTCATAATTATGACAGGTAATTGAATAGGAAATTTGATTATTTGAATTCAATACCAGTTATTCAGTATTACTGAAAACTGCAGGTATGTGAAGGCTGCTAGATCAAATATTAAAATTTAAGGATGAAAAATTATTGAACTCAAAAGCCATCAGAATTAGGACAGTGTTCAACAAAAGATTTCCAAGGTATTAGGGCGCTTCAATAAAGAAATTTTTTTTTGTAAAAATCCAACAAACAGAATTTCTCAAACATTCTGGATGTTAATAACATTACCTGCTTTGGTTTTTAATTTCAATTATGAAAACTTTATCTAGTCTTGAAAAACAAATGCTTTCTCCAATATAAAAGGACATTTTCCTGGAATTTATCAATAAAGAGGGTGTTTAGATTTTAAGGAGTTTAAGAACACTAGTAATCTGTACTGAATAAGTTTCATGTATTATAAATGACATGTCTAGTTCATGTTTATATGGCTATAAAGTAAACTGTTTTGGTATCTCAAACTACCATTATCTTAATTTATATCTGTGGTCCTTTCAACTTCAAAATATTGAAGTTTGACTGTATTGTAAATATACTGCATGTGGACATATATCAGTATGCATATATTAGCAAAGTCATTGTTGCCTTTTGAGTGCAAACATGATAAACCTAAGGAGCGTGATAGATTGAGTTTAATGAGATTGACACATACAGTAGCTAGTGTTGCCTTCTGAGTGCTGTGTACACATACAGTAGCTAGTGTTGCCTTCTGAGTGCTGTGTACACATACAGTAGCCTGTGCTGCCTTTGAATGCTGTGTACACATGCAGTAGCTAGTGTTGCCTTTTGAATGCTGTGTACACATACAGTAGCCTGTGCTGCCTTTGAATGCTGTGTACAAATGCAGTAGCTAGTGTTGCCTTTTGAATGCTGTGTACACATACAGTAGCCTGTGCTGCCTTTGAATGCTGTGTACACATACAGTAGCTAGTGTTGCCTTCTGAGTGCTGTGTACACATACAGTAGCCTGTGCTGCCTTTTGAGTGCTGTGTACATATACAGTAGCTAGTGTTGCCTCTTGAGTGCTTTGTACATATACAGTAGCTGGTGTTGCCTTTTGAGTGCTGTGTACATATACAGTAGCTAGTGTTGCCTCTTGAGCGCTGTGTACATTTACAGTAGCTAATGTTGCCTTTTGAGTGCTGTGTACATATATAGTAGCTAATGTTGCCTTTTGAGTGCTGTGTACATATACAGTAGCTGGTGTTGCCTTTTGAGTGCTGTGTACATTTACAGTAGTTAGTGTTGCCTCTTGAGTGCTGTGTACATATACAGTAGCTAGTCTTGCCTTTTGAGTGCTGTGTACATATACAGTAACTAGTGTTGCCTCTTGAGTGCTGTGTACATATACAGTAGCTGGTGTTGCCTTTTGAGTGCTGTGTACATTTACAGTAGTTAGTGTTGCCTCTTGAGTGCTGTGTACATATACAGTAGCTAGTGTTGCCTTTTGAGTGCTGTGTACATATACAGTAGCTAGTGTTGCCTCTTGAGTGCTGTGTACATATACAGTAGCTGGTGTTGCCTTTTGAGTGCTGTGTACATTTACAGTAGTTAGTGTTGCCTCTTGAGTGCTGTGTACATATACAGTAACTAGTGTTGCCTCTTGAGTGCTGTGTACATATACAGTAGCTAGTGTTGCCTTTTGAGTGCTGTGTACATATACAGTAGCTAGTGTTGCCTCTTGAGTGCTGTGTACATTTACAGTAGTTAGTGTTGCCTCTTGAGTGCTATGTACATATACAGTAGCTAGTGTTGCCCTTTGAATATTGTGTACTAGTGTTGTATGTCATTGTTACAACTTAAGACATATTCAATGTTTTCAGACTTCCCCCAAAAACTTTGTTCTAGGTAATAAATCAAAGATTTAGGTCATTCCTTATTGTATTTCACAGTCAGATTTCAGCAGTTATGGAGTTTTCTCTGACTACAGTGACAGTTTGAACATAATTATCTTCATTATTTTCCAAGAGATGGAAGGACAGATGCAAAATTACATATTTTTAAATGCATGCAGGTTGTTTCAGAATGACTAAGCCATGACATTTTCCATAAAGATTTCAAATGGAACCAATTACAGAAGGACACATTTATGTACTTGCCTCATATTTTAATTTTAGCATATCAATATGTGATGTGTCTTATTTATATGCAGGATCAAGGACTATTAAATGGATAGTAACTGATACACAGCATACAGGATACTGGCATTCAGATAATGTGATAGTACTCTGATCAGATATTAGGCATGTTATGTCTCCATCACATTTGGTGGCCCATATTTCAGATAAGATAGTGAAACCAAGGATCCATGCAGCAGTAGTCTGAGGAGATGTTAGCATGTAAAAGTATAAATTCTCCCAACACTGTTGGTGTGTCGCTATTTACATACAGAAGACCTCTCAACACTGTTGGTGTGTCGCTATTTACATACATAAAAAGGTCTTGATTTCTATGCAGTGTTGATGTGTTGCTATTTACATACATAAGAAGGTCTTCATTTCTATCCACTGTTGGTTTGTCACTGTTTACATACATCAGAAAGTCTTGATTTCTATGCCCTGTTGGTGTGTGGCTATTTACATACATAAGAAGGTCTTGATTTCTATGCACTGTTGGTGTGTCGCTATTTACATACATAAGAAGGTCTTCATTTCTATGCACTGTTGGTGTGTCGCTATTTACATACTTAAGAATGTCTTCATTTCTATGCACTGTTGGTGTGTCGCTGTTTACATTCATAAGAAGGTCTTGATTTCTATGCACTGTTGATGTATCACTGTTTACATACATAAGAAAGTCTTGATTTCTATGCACGTTTGGTGTGTCGCTGTTTACATACATAAAAAGACCTTCATTTCTATGCAGCATTAGTGTGTCACTGTTTACATACATAAAAAGGTCTTCATTTATATGCACTGTTGGTGTGTCGCTATTTACATATTTAAGAAAGTCTTGATTTCTATGCACTGCTAGTGTGTCGCTATTTACATAGTATTACATAAGAAGGTCTTAATTTCTATGCACTGTTGGTGTGTCGCTATTTACATACATAAAAAAGTTTTGATTCCTATGCACTGTTTGTGTGTCGCTATTTACATACAGAAGAAAGTCTTCATTTCTATGCCTGGTGTGTCGCTGTTTACATACAAAAAAAGATTTGATTTCTATGCAGTGTTGATGTGTTGCTATTTACATACAAGTCATAAGAAGGTCTTGATTTCTTTGCACTGTTGGTGTGTGGCTGTTCACATACATAAGAAGGCGTTGATTTCTGTGCATTGTTGGTGTGTCACTGTTTACATATATAAGAAGGTCTTGATTTCTATGCCCTGTTGGTGTGTCCCTATTT
Organism: Pteria penguin; assembly: GCA_035048485.1. Taxonomy (NCBI): domain Eukaryota; kingdom Metazoa; phylum Mollusca; class Bivalvia; order Pterioida; family Pteriidae; genus Pteria; species Pteria penguin. The sequence goes on from CM068581.1 coordinate 4,798,222, forward strand.
ACATACATAAGAAGGTCTTGATTTCTATGCAGTGTTGGTGTGTTGCTATTTACATACATAAGAAGGTCTTGCTTTCTATGCAGTGTTGGTGTGTTGCTATTTACATAGATTTCTATGCAGTGTTGGTGTGTTGCTATTTACATACATAAGAAGGTCTTGCTTTCTATGCAGTGTTGGTGTGTTGCTATTTACATACATGAGAAGGTCTTGCTTTCTATGCAGTGCTGGTGTGTTGCTATTTACATACATAAGAGGGCGTTGATTTCTATGCAGTGTTGGTGTGTTGCTATTTACATACATAAGAAGGTCTTGCTTTCTATGCAGTGTTGATGTGTTGCTATTTACATACATAAGAAGGTCTTGCTTTCTATGCAGTGTTGATGTGTTTCTATTTACATACATAAGAAGGCGTTGATTTCTATGCATTGTTGGTGTGTCACTGTTTACATATATAAGAAGGTCTTGATTTCTGTGCCCTGTTGGTGTGTCCCTATTTACATACATAAGAAGGTCTTGATTTCTATGCACTGTTGGTGTGTTGCTATTTACATACATGAGAAGGTCTTGCTTTCTATGCAGTGTTGGTGTGTTGCTATTTACATACATAAGAAAGCGTTGATTTCTATGCAGTGTTGGTGTGTTGCTATTTACATACATAAGAAGGTCTTGCTTTCTATGCAGTGTTGGTGTGTTGCTATTTACATACATAAGAAGGCGTTGATTTCTATGCATTGTTGGTGTGTCACTGTTTACATATATAAGAAGGTCTTGATTTCTGTGTCCTGTTGGTGTGTCCCTATTTACATACATAAGAAGGTCTTGATTTCTATGCACTGTTGGTGTGTTGCTATTTACATACATGAGAAGGTCTTGCTTTCTGTGCAGTGTTGGTTTGTTGCTATTTACATACATAAGAAAGTGTTGATTTCTATGCAGTGTTGGTGTGTTGCTATTTACATACATAAGAAGGTCTTGCTTTCTATGCAGTGTTGGTGTGTTGCTATTTACATACATAAGAAGGCGTTGATTTCTATGCAGTGTTGGTGTGTTGCTATTTACATACATAAGAAAGCGTTGATTTCTATGCAGTGTTGGTGTGTTGCTATTTACATACATAAGAAGGTCTTGCTTTCTATGCAGTGTTGGTGTGTTGCTATTTACATACATAAGAAAGCGTTGATTTCTATGCAGTGTTGGTGTGTTGCTATTTACATACATAAGAAGGTCTTGCTTTCTATGCAGTGTTGGTGTGTTGCTATTTACATACATAAGAAGGCGTTGATTTCTATGCAGTGTTGGTGTGTTGCTATTTACATACATAAGAAGGTCTTGCTTTCTATGCAGTGTTGGTGTGTTGCTATTTACATACATAAGAAAGCGTTGATTTCTATGCAGTGTTGGTGTGTTGCTATTTACATACATAAGAAGGTCTTGCTTTCTATGCAGTGTTGGTGTGTTGCTATTTACATACATAAGAAGGCGTTGATTTCTATGCAGTGTTGGTGTGTTGCTATTTACATACATAAGAAAGCGTTGATTTCTATGCAGTGTTGGTGTGTTGCTATTTACATACATAAGAAGGTCTTGCTTTCTATGCAGTGTTGGTGTGTTTCTATTTACATACATAAGAAGGTCTTGCTTTTTATGCAGTGCATAAGGCATATCGCTTTATAAGTAAAGTATTCTTGATATAAAACAAAATAACAAACAAAATCAGCAACCAAGATAAAAACAACAGCTACTTTGCTGTCAGTGGTATGTAATAACGCAGTAGAACACTGAATAAAAGACTGAAGAAGAAAAATAATATAATGGCCATGCAAAGTAGGCAAGATTTTCAGGAAGGCATGAAAATGACAGATAGAAATGTTGTAAGAGCTTTTTTTGCATATAGGTATATAAGACATAGATAATAATGCATGAGTATACGTCAATTGATACTTGTCAATTAAGGTGGATCGAGTGGCATGTGACGTCTTCGTTAATTCCAGGGTATTAGCATCAGGAATGGATATTGCTAAGACTAATTTTTATCCTCTCTAATTGTTGCAAATGTTTAAAGCAGTATATATGGCAAATTTTAATATGTTTGAACCATTTCTTTTTCATTTATAGAAAAATATAGATAGATTATATGGCTTTTTTATGAATTTTTTTAATTATACTTGATCCAGAAACAATATCAAGAGATGTTTCAATCACATGTGTGGTATGTTACTATCTTTTATCATTTATTTTTGATACAAATATTATAAATTGTAAGTATACTCAATTTTATGGATTTTTAACCATTATTAAAGGTAATTGCAGTTTTAGATAATCAAAGATCTGTTTCATTATCAAATATTTACGGGCACAAGTGACTTTTTACACATATTTGATGGATATTTCCTCTCATGAAATTATGAATATGGCTTAAAATGTTGACATTGTGTACCTACAATATTTTTCTTAGTGTAAATGTAGTATTTAGTGAAGATTAACTGTTTTACACTCATATTTATCGAGATTTCCTGTTACATCAACTTTGTAAAACAAAATTTGAGATCATGTAAAGGGTACTTATATCTGTATGAGTGTTAAATAAAGATGATGCCCTGTATCATATAAATGATTGTTTTATTTTTGGTTACTCAAACACAGATCTTTAGTTAAGAAAAATAATTAAGGTAGTTTGACCATTAAAAACATGACATGCAATGTACTGTTATATCATGTAAACTGTATGGCTACTCCATCTCGGCCCATAAACATTCACACATGAAGAATAGCAGTTTTTTTTTTTATTGTAAATACATGTAGTTTGTTTCATTGTAATTTAATTCTTCCTACTGCAGTGTGTAATTCTTTATGTTTATTTTCAGTGTATTGCTTTCCGAGATGTCAATCCACAGGCTCCAGTACATTTCCTTGTAATTCCACGCAAACCAATTACTGGTCTCAGCGATGCTCAGCCTCAAGATGAAGCGGTAAGACACAGACAAAGATACCAACTACTTTACTTGTTGCTGATACAACATTGGGGGTCTTTTCATAAAGAAAGAATAAGGGATGCTATCATTTGATGCAGCATGATTACTTATACAATCCATACAAAGTCTGAATATTAAGCAGTTCCCAACAAGAAGAGCAGTGACAAAATGCAACATGGCTTGACAAAGTGTCTGAATTGCATGTCACAAAAGCTGACCTATGCAATATTAAATATATTTATGAGTTGACCTTGTGTAAATAACGAAGCAGAGTAAGGGAATGAATAAAGTAAGGCAGGTTGAAATTGAAAATTGTCATTTAATGAAATGATGTAGAGTAAAAAGGAAAATCTATTAGAACAAAATCAACAAAACATAAGTCATGAAAATATGCTATACACATGGAAAAATCATAATTTTGAAGCTATAATGCATATAAAACAACTTGCCTAATAATAAAACAGGTTGGGGTGACAAAATACCTCCCCATTGCAAGCAACACAGTGGTTAACAAACATGTATTGGCAAACAGAAACATTTATACCTATAAACACAATGGCTACAAAGCGGATGAGAGTAAGGGGTGGGTGATGGACAGTTGCTTTAGTGAGTCTATCTTGTTTTCAAATAATTTTGGAAGTGACGCTCATGAATATTATTATTATGAATATCGTAAATCATAACGGTTTTTTTCTTTCTAGCATTTAATAGTCGAAGGAGTTCCCATAGCTATTTGATAAAACACAAGTTGTCTTTCTATAGATAAACTAGCTTGGACCTTATAAACCATTCTATATATACATATGCAAAAAGGGGTCATAAAAAATAGTAATAAGCTCGAGCTTACCTGTTGCTGAAGCAACATGGAGGGTCTTTCTGTGAATACAGAAAGAAAGAAAGAAAGAAGTGTGATGACATAATCCGTCTGCATAAATTGCATTTTGTGTTGACATTGGATTTTATTGTAGGAAATAATCTAAACAAAACTGATTAGAAGTCCTCCAATGGCAAGTATGAATAAAAGAAGTAATAAGAAAAACCCAGTGAAAGACATTGTTTTTGTTACTTATTTGAACAAAAATTTTCAGAAAAAAATATTACATGTAGCATGCCTACACTTTCTTCAGTAAATTAATACTATATCCAGCTTGTGTTTGCCTATATTCATACCTACAACAGGGCTCGAAACTAACTTTTTCAAACACTAGTCTGGCGGACTATTCAGTTACAAAATCCATTAGTCCGCACTAAAATCTATTAGTCCGCAGAAAAATAGACTATTTATTCATTTTAAATTGATTTAATTTCAGGGTAAACACATTTCATGTGTCAGATTTAACATTTAAAGATACTGTGGGGCACATATGCCTCTAGCTCCTTCTTGTCCATAAAGGAAGGATGGCTAAATATATCGCCATATTTCTCTGTGGCCCCACAATCACCATGCAAAACAACGTCAATGTCATTCGAAAACGTATTGAAGCTGCTCTATAATCTGTTTCAACGAAGCGCCCCAGCGACTCTGACTCTCGTTACTTTCCATGTACTTTACGGAATATCGCAGCTAAAATTATGTCATCATACACGCGCATTTTGTAATTGTTATGACGTCATATAATTGTGATGTAAGTTACCCACATAAAAGTGCCTACATCGCTAATAATAGATTTGGTAAGTTACTAAATGCAAACCGTGAGGGATTTTAGTAGTTGCGATACTCTGTATTTTTACTAAAAATAGGTTACGGGATTTCCGGAAAAATAAGTTTTCAATCGTTTGCAGGGCGGGTGAGAGGATTTGAGTGGGTATCACAGAGTTTTCATTAGTCTGTCGGACTTATACAATGAGAAATCTGTTAGTCCGTGGCATAATTTATTAGTCACAGACTTGCGGACATATGTTAATTTCGAGCCCTGTACAATAATTAATCACACCACAATATGTTTTAAGATAATGGCCTGTTTTATGTACTGAGGGCTGAGTATCAAAGTTTCGCTAATTCCATGCTCAGATTCATACGTACAATTTATATAAAACAAAGCTGAAATTCCTCACTTAAAAGTGGGATTAAGATTTTAAATCACATTTTTCACTCTAAAATTAGTAGTTTAAAGCATTTTGCAATATTTTTGCAAGACTACGAGTAAAAATAAAAAAGTTTTGTAAATTAATTACTTAATTATTTAAAAACTTTTAAGTACCCTGTATTTAAGAGCATTTAAGAATAGCTACACATTTTTCTTTAGAAGCCTTTTTAGCTCACCTGAGCGTAGCACAAGTGAGCTATTGTCATAGTGCAGCGTCCGTCGTTAACTTTTCTACATTTTCGACTTCTTCTCCAGAACCAAGATGGCCGCCATTGGCTCTGATTGGTTGACACATTTTCGACTTCTCCTCCAAAAATGCCACACAGAATTTCACTAAACTTCATAGGAAGTAAGTACTCAAAGTCCTCTACTAAGTTTGTGTTTTTTATGCCGATCCATAATCCAAGATGGCCGCCATTGGCTCTGATTGGTTGACACATTTTCGACTTCTTCTCCAGAACTGCTGCACAGAATTTCACCAAACTTCATAGGAAGTAAGTACTCAAGGTCCTCTACCAAGTTTGTGTTTTTTATGCCGATCCTTGATCCAAGATGGCCGCCATTGGCTCTGATTGGTTGACACATTTTCGACTTCTCCTCCAGAACTGCTACACAGAATTTCACCAAACTTCATAGGAAGTAAGTACTCAAAGTCCTCTACCAAGTTTGTGTTTTTTTTGCCGATCCGTAATCCAAGATGGCCGCCATTGGCTCTGATTGGTTGACACATTTTCGACTTCTTCTCCAGAACTGCTGCACAGAATTTCACCAAACTTCATAGGAAGTAAGTACTCAAAGTCCTCTACCAAGTTTGTGTTTTTATGCCGATCCGTAATCCAAGATTGCCGCCATTGGCTCTGATTGGTTGACACATTTTCGACTTCTTCTCCAGAACTGCTGCACAGAATTTCACCAAACTTCATAGGAAGTAAGTACTCAAAGTCCTCTACCAAGTTTGTGTTTTTTATGTCGATCCGTGATACAAGATGGTCGCCATTGGCTCTGATTGGTTGACACATTTTTGACTTCTTCTCTAGAACCGCTGCACAGAATTTCACCAAACTTCATAAAAAGTAAGTACTCAAGGTCCTCTACCAAGTTTGTGTTTTTTATGCCAGTCCGTTATCCAAGATGGCCACCATTGGCTCTGATTGGTTGAAACATTTTCAACTTCTTCTCCAGATCAGCTGCACAGAATTTCATCAAACCTCATAGGAAGTAAGTACTCAAGGTCCTCTACCAAGTTTGTGTTTTTTATGCCAATCTGTGATCCAAGATAACCGCCATTGACTCTGATTGGTTGACACATTTTCGACTTCTTCTCCAGAACAGCTGCATAGAATTTCATCAAACTTCATGGAAAGTAAGTAGTCAACATCCTCTACCACATTTTTGTTTTTTATGCCGATCCATGATCCAAGATGGCCACCATTGACTCTGATTGGTTGACACATTTTGGACTTCTTCTCCAGAACCACTGCACAGAAATTCATCAAACTGCATAGAAAGTAAGTAGTCAACATCCTCTACCACATTTTTGTTTTTTATGCCGATCCATGATCCAAGATGGCCGCCATTGACTCTGATTGGTTGACACATTTTCAACTTCTTCTCCAGAACCACTGCACAAAATTTCACCAAACTGCATAGAAAGTAAGTACTCAAGGTCCTCTACCAAGTATAGGGTTTTCATGCCGATCCGTAATCCAAGATGGCCGCCATTGGCTCTGTTTGATTGACACATTTTCATCTTCCTCTCCAGAACCCCTGCACAGAATTTCTTGCTTGCTTGTAAATATGCACTTTGTGCTCAGGTGAGCGATATAGGCCCACTTGGGCCTCTTGTTAAATTTTATCTATAGAACTGTATGCCTTGATTATTACAATCAGCTACAGAGAAAGAAATGTAACTGATGAAGCTATTTCTCAGAAACTGCAGTGAAAGTTTGTTTTGAATAGAAATAGTAAACGACGCAAAGACATCAGAATAACAGAGGAGTCTTCTGACTATGTGTAAAATGTGGAATTCTGGTAACTTGTATATACAGTAGACTCTTGTTTACTTAAATAAAGGTAGCTTGAATTTCCTGTTAACTCAAATTAATTCGAAATTTCTGAAATATAAATATACATCTCTAATTAGAACTCTGCTAAGTTAAACTGTTTTCCTTGGTACTTTTGAGTTAGATTTATCAGAAATTGACTGAACTATTACTCAACTGTGATAATCTTTGTATAGAATTATAATTCTATGCATTTTTTCCATTTCAGCTCTTAGGTCATCTCCTTTTAACTGCCAAAAAAGTGTCAGAGCAAGAAAACCTGACTAATGGTTACAGAATAGGTAAAACAGCTACCTTCATTTATAATGCAAACTCCTTGTCTTCACTTATGTTTTGCCGAACTTCAGATTAATTTTTGAAAATTCATAAATGATAAGTAAGAGACCCAAATATGCCTGTATCATTCACTTGAGGACATAAGAAACTTAGAAAGTATTAGTATGAAAATATTCTTTTTTTTATTTTCTATTTCAAGATTGAACCAAAATGAAAACTAAGACATCATTCTGAAACACTTACATATTATGAAAATTTAGCAAACAATAGAAAATGTGCTAAAAGCAAGAAAATTCTTTTAAAAGGTTGTCAAATAAGATGCCCAAATGGACCTATATTGCTTACCTGAGCACCTTGAGCTTATTAGAAACCTTAGTATCCTTTTTCAGAACATTTATTTCAAAACTGAACCCCAAAACAGAACCACATCATTCTAACATTCATATACATGTATTCAGAAAATAAAAAATAACACATGTATTCAGAAAATTCAAAGTAACTCCTGAAAAGATGAAAAAAGGAGTCCTAAAAGATTTCAAATATAGTGGTAAAACTTCCATTTCAGAATGGAACCAAAACAACAAAATTTTTTGTCCCCTACTTTTCGCGAAAGCATGGGGACATTAAATCTGATTCGTCTGTCTGTCCATCAGTCTGTCTGTCAGAAAAACTTTAACCTTGGTCATAACATTTTAACCGTAAGACGTAGGGCCTCCATATTTGGCATGTGTGTCCCTAATTGCAATACTATTTCTTTGGTACCAAAATTTTTATCATGTGACCTTGACCGTGACCTCTGACCTTCTTCAATATAACTTTTTAACTGTAAGACGTAGGGCCTTCATATTTGGCATGTGTGTCTATAGACATGCACAACCATGACTGTATGTCACAGATCACTGCACCCTTACTGATAGAACCCCCAAAGCGAGGAACCACAATTCTCTGAATTTTTATGATACCTTTTTAGATAATTCTGGTGTATTCAAATTGTTGATATATGCAGCTGGTTTGAAGAAAAAGTTTGTGAAAAGAAAATCTAAGAAAGTACTTGAAATGTGCAAAAATGTCCCCAAAAAATCTTTTAAAAAATTTATTTGGGAATGGAATTAAGAACAACAACATTTCTTTAGACACTATTCTAAATCACCCCAAAGCAGTTTGTACACATTCAGCCGGTCATCTTCAGAAAGTTTGTCAAATGAGGTACCCTCGGGCTATGTGGCCCCACTTGGATCCACCTCACAATAAATATGGCCAAAAAGTAACAAGGCTGTAGGGGACTTTGAGTATTTCATTACTACCAAGATTCATCAAAAACAGTATACGTCGGACTCAGAGTGGTTACAATAGCTCTCTTGTGCCTTCAGCTCAGGCAAGCTAAACAAGTCATCATGAGCCAAAATAGTCAGCAGTCATTTTTAGTATGTAGGTCAAGGTCAGCCATCCCATCTTTTGTTTAGATTCTCCAAAGTGGAGCATAATTGTCAAATGTATCTATCCTTCTCTATCACCTACAATTTGAAAGTTAGAACCAAGGTTAAAGTTAGACACGCACACAAACACACGCCCACATACAGACAAATTTACATATTGTATCTGTTAATCAAGGTGCATATAAACCTACATGCCTCACATAATCTGGCATGAGACACCAAATCTGAATTGTTTTGATTGTAGTTATTAACAATGGTAAAGATGGCGCCCAGTCTGTGTACCACCTTCATATCCACGTGCTGGGAGGACGTCAGATGCTGTGGCCACCTGGCTAGTCTACAGCAGAGCTGTATAGTAAGGACTTGAAATGGAAAGCAAGATTATGAAATAGCTGGAAGAATGTACAAGGACTTCCAACACAATTGACTGCAAACCTATACATGGAAAAAAAGAATAAATTGAAAAAAGAAACTTTATTTTTTCCTTTATCAATAGTTTACAAATACATGTAAACAGAAATCATTGGCTTTGTCATAATATCCAACTTTCAATCTGTCTGTGAATATGCGACAAAATTTAATTTTATCAAGGATAAAACATCAGATCGGCAAACCAGGAGCCAGTTTTACTAATGACCTTACAAGAAATCTAAATTTTTACTCCGAATAATAAAATGATTAATGTAATACTCTAAAAGAAATGTAGTTTTTGTTAAAAAATAAAAAACCCAAACAAGAAGTGTTTGCAAAACATGAATGTTCCCAGCAAAAACAAAGTTCAAAAAAACCCAAAATTTGGAAATGTTGGTCATAGTTCACAGTCAAGGTCATAAAATCAATGACCTTGGTGTAATTTGATCAATTGATTGATTATTGTTTTATGTCACTCCAGGATTATTTCACGTATATATGGTGACGGCATCTGCCTGATGCATCGCAAAGAAATTTTTACCTTTGCAACGGACCCACCTGAAGCAGTGAAGGAATTTTTACGGGCCACACCTAGATGACACGGGATCTCAGTTTTTACTGTCTCATCTAAAAGACAGAACACTGGTGTGTCCACAGCAAGAATCAAACCCAGTGTTATATAATAGTTTTTCCTCATAGTAGTTCCCCCCCCCCCCCCCCAGAAAAATGGCTATATAGTATTTTTTTTTTCCCATGGCGGAAACACTGCTACATAGTAGTCTTTCCCCTATAGTAGTTTTCCCCCTTATGTAACAGTTTGGAAATTATATACGTTCGTTTCTGTATCAATCAGATAACATTTGAAATACAAATGTATTATAGTAATAGCCTGTGGATCAAACCGATGGTGTTATGGTTAAGTGGTTTCTATATACTGTTAAGTGGGGGTTGAAGGGTATTTTTTAGTTATTTTTTTATTTATTCATTTACAGTCTTGCTTTTTATTATTTACCATAGTATGATATTTTCACCTATTATTTTCTTGTAAAAATTGTTGTTTACTCACACTCCTTGCACATTCAATTCTTAAATAAATTAAGACTGATGCTTTATATATATCACAATATCACTCATCATTTACAGAGTACATGATGAACATGAGAATAACCCACCCAGGTTTCTATGATTTGCAATTTACGACAAAGCTTGTCTAGTTGCAGATGTTGTAAAACATGAACACAAGAATGCGATTGCCTTGTCCCTTACACATAGTATGAAAGATCTCAGCTCAAAGAATCTATATGTGAAGTTTCAAAGCTCTCCAAGGTCAAGGTCTCTAGTTAAACAAGAGGCCCAAGTGGTCCTATATCGCTCACCTGAGTACCTAGATGATCAGTCATGCATGAAGGAAGAATTCATTTAGTTTTGCATTACTGTGACTAAGTCAACACAAATGTTGAAAATTTGTCAAATTTTATTTCAGACTAGAATAAAAAACAACACTTTTTTGCACATCCATTCAGGTGATTTTGATATTAAGCATTTCCTTTGTCTCTGCAAGATGTCATTCAGGGCAACAAGTTAGTCATTTTCTTAAGGTGGAGCCTTTTGTTGACTGATTTCAAGTCTGGGTCATGAACAACAATTGTTTCAAATATTGTCCAGATCTAACTTAAAATTGCCTAATTTCATATGTTGAGTGTTGAGAAACATCTAAAAACTTATTTAGATGTGTAAAGAAATAAAAAAAAAATTCTGACCACAGCTGGATTTGAACCACTACTCTCCATATTTCAATTACCAAGTGGTAATGTACCATTGTGAGACCTACTTTTTAGACATGGTGGCATTATCTGTCAACCAATTTGGATGAAATTTACCAAATTGATAGAGGACCTTTAGTACTTCATGTATTCCATGTTCATTTAAAATCTTTCATGTGGCATAACAGCAGAAGTGAAACATGTGATTGAATTGTTCCTATACACCCTCATTTGGAAGTCTTAAAAAATTCATAGAAAATCCAAAAATTGAGATATTGACAAAATTCTTTCAAAGTAACATTCCTTACCATAATTATGATCACAATAGTCCATAAGAAATCATCATTATCAATTAACTAGGAAATATGACACTTTTCTGCATTGAAATCACCAAGTCCAAAGAAATGTCGAAAAAAAATTCTAAAATTTGATTTTGGAAGGGAACCAAGATGACAATACGTCTTCACTCATCCCTCTAGATCATTTCTATGCATTCTGTTTGTCTCTGTATACAGCCCGTATGAAAATTGCCTAATTTCATATGTTGAGTGTTGAGAAACATCTAAAAACTTATTTAGATGTGTAAAGAAATGAAAAAAAAAATTCTGACCACAGCTGGATTTGAACCACTACTCTCCATATTTCAATTACCAAGTGGTATATGTACCATTGTGAGACCTACTTTTTAGACATGGTGGCATTAACTGTTAACCAATTTGGATGAAATTTACCAAATTGATGGAGGACTTTTAGTACTTCATGTATTCCATGTTTCATTAAAATCTTCCTTGTGGTTTTGTAGAAAAAGTTGAAAATGTGAAAAATGGCCAAACCCCCAACCAACCCCCCCCCTTTTTTTTTGGAAGTCTTAAATAATTCCAAAAAAATCCAAAAATTGAGATCTGACAAAATTCTTTCACAATAATATTCCTTGCCACAATTATGATCACAATAGTCATTAAGAAATCATCAATATCAATTAACTGAAAAATGTGACACTTTTCTGCATTGAAATGACTAAGTCCAAAAACACGTCAAAAAAGCGTAAATTTCTATTTGACGGATCTTAACCCCGAACACAATTTTTAATAACTCATCTTTATAGAATGTTGAAATGCAATTAGTTTCCCCATATATGTACTGGTTCTGGAGAAAAAGATGTTTGAAGAGGGGTACCGTTTTGGGCACTTTTGGATCCACCCCTGAGGGAATCTTGATCCCGAACACAATTTTAGTACATCATTTACACAATGTTTGATCCAAATCTGGAATGTAGTTCCAGAGAAGAAGTCGAAAATGTGAAAAAGTTAACGACGGACGGACGACGACGACGGACGGCGCACTATGACTATAGCTCACTTGAGCCTTAGGCTCAGGTGAGCTAAAAATCATTAAAAAGTGAAAAAAAAAATCTAATTTCTGGGGTTTTCTTTGTATTCCAATTCTTTCTTTGAAGAAAAAGCCCATCAAATCTCAATTTAACATACAATAGAGCAACCCCCTTTCCTTAATCTTAAAAACATTGAAATAAATTCTAAAATAAATTTAAGTATTCAGAATCAGCAACGCTTCTTAAGACACCCCTCAAGAACACTCTGCTGCATTAGATATTGATGAAATATTTTAACTGCGGCATTTTTTTGGTATTAATATGATTTATTTAAATCAAAATGACAGCATCTAATTATAATATGAGGGGCAAAAATGAGTTAAGTCCCTTGTTTTGCAATGAAAATACTAAGTCCAAAAAGATGTAGAAAAACTTTAAAAAAAAAACTGATTTCAAAACTGAACCACATATAACAAGACTTCTTTACACATACCTCTAGAACATTCCTACACATTCAGTTTGTCTCGGTATCCCCCCAGTCTGAAGAAGTTTATCAGAGGAGGGTACCCTCTTTGATCTACTTTTGCCTGTGGTGGCAACACCTGTCGACGGATCCTAACAAAGATGACCACATTTGTAGGGGACCTTGAGTACTTGATGCTTACCAAGTTTCATCAAATTCCATCAAGCGGTTCTGAAGAAGAAGTTCAAACTGTGAAATGTTTACAACCATTGTTCCACCCCCTTTTTCTTGAAAGTTTTAAAAAAAACTCATAAAAAATCCAAAACATGAAATATTGAAAAAATTTCTTCGCAGTAGTATTTCTTACCATCAAAATGATCAAATTAAACTAAATTATTGCATCAATATTTACTAAAAGAAAAAAATAACTCGTTTCTGTATTAAAATTATAAAGTCCAAAAAAACAAAAAAAAAAAAACGTTAAAATTTTATTTTGGAACGTAACCAAAAATAACGACACTTCTTAACACATCCCTCTAGATCAAACCTATACATTCGGTTTGGCTCTGTATGTCCCCAGTCTGAAGGAGAAGTTTGTCAAAGAGGGTACCCTCTTTGACCAACTTTTGACTGTGGTGGCACCACCTGTGGACGGATCCTGACAAAGATGACCAGATCTGTAGGGGACCTTGAGACCTTGAGTACTTGATGCATACCAATTTTCATCAAATTCCTTTCTGCGGTTCTGAAGAAAACGTTCAAACTGTGAAATGTTTACACCAATTGTCCCCCCCCCGCACTTTTTCTTGAAAGTCTGCAAATTTTCATAAAAAATCCAAAACATGAAATATTGAAAAAATTTCTTCCCAGTAGTATTTCTTACCATAAAAATTATCAAATTAAACCAAATTTTTGCATCAGTGTTTACTAAAAGAAAAAAATACCTCTTTTTTGCATTAAAATTACAAAGTCAAAAAAACGTCAAAAATTATTTATCGGATTTCAACGATATGAACAAACTTGAGACATACTAGTACATCCTTCTAGATCACTCAGATGCCATTAGTTTTATAGTCCATACACTGGTTCTGGAGAAGATTTTCAAAGAGGGGTACCCTCTGAGATCTATTTTTAGCAAAGGTGGCGCCACCTGTAGAGGGATTTATACGAAATGAACAAACTTGGTAGAGGACCCCTAGTACTTCATCCATACCAAGTTCCATGAAAATCCTTTAAGCGGTTCTGAAGAAGAAGTTGAAAATGTGAAAAGTTTATGGACGGACGACGGACGAAGAGTGATGACAATAGCTCACTTATGGTCCCAAATGAAAGGTCTCATCACAAGGAATCTATATGTGTATTTTCAAAGCCTTGCGCCATTTGGTACAAACGATGCAGTCGCAGACAGGTCAAAAACTAGATGCCTCCGAATTTATTCCGGGGGCATAAAAACGAACTTGTTTTTCTCTTTCCCGTTTGTATATATTGAGAATTCCCGAATTGAATAAAGATATCTCGAATGAGATTCTAGTAGATTTTTCTCTATTTTAAATATGTATATCTGCATTTGGAAAAGAGATTAAAACTGAAGACATTTCTATTTAAGAAAATGAGATATCTCTAAATTAATTGGATATATCTCCGTATCAAACGTTGAGATATCTCTATTTTAAATAGAAATCTATTTATTGTTAACAAGGTAACAAGCTGGATTTACGTATCTGTGAAAAGAAAATATGGAAATTAACATTGGGGGGAAAATTCACTATATAGTAGTTTTTCCCCGGGGGATGGCTATAAGAGGGGGAAATGGCTATATAGCCAAATTTCCCCCGGGGGATAAACTACTATATAGCCCTATATAGGGGGGACGGGGACTACCATATAGCCATTTTCCGGGCGGGGGGTGGCTAGGGGGAAGCTACTATATAACACCGGGACCTTTCGGTCACAACCGGAGCACCTCATCCACTGAGCCATGCCTGCTTAAGTGTTATTTGAAAGGGTTTTATTAGTGAAATAGCCATATATAAAATCTCTATCTCTCATGGGTTTTGAAATCTAGGTAAAAGGTCATGGTCAATGTAACAAGGTCAATGACTTTGGTGTAACTTAAAAGGGCTTTATTAGTGGTGTATGCATGCTAGATACATGTATAAAGTCTCTATCTTTCAAAAGGTGTGGTGAAGTTTAAAGTTCACAACGGACAAACAAACGGGTCAAAAACAATACACCCCCGATCTACAGATCCGAGGTCATAAAAACCCAGAAACAATAAGCATATTTCGAGCAGTAATCAGTCATTTCTGAAAATATCTTTTATGTTGTCAGATACATGCATGTTCCTTAGTAGATAATAGATTGGCCTCCAGATAATGAGGAGGTATCCAGTATCTCCAGGTTTTGATAGTGTCTAGTCCATACCAGATCATCAGGAGGTAGCCAGTATCTCCAGGTTTTGATCGTGTCTAGTCCATGCCAGATCGTCAGGAGGTAGCCAGTATCTCCAGGTTTTGATCGTGTCTAGTCCATGCCAGATCATCAGGAGGTAGTCAGTATCTCCAGGTTTTGATCGTGTCTAGTCCATGCCAGATCATCAGGAGGTAGCCAGTATCTCCAGGTTTTGATCGTGTCTAGTCCATGCCAGATCATCAGGAGGTAGCCAGTATCTCCAGGTTTTGATCGTGTCTAGTCCATGCCAGATCATCAGGAGGTAGCCAGTATCTCCAGGTTTTGATCGTGTCTAGTCTATGCCACATAATCAGGAGGTAGCCAGTATCTCCAGGTTTTGATCGTGTCTAGTCCATGCCAGATCATCAGGAGGTAGCTAGTATCTCCAGGTTTTGATCGTGTCTAGTCCATACCAGATCATCAGGAGGTAGCCAGTATCTCCAGGTTTTCATCGTGTCTAGTCCATGCCAGATCATCAGGAGGTAGCACGTATCTCCAGGTTTTGATCGTGTCTAGTCCATGCCGGATCATCAGGAGGCAGCCAGCATCTCCAGGTTTTGATCGTGTCTAGTCCATGCCGGATCATCAGGAGGCAGCCAGCATCTCCAGGTTTTGATCGTGTCTAGTCCATGCCAGATCATCAGGAGGTAGCCAGTATCTCCAGGTTTTGATCGTGTCTAGTCCATGCCAGATCATCAGGAGGTAGCCAGCATCTCCAGGTTTTGATCGTGTCTAGTCCATGCCAGATCATCAGGAGGTAGCCAGTATCTCCAGGTTTTGATCGTGTCTAATCCATGCCAGATCATCAGGAGGTAGCCAGTATCTCCAGGATTTGATCGTGTCTAGTCCATGCCAGATCATCAGGAGGTAGCCAGTATCTCCAGGTTTTGATCGTGTCTAGTCCATGCCAGATCATCAGGAGGTAGCCAGCATCTCCAGGTTTTGATCGTGTCTAGTCCATACCAGATCATCAGGAGGTAGCCAGTATCTCCAGGTTTTGATCGTGTCTAGTCCATGCCAGATCATTAGGGGGTAGCCAGTATCTCCAGGTTTTGATCGTGTCTAGTCTATGCCAGATAATCAGGAGGTAGCCAGTATCTCCAGGTTTTGATCGTGTCTAGTCCATACCAGATCATCAGGAGGTAGCCAGTATCTCCAGGTTTTGATCGTGTCTAGTCCATACCAGATAATCAGGAGGTAGCCAGTATCTCCAGGTTTTGATCGTGTCTAGTCCATACCAGTATAGCGTCCTGATTGGTCCGTGTCAGTATTAATATTCCCTCAGCAAACAAGATAAAATACAGAGTGACACCCACATGTACTGATTGAGGAAATGTTTTTGAATAAAGTGTAAAACGAATTCCAAACATGGGACTGGACATTGATGCATTGAAATTACTTCTCTGATTTCTTTTGTTGCACTTTGCTACTTCTCCACACTGGAGTTTTCTGATGCTTCAGTCTGCCGTTGCAAAAAAATGTTAGTTTTCTGGCGTTTCACTCCTACTGTCCCACATGACAGTTTCTGGCGTTTCACTCCTACTGTCCAATATGAAAATTTTCTGGCAGTTCACCTCATCAGCTTTTTGGTGCATCATTCTCACTGCACCACATGAGAGTTTTCTAGTACTTCACTCTGCTACTGTATCACATGACATTTTCCTGGTGCCTCACTCTCACTGCACCACATCGGCACATGACAGTTTTCTGGTGCTTCACTCTGTCACTGCACCACATGACAGTTTTCTGGTGCCTCACTCACTGCACCACATGAGTTTTCTAGTGTTTCACTCTGCTACTGCACCACATGACATTTTCCTGGTGCCTCACTCTCACTGCATCACGACAGTTTTCTGGTGCCTCACTCTCACTGCACCACATGACATTTTCCTGGTGCCTCACTCTCACTGCACCACATGACAGTTTTCTGGTGCTTCACTCTCACTGCACCACTTAAGTTTTCTGGTGCTTCACTCTGTCGCTGCACCACATGACAGTTCACTAGTGCTTCACTCTGCTACTGCATTACAAGACAGTTTTCTGGTGCCTCACTCTCACTGCAGCACATGACAGTTTTCTGGTGCCTCACTCTCACTGCATCACATGGGAGTTTTCTGGTGCGTCACTCTCTCACTGTACCACACAAGTTTTCTGGTGCTTCACTCTCTCACTGTACCACACAAGTTTTCTGGTGCTTCACTCTGTCACTGCACCACACAACAGTTTTCTGGCAGTTCACTACTACTGCACCACATAACAGTTTCTGGTGCTTCATTCTGTCACTGATATCAGAATATTACAAACTCATATACAACACTGATTCAAACCGTTCTATATCAGTGATATCAGAACATTAAAAACTCAAATACTCAAACCAACTCAAACCATTCTATATCAGTGATATCAGAATATTACAAACTACTATACACAAACTGATTCAAACCGTTTTATATCAGTGATATCATAATATTACAAACTCATATACTCAAACCATTCTATATCAGTGATATCAGAATATTACAAACTCATATACTCCAACCATTCTATATCAGTGATATCAGAATATTACAAACTCAAATACTCAAACTGACTCAAATCATTCTATATCAGTGATATCAGAACATTACAAACTCCTATACTCAAACCAACTCAAATCATTCTATATCAGTGATATCAGAATATTACAAACTCATATACTCAAACCATTCTATATCAGTGATATCAGAATATTACAAACTCATATACTCCAACCATTCTATATCAGTGATATCAGAATATTACAAACTCAAATACTCAAACTGACTCAAATCATTCTATATCAGTGATATCAGAATATTACAAACTCCTATACTCAAACCATTCTATATCAGTGATATCAGAATATTACAAACTCATATACTCAAACTGACTCAAACCATTCTATATCAGTGATATCAGAATATTACAAACTCAAATACTCAAACTGACTCAAATCATTCTATATCAGTGATATCAGAATATTAAAAACTCATATACTCAAACCATTTTATATCAATGATATCAGAACATTACAAACTCCTATACTCAAACCTGCTCAAACCATTCTATATCGGTGATATCAGAATATTACAAACTCCTATACTCAAACCATTCTTTATCAGTGATATCAGAACATTACAAACTCATATACTCAAACCATTCTATATCAGTGATATCAAAATATTACAAACTCATATACTCAAACCATTCTATATCAGTGATATCAGAATATTACAAACTCATATACTCAAACCATTCTATATCAGTGATATCAGAACATTACAAACTCATATACTCAAATCATTCTATATCAGTGATATCAGAACATTACAAACTCATATACTCAAATCATTCTATATCGGTGATATCAGAATATTACAAACTCCTAGACTCAAACCAGGTCAAACTATTCTATATCGGTGATATCAGAATATTACAAACTCGTATTATGTTTCTGATATTTACTAAGCTTGACACCAATGTTCATGTACAAACCCTGTTTCGGTACATTAACAAATAGATTTTAATGACTTTTTGTACATTGATTCGGGCGTTTGAAAGGAAAATGAAATAAAGCAATTGCAAATTGGGAATAAAAATGCATCCCAAATAGGAAACAAAGATGGCATACTCATTGTTTGTGTCACAGATGAATTTACTTCTGTTCATCTTTATAACAAAATGATCAAACACAAATGCATGTCCATTTGAACATAAATAATTTGTTCCTGACTAGATTAACTTGGATGTCTTGGTTATGAAATATCTACATAAGTAACAAGTATTTCTATATAAACAAGCGATGAATATCAACACAGTGTCTTCCTGTATAATAATTAAATAAGATACATGACATACAGTAAATAATCTTAAACCAATTGGAATGTTCCTGCTATATTCTATATACACAAACTACATAGTACAAGAGTGGAAATCAATCTCTCGTGCCCAACATTTATATAAATGTCTTAAATATTTAACAATGTAAATTCATGTAAGGAACAGTTTTCACACCAACTGATGATGACTTAAAAGTGCTGATTTTAAGTCACAGATTGGGTAATGACAACCCACATATCCGGGTGGAGGTAGACTGCAAAGTACAAAATTTGTTCATAGGAGTATCATACTAGAGTTGTCTCTCTTGATTTAGATTGTTTCTAATCAAAACTTGATCTTCAAGTTTTATCTGGAATCAGTTTTTACATGATATTTAATAAGGGATTTATTAGAGCTGAATACAGTTATATAAATGTCAGTGGTATGATAGTTTCCAGTCATATGCTGTGTCACATAACCAATCAGCAATATCCTACACTGACGACACCATAAATGTTCATTCACTTAATCCATGAATCTTCTGTTAGGATTTTTGCCAAATAGAATTGTTCTTAATTCTGGAACCATCTGTAAAGAATATATTAAAATCAATGAAAATCATGTTGTAATTTGTCTTTTGATATGCATATAAAACTAAATGAATGCTACAAGAGACCAAGAGGGTCAATATTGCTCACTTGAGTAAATAAGAAATTTAAGCAGCATTGGAATGTTTCCAAATGAGAGAATCTTTTTTATTAGCTCACCTCGACAACATTCAGAGGAGCTCATGCTATTTCCCCCGGCATCCATGTCTGATTAAGTAGTTTGGGGTAATTCAATATTGAAGAAAGCATAGATGCTACAGTTACCAAACCTGCACTATAGGTTCATCTTGGGATGCTGATTTCAGCACATGCATCAGATGATGCATCTGACCTACATTATCCACTTGAGTGGCTTATATCAAGATTACAATGTTCTGTAGAACTTCCTACTACCTATTACATGTATTCTTCTTTTTTTTTTTGTTTTTTTTTTTTTACTTTGACAAATACTGCTGATATTTATTACGTATAGTAGATCGGCAAAAGTTGTACTCGTAATCTTATAATACATGTACTGTGTAACCATTACTGACATTCCATCCATATTGAAATCTTTTATTTCTTTATCTTGCATTTGTTTCAAATATTTTGTTTATTTTACACATTTAGTTGACACCAAACACGACCCTGATACTACTTTTAATGAGAATGTTCTAGATTTATACAGAATAAAACATTTTGGTTATCAAAGTCCTTTTCTAATATTGTATTTAAAATGACTGTCTTATAAAGAGCTTTCTGAAAATATATACTTTGTAAACGTTATTCAATAGAAATGTGTTCCAAAAGTTTTGCTTTTGAGAAACAAGGAATTTGTTGTAGTAAAATCTGTAACAAATGTTAGAAGTGTATATTTTGTTCCTGAGAAGGTGTTTGAGGAGAGAGCATTCAATTGTACATCAGATACCTTGATATAGGGACAACAGTTGCAAACCCTTCCTTTATCAGCCTTTCTGACAAAAGCAAACACCTAGTGTAGCATAATATGCTCGCCGACCGTTTAGCTTGAAGGGATGAAACTTGAATGTATGGAAACATTCTCCCTTTGCAAATAATTCTGTGAAATATTATTCAAATCCATGCAATGGGTAAAAAGTTATGGCCTGGACAAGAATCTAACTGAACTAAGCACATGATCTTGACCTTTCAGATATGACCTTGAAAATCTACAGCGTTCATCCTCCAGTCATAAGAAACAAGTATGCAAAGTTTAAAAGTTCTAGCATAAACAGATTGGTATGTCCCTTGTTTACAAAATTTACATCTTTGATTATAAAGTGAAGAAATAAAGCCCAAAACCCAGAAAAAATAGGAGACTTTTACTAAAAATGAAGTTTCCCTAAACAAAATTTAATCAAAGCAAATGGCCTAGAATCAGTCATTGTAGTGGGATTTCCCAACTATAGATCAAAAGAATAAACATTAATTTTTATTTAGTGTAGATAAAGTATGCAAATGAATATTTTACTGCAATTTCATTGCTTTGAACAACCTCCCTTTAGCATGCTTGAACTGACTGATAGCAAAATGAGAATGCATGGTTTCTATTAGAATGCTGGGGGATTTTGCATTTTAATAAAATCCTAATTGAATTATTATAAAAGAAATGAAATCAACTGTTTCTTCTGCTTCAGTTTTTTTCTGAGACATATCTAAAAATACCCATTTGCCCGCTTTTAAGGGAAAAACTGAGTAAAATAAAGACATCTGGTTCTACTTGTTGTACAAATTGCACAGCTTTTCATGTCATTTTACTGTGACATCACAATTTGAACATTAACGTCATCATGAAAAGCAAGGGAAAAGTAGCATTTGCACAATTTGCAAAACTCATGACTTCATGTTTTACAGAGATTAATGACTGAAAAATCCATCAAGCTGATCATGGATTACAGTGTATATCTTGTGATTGGAGTCATGCAGAAGCATAATTTCTTTTTGCGTCTTGTGTATGTAGATACGCACATTAAACAGAAAAATTGCATCCATTCTATTAACAATTTAAGTACATCTTTTCTATGACATATAAACAAAATAACATCAAAAGCTTGGAGAAGAATTCATATCCTACAAACTTTAAACTTCCACTGGACAGAAAGTCTCTGCAAACGCTTACTTTTATTTTATTAGGCCTATTTTGAAATATGAAGATATAATTTGGTATAACTGATGCCTCTATGAAAAAACTAGAAAAAAATCCAAATTGAAGCAGACAGAATTGTAACTGGGGCAACCAAATCATGTTCCAAAGCAAAATTATTAATCGAGATAAAATGGGAGAATTTAGAGAAAAGAAGTTAAAAAGATCATCTTAAATATTTCTATGAAATGGTAAATAGTATTGCTCCACCTTATTAATGTAAATTGGTGCCACAATGAGTTCATCAGTTCAACCACCAAAACCAACATGTATGTAATGATCTTGACTTTGATACCTAGGTACTTACTTTTATAATATACAAACCATAAATCAGATGTAAATACATGTACATGTCTTTTTTGGATCTAGAGATGTCACATGACATAATCTACCACTGTGCAAAAATTATAAAAAAAATGAGAAATGTTAGGCCATGTAAAATAAATTCTTTGTTTCTCAAGACACCACCACACACTCAAATTTGCCGCCGAAGTGTGGTATTTATTGCAACTTCAGAAAAATATAGCTGTCGTGTCTCCGTTTTGATCCATTGTTAAATATAACATATCTATTTATAGAACATGTTTTCCCCTAGGAGAAAGAGAAAATACTTTGTCTGTGTTAATAAAACGGTTAATGCAATGCTGATACCAAAACACATCATTATGACCTTACCTGAAAGTATCCTATAATTACAATACAAAGGCAAATGGCAGCCAGGCGGGGGAGAAAAAATACATGTAGCTTTCTTATAAGCATTAAAGTTAACTTTAAGGAAGGAACAGTCATGCAATGGACAATTCTTCCATTTGTAAAAGATACATCAATGGCCCAATTAATAAAGGATCTAAATTGTTAAATTGTTGCATTTTTCAATTTGGAAAAAAAAATAGGAGCTGCATATCGAAATTGCTTTGTCAAGAGGAAGATTTCAGCCGAAATAGCTTTAAAATAGTAGTTAGGGGGAAAATACAAAAAATAAATACCCTACCTACCTTGCCACTTTTTTGAGACCAAATTATCTGAGAAACATAGAATTTACTTTACATGGTCTTACAATAAATACATGTCGCTTTTTATTCTGACATACTTCTAGAAAGCTGTCATTTCTACAAAAGAAATCTTCCAAAAATGTTCTGGAGAAGAAGTTGAAATGTGAAAAGTTTACAGATGCAGAATGACAGACAACCGATATGGGACAGTCCGCTATACACAGAAAGTATATAAGGTACCATAGGCCGGCGTGGCCTAGTGGTATCACACTGGACTCCTAATCGGGAGGCCCGGGTTCAATACCCGCTCTGGTCATACCAGTGTCCTGTCTTTTGGATGAGACAGTAAAAACCGAGGCCCCGTGTCGTGGTATGCATGGCACGTTAAAGATCCATCACTGCTTCAGGTGGGTCTGTTGCAAAGGTCAAAATTTGTATGCCCCACATCAGGCAGATGCTGTCACCATATATGTGAAATGTTCATGGCGTGACGTTAAACAAAAATCAATCAATCAATCAATATAAGGTACCATGACAGACAACGGATAATGGACAGTGCGTTATGACATAAAGTATATGAGATACCATGACAGACAATGGATATTGGACAGTTTGCTATAACAGAAAGGATAATTATGAGATACCATGACAGAAGAACTAAGGACCAAATAAAACAATGAAAATCATTATATTACCTGAATGCAGATCAGGTTGAGTCGACTTTCTAGTGAGTTTTCCACCTTGAATTTGCTCCCTTGAGCAACAAGTTCTACACCTCCAGATCTACAATAAAAACATTTTCTTTGGTTACAGTAAGCTACACAATTATGCAATACACAAAATAAGCATATACTTGATAAAAGCGCTCTTATCAACAACAAAGGTGTAGTCTTCAATAATACATTTTCATCAGTATACCCTATTTATTTGGGTTTTCTTTGTTATGCCAAGATATATAGTAATGGTATATGTGGTAACGGGGTGTACGGTGACAATATTTGTCATGCCAAGATATACAGTGATGTTATGTGTGGTAACAGGGTGTACGGTGACAGTATTTGTCATGCCAAGATATATAGTGATGGTATGTGTGGTAACGGGGTGTACGGTGACAGTATGTAGTGATGGTATGTGTGGTAACGGGGTGTACGGTGTACGGTGACAGTATTTGTGTGGTAACGGGGTGTACGGTGACAGTATTTGTGTGGTAACGGGGTGTTGTGACAGTAAAGGGGTGTATGGTGACAGTATTTGTGTGGTAACGGGGTGTACGGTGACAGTATTTGTGTGGTAACAGGGTGTACGGTGACAGTAACAGGGTGTACGGTGACAGTAATGGGTTGTACGGTGACAGTAACGGGGTGTACGGTGACAGTATTTGCCTGATGCATCACACAGAGTTAAGACCTACTCAACACAAGTAGAGATAATAATGCCTACGTGACATACAAGTAGATATGGGTCTTTCACATAATAATGTCTACGTGACATACAAGTAGAGATGGATCTTTTACATAATAATGTCTACGTGACATACAAGTAGAGATGGATCTTTTACATAATAATGTCTACGTGACATACAAGTAGAGATGGATCTTTTACATAATAATGTCTAAGTGACATACAAGTAGAGATGGATCTTTTACATAATAATGTCTAAGTGACATACAAGTAGAGATGGATCTTTTACATAATAATGTCTACGTGACATACAAGTAGAGATGGATCTTTTACATAATAATGTCTACGTGACATACAAGTAGATATGGATCTTTCACATGATAATGTCTACGTGACATAGGATCCTGGATTTTACTGCCTCATTCAAAATGGGAACTAATCTTATATAGCATATCAATGTACAAAGTGAACATCAGCGACATTCAGCCAATGCTTGACAAGGCATATCATTTCACAATTAAACACTGTCACCTATAGCAAGGTACAAGAGTGCACTAAGCAAATGTATATTTCTGTGCATCATTCACTCATATTAAGCCAGGTACATCATTACAAAGTGAACAGAATTATATGTGAGACTTACACATCACCACCTAGATAGTTATCAGTATCCACAACAACTTTCACATCATTACCCGAGGACTCCTTATACTTCTGAACAGCAGCTGGAATACAGTCCTGTAAGAATAGGGAAGCACTTATTATACATATAAATGAAGTACATATACAGTCAAACCTCGTTATCTCGAAGTTGGAGGGACCGTGGAAAATACTTCGAGATATCCGTAGTTCGAGATATCCAAATTTTGAGTTTAGGATCACAAATCTTGCAATTGTTAATGTACGCCGATTCATTTGACATTTGTGATTATTATAGTATAAAAATACATAGACATACACACGGATTAGAAATAGTAATAATTAATGAACAGTGTAAAGAAATTTCTTTAAACGCAGATATAAAAAAGCATTAATTACATTTAATGTTAATTATCTAATTTTGTGTCAAGTTTAATAAGCTACCATCATTTATTAATATTTGGTATAAATAACAGGGTACGCATGGATGCGATCGATTGTGTAATTACTGCGGCTTTGTACACCGACACTGTCTATTGATCACACCACGCGAGTGACCTGTCATTTAGGGTAAACGCCGCGGGGAATATTGTCAATAAGAAGCCAACTTCGAGATAAACCGGGTAAATAAGAACTTCGAGAATTGAAAATGTATTCGAGATAAGCATGGTATTCGACATATCAGTGTTCGACACATCCGGGGTGAATTTAATCATAATATGAAGGATTTTTTTCGGGACCGATGTTCGACTTCGAGATATCCCGAGTATTCGAGATATCAGTGTTCGAGATATCAAAGTTTGACTGTACATTGTGACAACGTAATAGGGTCAGACACTAGTAGTATATCAACTGATCATTATAACACGATATATTGTACATATCATGACATACTATAATATTGTGGTTACATTATATGGTAAGGTACTAAATGTATAGATAATATCAATAAACATCATATATATCATGTGGTATATATGCATTTTGATATTATATAGTAAAGAAATCATTGCTTATATCATCATATCATAACATATTGTATATCTCATGATGTAATTATAATGTTTGGTATGTTATTAGAACAATGTGTTACAAGATTCATGCATCAATAGCTGTCTACATCATTCTTACGATCATATGCATATTATAATACACTTTACACTAGGCTATGAATATCATTTTCCTAGTTTTTAAATCTGCAATCTCTTACCTCTACATGTGCTTTATCTTACGTCTACAAGTGATTTATTTAACCTCTACAAGTGCTTTATCTTACTTCTACAAGTGCTTTATCTTACCTCTACAAGTGCTTTATCTTACCCTACAAGTGATTTATTTTACCTCTACATGTGCTTAATCTTACCTTTACAAGTGCTTTATCTTACCTCTAAAAGTGCTTTATCTAACGTCTACAAGTGATTTGTCTTACCTCTACAAGGGCTTTATCTTACCTATACAAGTAATTTATCTTACCTCTACAAGTAATTTATCTTACCTCTACAAGTGCTTTATCTTACCTCTACAAGGGCTTTACCTTACCTCTACATGTGATTTATCTTACCTCTACAAGTGATTTATCTTACCTCTACAAGGGCTTTACCTTACCTTTACAAGTGCTTTATCTTACCTCTACAAGTGCTTTATCTTACCTCTACAAGTGATTTATCTTCACTTCTACATCTCACAAATACTGAAGGTTCAAGCAGCTGAAATAAACCCTGAAAACCAATAATTAAATGTTAGTAAGTGAACTAGGATGTAATGCAACACATGTTCTGAACTTTGTATGTATAATATCAGTCCCCAACTTAAAACACTGGAGCGGACTTTAGGTTTTCAATGTGTCTGTCATCCGCCTGTTTGTCTGTAACACCCTGTTTTCCAGACTTTTATCCATCATCTTTATAGATATTGACAAGAAACTCACAATGGAACATCAGTGTGATGATTACAGACCAAACTGATTTTGCTTACGGTTGACCTTCTTTTGCCAGAGTCACTGTCCTCTGAATAATTTCAATTTGTCCAAACTTTTCTCCATCATCTTTACACATACTGACATAAAACTTGCTGTGGAGTTTCAGAGAAGGAAGTTACAGATCAAATTTGACTTTAATAACAGTTGACTTTCTTTTGCCAGAGTTATTGCCCTTTTGTAGAATTTCAGTTATATAGACATTTCTCTGTCACCTTTACAAATATTGACAATGAAATACATCCAGTAAAGTCAGTGGTGGGAACCAGTGACAGATGTGTAATGCTTCAGCAATACTCAAATTGATACTTGTTTAATTTGTTTAATATCATGCTGTTTCACTGCATCTGTATCTTACAACACACACATTCCTTAAACACAATCTCCATGCAGGGTGTTTGAATTCTTTACTGGGACTGTGGGGGGTTAGCCTGAATCTGTGTATCCATGAAATAAGTACACTGTATGCAAAATTCTAATGCACATCATATAAAATCCTGGATTTTGATTGGTTGTTGACATACAGGTATCAGTCTTTCTGAAACTCACTAGCCTGACGCCTGTGGCTAGTAAAAAATTCCCTCGGGCTAGTAAAATTTGCTTTTGAACTCGCCAGACTGGCTAGTAAAAATATTGATGTCTCAGTAAAGGAAACTGCTGAGATCAAATGTTGATGCATTGTAAGTAGGACTGAAACGATTCATTGCTGCAATTTCAATTCGGCTCAATATTTTCTTTTGATTCGGTGTTTGATATATCTGTCTGAATTTTAGTTCGATTCAGCTGTAAGGACAACTTGCAAGACTTTCGTTTTACAGTCTCTACTACTTAATAATCTTCTTTATCTTCATCAAATACAGTTTTAGATAAGCCAATTTCTTTAATTTCTTAAACACTTCGTCAGTGATGGCATATTTTATTTTATTTGGAACAAGTTAATTTAGTTTAAAACTGTATTTATGGAAGGATTTTACATGATTATTGCAGTTTAATTTATCTGAGAAAATTCTGAATACAAAAGGAAAACCAGAAGTCTCTGTCGAGACTGGAGCTCTACTGTTATCCTCTACTCAAACAACAATTTACCTTCAGAGAAGAAGGGGTAAAAAAATATTTGGACCACACATGTATGTTTTGTATTGCACATGCACAACTAGACCACCTACCAAACATGATGAGATCATAATTAAGTCTCACAGACATATACAATAAGAGAAGAAGTGGGAACAAGATTTTGGGACCACGCCCCTTTGTGGGGCCCCAGGGGGTCCGAACTGGTCCAAAATTGCACATGCACAATTACACCACCTATCCAACAAAAGGAGACCATAATTAGGTCTCTAGGCTATATACTTTCAAAGAAAAAGAGGGAACAAGATTTTGGGACCACACCCCTTTGTGGGACCCCAGGGGGTCCGGACTGGACCAAACTTATACATGCACAACTACATCACATATCAATCATGATGAGACTATAATTAGGTCTCTGGGACATATACCTTCAGAAAAGAAGAGGGAACAAGATTTTGGGACCACGCCCCCTGTGGGGCCCAAGGAGGTCCAAACTGGTCCAAAATTGCACATGCACAACTACACCACCTATCCAACAAAATGAGACCATAATTAGGTCTCTAGGATATATACCTTCAGAGAAAAAGAGGGAACAAGATTTTGGGACCACACCCGTTTGTGGGACCCCAGGGGGTCCAGACTAGACCAAAATTATACATGCACAACTAGATCACATACCAAACATGATTAGACCATAATTAGGTCTCTGGGACATATACCTTAAGAAAAGAAGAGGGAACAAGATTTTGGGACCACACCCCTTTGTGGGATTCCAGGGGGTCTGGACCGGACCAAAATTGCACATGCACAACTAGACCACCTATCCAACAAAATGAGACCATAATTAGGTCTCTAGGATATATACCTTAAGAGAAAATGAGGGAACAAGATTTTGGGACCACACCCGTTTGTGGGACCCCAGGGGGTCCAGACTGGACCAAAATTATACATGCACAACTAGATCACATACCAAACATGATTAGACCATAATTAGGTCTCTGGGACATATACCTTAAGAAAAGAAGAGGGAACAAGATTTTGGGACCACGCCCCTTTGT
The DNA here is from genome assembly GCA_035048485.1 of Pteria penguin. Classification (NCBI taxonomy): domain Eukaryota; kingdom Metazoa; phylum Mollusca; class Bivalvia; order Pterioida; family Pteriidae; genus Pteria; species Pteria penguin. The sequence goes on from CM068581.1 coordinate 4,827,195, forward strand.
AAGGTCCCAGGGGGTCTGGACCGGACCAAAATTGCACATGCACAACTACACCACCTATCCAACAAAATGAGACCATAATTAGGTCTCTAGGATATATACCTTAAGAGAAAATGAGGGAACAAGATTTTGGGACCACGCCCCTTTTTGGGACCCCAGGGGGTCCGGACCAGACCAAAATTATACATGCACAACTACATCACATACCAAAGATGATGAGACCATAATTAGGTCTCTGGGACATATACCTTCAGAAAAGAAGAGGGAACAAGATTTTGTGACCACGCCCCTTTGTGGGGTCCCAGGGGGTCCGGACTAGACCAAAATTGCACATGCACAACTAGACCACCTATCCAACAAAATGAGACCATAATTAGGTCTCTGGGACATATACCTTAAGGATAGAAGAGGGAACAAGAATTTGGGACCATGCCCTTTTGTGGGACCCCAGGGGGGGGGGGGGGCGGACCAGGCCAAAATAATAAATGCACAACTAGATCACATACCAAACATGATGAGACCATAATTAGGTTTCTGGGACATATAACTTAAGAATAGAAGAGGGAACAAGATTTTGGGACCACGCCCCTTTCTGGGATCCCAGGGGGTCCGGACCGTACCAAATTGCACATGCACAACTAGACCACCTATATAACAAAATGAGACCATAATTAGGTCTCTATGGTATATACCTTCAGAAATGAAAAGGGAACAAGATTTTGGGACCACGCCCCTTTTGTAGGGGCCCCAGGGGGTCCGGACCGGACCAAAATTGCACATGCACAACTAGACCAGCTACAAAACATGATGAGACCATAATTAGGTCTCTGGGATATATACAATCAGAGAAGAAGAGGGAACAAGATTTTGGGACCACGCCCTTTTGTGGGCCCCCAAGGGGTCGGAACTGGACCAAAATTGCACATGCACAACTAGACCACCTACCCAACAAGAAGAACCCATAATAAGGTCTCTGGGGTATATACCTTCAGAGGAGAAGAGGGAACAAAAAATTGTTTACGGACGGACGTCCGGACAACGGACGAAGGACCATCGCATGAGCTCGACTGGTCGAGACCAGTAGAGCTAACAATCTCTCAATGTAAATAGAACTTTCAAAACTTGAAATCAAAACATATTTTTGTAAACTTTCTCTACTGTACAGTCACATGAATTATCTTTAATGTATCTATCTAATGACCAAGCAAGTGATTTACACTCAATTTTGCACTCAAATGAGTATTGAAATTAAAAAGAGAAAATGTATAGTGGTTTACTATTATATAACATCTTAATAGTCCTCCGAAGGGAAGTGTCATAAAACAAAGAACAATTAACTCAGTATTCACAATATTTCGGTCTCCTGACTTTCTTCTAGTGAATTTTATTGGTATTGGTGGCTTAATGTATTATATAGATTTCTATTTCTATTCGTGGATGCATTCATGAATGAATATAATCTATGTACCTTTATAGTATAGAAAATGATGGATGTGCACAAATTTTCCTTTGGCAAGTAAAAGTTTGGGCTGGACTAGACATACTAGTTAGTGCTGTAAAATAGTTTTCGGAAAGACCGAGGTATTCCACAATACCCGTAGGCAATACCCGTAGGTTGTGATATTACGTCACAAACATATTCACGATACCCTGCAGTTTCTGATTTGTGACGTCTTGATACCCTACATTTTTTATATGACTGTGATTAGCAACTTGGCTTAGAAAACCATAACTCTCTGTCTCTAGTTGTAATTATTTTTGTCAAATACATTAGAATAGGGTTACCATGCTTGTATTTTACAAAAACTGACAGGGTATCGGCGAACATCCTGTCAGAAATTTCTTGCAGTAAAACTCAATTTCTGACAGGGTATTCCCCTATACCGTGTCAGTTTTTGTAAAACACTTGCATGGTAATCCCTAATTAAACATGGTATCCATAACACATTTATTTATGTAAAATATAACATTAGATTTCAACAAAGATGTATATATCTATAGTTATATTAGACCTTGCTTTTATTGATTTATTCATTTTAAGAGGGTTATTGGTAAGATATATTCAGTACACAGAATGCCGTTGACCTATTATCATATGGAGTCAGTAAATTCTATATGGAATGAGGGAGAAGCTCACATGCCATATGGACTATACTGACCTTACATGTACTATATTATGACAACTACATGTACATGTACTTTAAAACTATTATTTCACTGCTTTACAAAACACAAGTCCTTTAATGCAAATATGTCACATACCAGTAGTTACATATCATTATACTGAATTTTGATAAATCAAGCACTATACATTGTAAAGTAAAATGGTATATAGGAACAGAAAATTGGTTTAAAATGGAAAAGACAGATTTCCAGATTCATAATAGCAAAACAAATTCATATAATCCAATATTGTATGTAATGCTTACCTGGGCTATCAAACCCTCTAAGAACTTTTTGTATTTATTCTTATCTTTAGTTACACTCCCTAACCTTTGCCTAGCTTCTTCCATTAAACGCTGAATAATAACAGATGGATTAAAATTATGTAGCAAAAGTTAAAATAATATTACAAAGGGATGGATAAAGGTCATGTGATATCAGTAATGATGATAATACAGAAAATATGGTAAGAGCAGTGCGGTATCAGAGATGGATAAGTATAGTGGTGTATCAGTAATGATGATAATACAGAGATGGATAAGTGTAGTGGTGTATCAGTAATAATAATAATAATACAGAGAGATGGATAAGTGTAGTGGTGTATCAGTAATGATGATAATACAGAAAATATGGTAAGAGCAGTGCTGTATCAGAGATGGATAAGTATAGTGGTGTATCAGTAATGATGATAATACAGAGATGGATAAGTGTAGTGGGGTATCAGTAATGATGATAATACAGAGATGGATAAGTGTGGTGGTGTATCAGTAATAATAATAATACAGAGATGGGTAAGTGTAGTGGTGTATCAGTAATGATGATAATACAGAGATGGATAAGTGTAGAGGGGTATCAGTAATAATAATAATAATAATACAGAGAGATGGATAAGTGTAGTGGGGTATCAGTAATAATAATAATAATACAGAGAGATGGATAAGTGTAGTGGGGTATCAGTAATAATAATAATAATACAGAGAGATGGATAAGTGTAGTGGGGTATCAGTAATAATAATAATAATACAGAGAGATGGATAAGTGTAGTGGGGTATCAGTAATAATAATAATACTACAGAGAGATGGATAAGTGTAGTGGGGTATCAGTAATAATAATAATACTACAGAGAGATGGATAAGTGTAGTGGGGTATCAGTAATAATAATAATAATACAGAGAGATGGATAAGTGTAGAGGGGTATCAGTAATAATAATAATAATAATACAGAGAGATGGATAAGTGTAGTGGGGTATCAGTAATAATAATAATAATACAGAGAGATAGCGTTACAGAATAAAAAAGGAAAATTTTTCTGTCCTTTTTCTGGGGATCAATATATACAGATGAATGAAAAGTATCAACTTTTCACCAACAAATAGGAGAATTATCCCCTATCAATTCAGACCTCCTGAAAAGGATAAGTGAATATAGATAGGGGAATATTCCCCCATCTAGTCAAGATTTAATCTAAAAGTATAAAGATTTCATCAGACAGATAGGGGAATATTCTCTTATCTAGTCAAGAATTCATCAAAAAAATAGGGGAATGTTCCTCCATCTATAAAGAATTCATCAGATAGATAGGGGAATATTCCCCCATCCATATAGACTCTATCAGATAGATAGGGGAATGTTCCTCTATCTCTATGGACTCCATCAGATAGATAGGGGAATATTCCTCTATCTATATAGACTTCATCAGATAGATAGGGGAATATTCCCCCATCTATATAGTCTCCATCAGATAGACAGGGGAATGTTCCTCCATCTCTATGGACTCCATCAGATAGATAGGGGAATATTCCCCCATCTATATAGACTCCATCAGATAGATAGGGGAATATTCCCCCATCTATACAGACTCCATCAGATAGATAGGGGAATGTTCCTCCATCTCTGTGGACTCCTTCAGATAGATAGGGGAATGTTCCTCCATCTATACAGACGCCATCAGATAGATAGGGGAATGTTCCTTCATCTCTATAAACTCCATCAGATAGATAGGGGAATGTTCCTCCATCTATATAGACTCCATCAGATAGATAGGGGAATATTCCCCCATCTATATAGACTCCATCAGATAGATAGGGGAATGTTCCTCCATCTCTGTGGACTCCTTCAGATAGATAGGGGAATGTTCCTCCATCTATTTAGACTCCATGAGATAGATAGGGGAACGTTCCCCCATCCATACAGACTCCATCAGAGAGATCGGGGAATATTACCCCATCTAGTCAGAACTCATCTGTTAGATGGGGAATATTTCCTCATTTACACAGACTTCAGTCATGATTAGAAATACCTCCATCTAATCTGACTTCTAATAAATATGAAGCCGGTGTAGCCTAGTGGATTTAGTAATGGCTAATGATCTAAAGGTCCCGACTTCGAGTTCAGTCCTGGGCACACCGGTGTTCTGTCATTTGGATGAGACAGTACAATCCGAGGTCCCATTTCACAGTAGGCGTGGCACATAAAAGATCCCTCACCTCTTCGAGTGGGTTCGTTGCAAAGGTAGAATTTCTATGCAATGCATCAAGCAGATGCCGTCACCATATACGTGAAATAAACGTGGAATGACGTAAAACAATAATCAATCAATGTAATAAATACGGGATAGATTCCCATCCACTCAGACTTTATCAAATGGATAGGGGAATAGTCTACCATCTATATATCCATCCTCAACTGTTTATTTATTTGTTGTTATTATCATCGTAAGTATGTGAGGGTGTGTGTGTGTGTGAGGGGGTGTACAGATGTGTGTGTGTGTGTAGGTGTGTGTGTGTGAGAGAGACATTTACTAGAGTGTTCTTTTATTAAATCAGACAAAATATTTGTTTAAGTTACATGATACAGAGTGCACAAAGAATAGATGAGACTTAATCGTCATAAAGGCTTTTATAAATCACAGTACTGTCAACATATATACAATCATGAATATACACTGCAGTACTAATATGTATATAATTTTTGGCTTCAACAGACGTATCTATAATGAATTTTAAAAACATGCGTTATCAAACTTTTACATTGCACAAATGAATATGACAAGAAAGTTGATCTCTCCTACATCAACAAACTAGATAAAACGTTTGAATCTTCCTGGAAATGTAACTGCATCTTAACTACCCTTTTAGGAGATGATATGCCGTTAAGTGTAGACGTGACCCTAGACTGGCTAAACATATTATTACTAAAAGGGTAGAAAGAGCTGACATCTCACATGGAATGTATTACATATCATGAAAACAGGTGTAAGGAAAAAAAATATCAGATGAAGATACAGTTTATATTGCTTAAATCAAAGTTTAATTGCAGTGCTTTCGGCTCAATACCACCCCCCCCCCCCCCACACACACACACACACACACCCCGCGCCTCAAATATACCAAAATAATATTATATTGGTATAACTGAGAAGAGACTAACAAGCCGTAAGCTCTGTGTTTCTGGTTCAATTTACACGAAACAAATTCATTGCCTTACTTGGCCCTACATTTTATGCAAAATAGTAAATGTTTAGTACCTTCAAAATTAATATTCACTTTGAACATCTCTTCTTCACTATCAGCAACAACAACTGTAATTTTATCTTCTATCTGTTTATATTGACCCTCATCCATAATGTCCATAGATGTAACAACGTCATGGTGATATTCATTTCTATGATACAGATAAATTGCTGCACACGAAGTCTCATTTGAATCACAAGGACTGAATTTCAAACAGTCAAGTTTAGATCCATAGGCACTATATACCAAGATATTCACATCCAAAAAGTGCGCACATCAGAGTAATTCATTATCTGATCCCCACGTCCCTGAGTTTCACGCGGGCATTGCAGATATCTAAATTTCTTTGTGGATGACCTTTGTCATATAATTGATAATTGCTTTGAGTGATAAATGATGTGATGAGACATCTAAGATAAGAATGTACGTTGTTTCTTATCGCCACAAATAGAACAAGCAAATACTTCGAAATCAGCAATTTCCGTCTTCTTCTTAAAGGCGGTCCAAGCAAAACATGTTTTAATATTGAATCTTGTAAACACGAAATGAAAAACGGGAAATCCAATTTTCTCGCATATTTTTTTTTTTGTTGTTGTTACTCTATCTGGTGTAAATCTACTTGGTATATTCATATTGTTGACGAACTGAAAAGTGCTGTGTTTCATATTCCAGTTGAAAATATGGCGATAAGCTCAGGTTGTGCTCCCAAAGGTATCGAACACTGACTGATACAGAGAAATCTCGGACTGCAAATACTTATGACTCGTTACTTCGCGTACAGTACTTGTTTTTATGCATGCATGTATGTAAATAATACAATATATTGTAGTTTTTGCATTCATGATCACCCGCTAACTGAACAGGTCTATACCTAATTACATTTTCCCATTCCGGTGTAACATTAAAAAGTGATCCCCGTCAAGAACTAAAAAAAGAAATTAAACTTTATTTATTTTACAGCGATTAAGAAACAAGTTAACAACTTATATAAATCTTGCTCGTTGGCACAGATCTTGGCGCAAGGGTGTCGTTTGTGTGGGAGGAAACCGGAGTACCCGGAGAAAACCCACGAAGCCAGGTTGGTGACAGCCCCACCATCTCGCATACCACACCGGGAATCCAACCCGGGTCGCATTTGTGAGAAGCGAGCGCGCTACCAACTGCGCTACCTGGTCCCCTCCCCGTTGAGAACTGACCCACGAATTAGTTTTCAACGGTTTAAGAGACGAATTTTTACCTTAAAAATAGACCTAATCCGTTATTAATTGACCGCACGGACGCGTGAAAATGTGACCCTGGCATGAAAATGTCACCCTCGCTGAAAATCGACCCGCAGTGTTGGATCATATTTTAACGTTAAAAATTACCCTTGAAATGCAATTCATGCTGTGTAGTTCTTGTTTGCGCAATGGTCAGTTACGTATCGTCTAAATTTTACGTTGGGCAATGGCAAATTTCGATCTAATTAGACGTGTTCGGGGGCGGATCCAAGATTTAATATTAGGGGGTGAGCAAAATTTTTCACACAGCATTCAGTCCCTGGTGCAAGACCAATGCTTAAAACGCTTGGGGTCATGCTTGTTTCCTTGAAATTGCGAGTAAACTTTGCATGAATTGAATAGAATTTTCCCAAGTTGTGTAATACATACCTCTTTAAATTAAAAACGCGTGGCTTTTAAATGAAAACACTGGCATTCATGACATGTAAGGAATAAGTTCAGATGAATTTACCGCTCTTCATGCAAAAACAGAAATATATACACACAAGTTCGTAGGATATAGGTCTGCTATGATTGATATTTACATGTATTTGAATGTACAATGTATATGCTGTTTTCGTAAAATTTTACAGCAGTTGGCATTGTTTTTATGGAATTTTTAATATCAAAATTCTAAATTCCCTGAAATTTCGAGGAGTTTCACCTCGCACTCTGACCCCCTTACCAGGGATTCACCTTGGACCCATTTGAGGCTTAATGCTGCCCCCCCCCCCCCCCCCCCCCACGAGGGTCCCCTAACTTTTTGTCTTTTTGTTTTTGTTGTTTGATTTCTGAAAACACAATATTTTAAGTTTTAAGCTACGCCACCATCTCCTTTTAGAATATATACGTCCTCCTTTCCTCCATTTCGGAGATAAATGTGTAATCAGCTTAAGTCAGTCATAACATTTCTTAGTTAGCAACCATTTAATTTTTATGAGGAAAGGGGGTGGGAGGGGCAGGAAGACATTGAAAACAAAACACACACAAAAAAAAAAAACAAAGTCCAGTTCGCAATTTCGAAAAAGTAAATCCCCCCCTTTTCGGAAATCCTGGATCCACCCCTGGTCTCTCATTTCTCCTCTCAAAATTTTGTACAAAATCGTTATAGAAGAACAAAAGATCGTTAGCCATCGTCCATTTGATAATCGGGAGGGGCTGTGTTTTCCAACCGGACCGGATTATATTTTACCTCAATCTTGGGGCAAGGGAATTTCGTTTTTGGAAGAGCCAGAGCAAGGGAATTTTTTTCACCAATAAAAAATTGTTGTATAGTTATACAAATTTAGTTATACAAATTTGATCGTAAACATTGTTATTTTTGACAAAAATCTGCTCAAACCTATCTCAGCTATGTAAATACGATTTAAGTCGGTCATAATGATGTCATATACTGAAATGAGGATGAGACTGGAAGCAGGAGGACGAGGAAGGAGAGAAGGGGGTAGGGGTGTGAAGGAAAGAGGCTACCCAGGAAAAATAAACTGACAGAGTTATGACACAAATTCTGAAAATGTGAGAAATGTCTGTTCCGTCTTAGTCGCAAAATCAATCATGAATTATAAAAAGGAAAAAAATCTACGAAAATGTAAAAATTTGACATCTTCAAACTGCCATAACTTTTAGTAAAATTGATATATCACCAAAAGGAAAACTGTCTTGAATTTATCTCACTGAGCTCTATCCAAATACTTTAAGCACACAGTCTTTACGGAAACTCACTAGCCCGACGCCCGAGGCTAACAAAAATTCCCTTGGGCTAGTAAAATTTGCTTTTGAAAAAGCCCGACTGGCTAGTAAAAATATCGATATCTCAGTAAAAGAAATTTTTGAGAACAAAAGATAACGCATTGCTGGTAGGACTGAAACGACTCATTGCAATTTTGATTCGGCTCGATATTTTCTTTTGACTCGGTGTTTGATACAACTGTCTGAATTTTAGTTCGATTCAGCTGTTAGACTTTCGTTTTATAATCTTTAGTGTTAAATAATCTTCTATATCTCCATGCAGTACAGTTTTAGATAAGCGAATGTTTTTTATTTCTTAAACACTTCGTCAATGATGGCATATTATATCTTATTTGGAACATTTTGATTTGGTTTAAAACTCAGATTTATTGAAAAATTTTACATGATTTTTGCAGTTTAATTTATCAGAGGAAATTCTGAATACAAAAAGAAAACCATCTCTCAAAAACGCAAATAGAACTTTGAAAATTGAAATCAAAACATATTATTGTAAACTCTCTCTACAGTATAGTCAGATAAATTATCTTTAATGTATCTATCTAATGACCAAGCAAGTGATTTACCAGAAATCTTGCACTCAGATAGGTAATGAAATTAAGAAGATTAAATGTGTTGTGGTTTACAAATTTCTATTTCTATTCGTGAATGCATTCAAGAATGCATATAGTATATGTATCTTTGTCTTATACAAAATGATGGATGTGCGCAGATTAAAGAAGTTACTGTACATATCCCAATGACGTTTTAATGAAATTACAGAATGAGTATGGATAAAGTTTGATCTGACGGTCCCTTAATTAAAGTTTTTCTTTAAATTTAAGAAGTATTGGTCACATTAATTTTATAATGCCCACATCCTGAGGGTAGTGTATCGTTTTAGTCTTGCAAATTGCAGATACTTCCTCGTGAATGACGTGCTTTTCAATACGCAAAATTTAGTGCAATGACAAGTGTAATAATGATTATGACTAATAATTCGTGTACAACAATGAATTATAAAATTAAGATTTATCAAGATTAAAGACTTTTCGTCTGGGCTAGCAGAATTTTCCTCTGGCTAGTAAAAATTTGGGCTGGACTTGCCCTACCGGCTAGTGATGTAAACTATTTTTCGGAAAGACTGAGCACATAAAGATATGAATACGCTTCAAAATTTACCTGGGGTTGCTACTACTCCCTGTCCACCCCTCATGAACCGTAAACTGTGTTCTGCCTTAATTAATTGATATGTAAGAGTACTTATTAACAATAAGAAGGAATAAGGTTCAGGACCATTTCTTCATTGAACTAGAATTTTAATGTGTCGGTGCGACACAGGTGCCCCCCCCCCCCCCCGCCAGCTCAGGTAGTGAAATATAATTGCCACAGAACTAATATTTGAAAATTCAATGAAGGTTCAGCCATATGCAATGCACATTTTCTAATTTCAAAGTCCCATAACTCCTGAAAAAAACATTCTGAGCAGAGTTGCCTCCCTTCATGCACATCTACATATGCTGTCCTACCTACATGTGACGTTTGGTGAAATTCTGAAAATTCTGATGAACAGTTTAGGAGGAGTTGCGATGACAAGGTTCAGCCATATGCAATGCACATTTTCTAATTTCAAAGTCCCATAACTCCTGAAAAAAAATTTCTCAGCAGAGTTGCTTCCCTTCATGCACATCTACATATGCTGCCCTACTTACATGTGAAGTTTGGTGAAATTCTGATGAACGGTTTGGGAGGAGTTGTGATGACAAGGTTTCGGAATGACAAAATGACGGAATGACAGGGTGCAACACTATATGCCCCTGCCATATAAAAAGGGTTCAACAAGGCCCACCATATAGTCCCCACCCGCCTGTTAATCAGCGTTCAAGTCAAAATTTTTATATAAGAGTGTAGAAGGGGTTGATGCACGAATTATTGTCTTTTTGATGATCTCCGGGTCATACTATTGTAAATCACGAAGGCCTTTCACTATTTTGGAACCCGACTAGATAAACTTGTTAGAACCCTCTTATGTACACATGATCAACGCAGAAATTGGGATGGGAAATTCCATTGGATATAAAGTAATATTTCCGAATTTTGATAAAAGTTCTGAATAGGACGTAAAACAATTTCGGAAGGCTTTTCTAAGTTTATGATACTTGTAACCCAGAGTTAGAAGTTCAAACACTATTTGTAATTTTTTTTTTTTGTATGAAACTCCAAAACGTTAGTGCAGGCGCTGGCAAATCGAAAAAAATGAATTTTATAGACACCATATGATGGGAGTCTAGTCTAGGAATATCTGTAACTTTCCAACTAAGGGAAATTTACCACAGGAAATCTAAAATCGTCATGTTTATCATAAATTTTTGTATGAATTTTATTGTTAATTGGCTTAATGTATAGGTCAAAGAAAAGTGTTTCTGTATTACAAATACTGGCTTTGTTTTACTGAAGTTTAGGTGGGTATACGTTAGCTATATATCTTTCAAACTCTGGGTTATCAATAACTAAGATGTCGTCAAGATGCATGTACATGTAACTAGATGTATCATCCAACATCTCAATAAGGTTGAATCGTATAGATTTTTAATAGAATACATGATACCCCACCCCACATAACAATATAGAAACAAATCTGCTATAAGAGGTGCACAGTTTAATACCCATAGAAATCCGAACTATCTGATGATTTTGCCATCAAATTCAAGTTAAAAATATGGTAGGTTTGCCCATGACTGAACTGATGAAGAACAAAAGATCATAATAACACAAACTGTTGTGTTATGTATAATTCTGGCGAGCAAAGCTATCCAGGAAAATTTGAGTTTTATCACTTAATTTTTTCCAATGTATGATTTTAGATTACGGTAATTTATTGGAGACAGATTATTTTTTCACTGTGTGACTGAGCAAGATCATATTTTTTTAGTCAAAATCAGGGCAGAATTTTTTTTTCAAAACATCCCAGGCTCCCCCCCCCCCCCCCCCCCAGAATATCAAATGGACGGTGCCGTATATTATACATGATTGATTGATTGATTTTTGTTTTACGTCACACCACGAATATTTCACGTATATGTTGACGGCATCTGCCTGATGCGGGGCATACAAATTTTGACCTTTGCAACGGACCCACCCGAAGCAGTGAGGGATCTTTTACATGCCATGCATACCACGACACGGGGCCTCGGTTTTTACTGTCTCATCCGAAAGACAGGACACCGGCATGGCCAGAGCGGGAATCGAACCCCGGCCTTCCGATCAGGAGTCCGGCGCGATACCTCTAGACCACGCCGGCTTATATATTATACATAACCGTACCTTGACATGTCATAGCAAATATCAACTAAAGAATTAGTATTGTATAAACTAGATTTGCCACAAAATTTTGGAGTAAATACAAAGGTACCTTCTATTCAATTCTTCTGCAGCAAGTTTTGTTTGTTTTATGTTCTTTGTCGCATTTCAACTTCAAAATCTTTCCTCGTTTCATGATCGGATATTAAAACATAGGTATAAACTTCAGAACTGCTTCGGTGTTGTCAGTTATTACGGAAATGAATTCCGCGGGAACAGCGTTCTAGTAAAAGTCTCAACGCATAGTTGAATTGGAAAATAGAGTTAATTAATTCCAACGGATATATAACCTATACGTATATAAGAGGGGAGCGCCGGGTTTGTCCTTAAATCTACCACTGAAAATATGTTCAAACAGTGTACTAAGCGAATTTTAAATCAACAACTGGCCATGGTGTTGTCTATGAGAAATGATACTTCATAGGGAGGGGTGTTCATATTTCAACATTAATTAATGCCTCAATATGAAAAAGGTTTCAAACTCCTCTTTAAGGAGTACTTAGTAGTCATTTTGAATATTGCAATTTCATCCTTATAAATTGTAGTATTTTATAAGACAATACTACCATTTAAGAAATGCAATTCGAGTATAAAATCACCCCCAAACCACATATCTTGACCCCATGTATATATCTACTTTTTCCCAGTTGGAATTCTGTAATATTTTATAGGTAATATAATGTTTTGTAAAAAAAAAATATGATAACAACACTACATAGTTGTCTTTGAAACGTTCTGTTCTATGAATATACGTACTCAAATAAGATAAATTTCAATTGAAATTTATGATGAAAGAAATTCAAGACTTAATGTGTAAGCAAAATTCTATAACGCCCTTTTCATCATGTACATGTTCCCCATTTCTTCTAAATTCAAAACATATACACACACGGAGAAAGAAGTTTTTTTTTTATTTAAAGTTAAAAGTTTTATTATGAAATTAAACCAGGCCTGCACGCCCACTCATTATGGAGTAGGGGTTATGATGGTATCTTGTAAGATAGGAAATCTAAACAAGAATATCCTTTACAGGGGAAATCTATTTTAGGAAGAAGTGTAAATGAGGGAACTAAATATAATAACATACATGCATACGTTATAATTTAGTCACCGGATGCGCATATCTACAACTAATGTCTCTTCAGTGATGTTAAAGACCAAAACTTTGGAAATCCAAACTACATAAAACATTGAAGAGCTGATCTACAACCACTATGTATAAACATCTGACAATATGCACCCATTGCGAAGCCCGATTTCCCCCGTTAGGGAAGGAGGAGGCAAAGGTTATATGGAAGGGGAAATGAGAAGGAATGGTGAGAGACATTCCTTATGTCCAAACTCAGTTATCAAGGTTATAATAAACATAAAATTAAAATTAAAAAATCGTTGAAAAATTATCCCATGGGGAGTCAAAATTTAACGGCGTGTGTCAATTTTCAATGACTTTTGAACCAAATTTAGCATTGAAAATTGACTTACTGGTCTGTTTTTAACATTGATAACGGGGTCAATTTTTATTATTACACCCGCCTTCTTGTATTAGCACGTATTTCCAGTTACTTTGCAATTATTCAATAAACGCATATTAGGTATTAATTTTAAATGATTATTTGCAAGTATTAAATAATTTGTTCACTTGAATCAGCTGAGTTGGTAAGATTGAAAAGATTTATAAATAAAGCGTTTAACAAAAATGATGTATATATAAATATGTGTGTGGGTGGGTGGGTGCGTGCGTGCAGCGAGTTTGACAAGTCTTTCTCGACAGGGTACACTCTGAAGTATTTGTTGCCCCCCCCCCCCTTGGATCCACTCTTTGACAAATCTGGTTGAACAGCAACATATGTACATGTAGGGAAACTTGAGTTCTTCATACCTACTACGATTCATCAATATCTTAAAGATTCTAAGAGTAACAATTTTGTACTCATCTACAATGTGTTTTGTCACATTGACATCGATAGAAAGAATTTTTGTAAGTTTGCTCCAAGTTAATTATCTTATTAAATAAAGACAGTGCTGTAGACATATGTTTCCCAAGTAGGTACATTGATAAACATATAGTTTCTGTAATATTGCTATATACAATATATAAGATAGTTTAGTTTCTATATCTATCAACATTTGTGTTACACTAATGTTTAAAACATTTAGTATTAGATTGTTATAATAATGTTTAACATACTAAATGTATTAAACATTGGTGTAACATATGTACATAGACTCATAGTACGTAAGCTGCTCTGAGGTACACGCTAGCTGGTAGACTGACCAACACGTAGGTATGCATTACAAATAAATTGGTACAGAATCACGTGACTAATATATTTGGATATTGCATCTAACATTTCTTTGTTTATTGAAAAGTTATGATTACTTAAAATGAAATAAGATATCATGAAAATATTCGGAAATATATAGATTAGTGTCGACGACATATAAAGTTCGCAGTTAATGTGAAAAGTTCACTGTCTCGATCTCGATTCTCACAGATAAAGTGAAGCAATTTAGCCAATTATCTTAGAATATAACGTGCGTTTACAAAGTGTAACGAGTCTCTCGATTGATCTCTAAATTAAATGTCATAGAAAGTGTATGCACGTTTCAGCTAATCTAAACGGAAGATAAGACAGCAGTATAAAACTACAAGTGTTAAAGTTCACGATGTCCGAATCTCTGTAAAGCAATTAATACTGACACAAGATTAACATGACAGTTGACTGCATGAAAATTTAGATCAAATACGATATATCAGAGACCTAGACTGCTTTCAACTAGCCTATGTCTCTGGATATATGTACAAAATGAATCGGTATCATTAATGAATAAATTTATATGTGATCGTATTAAAAATACTTTGTCATTTCAAACAGAAATTTTGACAATGATTTTATATTACATGATATAGAATGACTTTTCACATTTTCTATCAAGAACTTCATTTCACTAATCTCGATATCTCGCTGGTTTCTGTGTCTTCTTTGGACGTACCTTTATTTCGTAGCGGACTTTTGATTGGTAATTTCGACATTACAGGTAGCTTCTTTTAATTTTTTTTTTCTGAAGAAAAGACGTTCTACTGCGTGAAGTTTCAACTGTGATGTTGTTCGGTAATTTCTCAGAAAATGGTGAAGTTCTTGTGCGTAATTTTTATTGTCTTTCAATGTTTGCGGCTTTAATTATCTTCGTTAAGGTTTTATTAATTTCTCGACATATCCATTTGCTTCAGGGTGTAGAGGAGTTACTTTTCGAGGTTCATTGTCTGTTGTGCACGCTGATGGTATTTTTGTGTCCCAGTGGTTTGAGGTCACGACCTCCATAACGAGCGGTTTGACTGGATCATGCCCAGATGCAGTTACATAGATCTTTGTATGGCATTTTCAGTAATGTACCTTATGTAATGTTTGTCTGGATCACATTAATTGATTGGTTGATTTTTGTTTTACGTCACACCACGAATATTTCACGTATGTGGTGACGGCATCTGCCTGATGCGGGGCATACAAATTTTGACCTTTGCAACTGACCCACCCGAAGCAGTGAGAGATGTTTAACGTGCCATGCATACTACGACACGGGGCCTCGGTTTTTATTGTCTCATCCGAAAGACAAGACACCGGCATGACCAGAGCGGGGCCCGAACCCCGGCCTCCCGATCAGGAGTCCGGCACGATACCACTAGACCACGCCGGCTTCTGGGTCACATTCCTTGGTGTATACAGAGAAGTTCATTTGCTTTTCCAGACTGGATCCGCCAGTCCACCATACTCCTAGATGAACTAAACTGGGATGTAATATTCCCTACGGAGAAAATTACGTAGTATAGATAACCTCAAACTAGCCCCCCCCCCTTTTTTTGTGCGCCAATGCGCTGTTTACCCTTTCTAGGAGAGTCTGGATCCCCCACCCCACCCCACTCCGTGTTGAACTAAACTAGGATGTAATATTCCCGATAGAGAAAATGACGTAGTAAAAATAACCTTAACCTCCCCTCCCCCTTTTTTTCTTTCTTTTATTAGGTTTCACAAGTTCACTTGTGAAACCTATTGTTTTTCTGATTTTTCTTTTTTTTTTATTATTATTAGGTTTCACAAGTTCCACTTGTGAAACCTATTGTTTTTCTGATTTTTCTTTTTTTTTTATTATTATTATTATTATTAGGTTTCACAAGTTCCACTTGTGAAACCTATTGTTTTTCTGATTATTCTTTTTTTTTTATTAGGTTTCACAAGTTCCACTTGTGAAACCTATTGTTTTTCTGATTTTTCTTTTTTTTTTATTATTATTATTATTATTATTTTTATTTTTCTTCCGTTTTTGCAGTGGACAGAGGTTTTCTCCAATACGGTTTAAGATAGAACATTCAAATTTTCAGGATCGTCTCTTTACACATTTCCGCCGAGGTATTTTTTTTATTTTTTCCTACTTTCACTTTGTAAGGTCACGGCGCCACCTACAATTTTTTTATTTAGGTACCTGTATCTTCGCTATTTTTTGTCCGATTGGAATGAAATTTTCAGCATTCGATTCAGAAAAGGAGATGCAAGATTTTATGTCACTGCGTCAATTTCGTAGCTCTACCCCGAAAAAGTTGACCTTGACCCGATTGTTTTCATTTCAAAAAAAATATTTCAATCTTAGATTTTAGAAAGTAGGATGAAAGATTTCAATGGTCTGATTTGGAATGTGAAAAATTTTTGAAATCGGACCATAAATAAAGTCACAATGAGCGTGGGAAAATTCGCTATGACGTCATCAAAGCTAATTAAATATTCATACGTTAATATCTCTCTTACTAAATGAGATATCGGCATGAAATTTTATATCTAAACATGTTTCCACATTCTTAATCTACCTCTAGAATGAAAATGGCATGCTGCCAATATTTTTGAAATTATTGAAAATTTTCGAATCAAATCTTTGGCAAGGTCTAGCGACTTTATTTGCAGTCGGATTTTGATTGGGTTTCTTCCATTCGATAGAGCGTTCAAATACCTACCAGTAGAGTGTTCTCAGATTTTCGCTAACTCTTACGGTTTTTGAGTTATTTGCGTTTGAACACGACAACCCCCTTTAAAGTGATGTTTGTGACGTCATCAACACTCATTAATTATTCATGAAATGTTTTCGCCTATAGCTCGCTTATTGAGGAAGATAGAGGTGTGTAATTTGGTAACATGATAGAGATTGAGAATATCTACCGACTGACAAGAGGAATTTGGCATATAGCCAAATTCCTGAAAATGACGTCATACTTTGTAAATGACGTCATATCTCCCTTATTTTTCATCGGATCGAAGCGGGGACGGTTGGAATCGATTCTGCGTGAAAAAGTAAAATGGTAAATACTCGAAACAGAATTTCGATATCTCTTACCGTTTTCGAGATATTTGCGGTCAAAGTTCACGGTTTCACCATTCCTGAAAACACACTTTTCAACTTCAGGAAGCTGTGTTTCGCTTCTTGAGGAAGTTAGGGGTGTGAAATTTGGTAGCATGATAGAGATTGAGAATATCTACCGATTGACAAGAGGAATTTGGCATGGAGCCAAATTCCTGAAAATGACGTCATACTTTGTAAATGACGTCATATCTCCCTTATTTATCATCGGATCGAGTCGGGGATGGTTGGAATCGATTCTGCGTGAAAATTTAACATCCTAGTTAGTACAACAGAATTTCGATATCTCTTACCGTTTTCGAGATATTTGCCGTCAAAATTCATGGTTTCACCATTCCTGAAAATACACTTTTCAACTTCAGGAAGCTGTGTTTCGCTTATTTATAAAGCTAGTGGTGTGAAATTTGGTAGCATGATACAGAATAAAAATATTTACCGACTGACAAGTGGGATTTGGCATATTGCGAAATTCCTGAACATGACGTAATACTATTTAAATGACGTCATAGCTCCCTCACTTTTCATCCGATCGAATCGGGAATGGTTGGAATCGATTCTTCGTGAAAAATAAAATGTATATATTTACCTAAAGTTTTTTTTTTTCCATATCCCTTACCGTTTTTAAGATATTTGCGGTCAGATTTAACGGTTTCACAGTCCTTTCCACATACCTTGGGGCCCCACAAAGGGATGTGGTCCCAAAATATTTCTTCCTCTTATTCCCCGGAGAAAAATCTTTCATGCTGAATTCTTCATTTTCAATCCCAGAACAACAAAAAGCCAAGACATTTGGTCTTAACTTTTTCAACTGAGTCTTGTGAAACCTTCTTGTTGGCTCGCCAACAAGGTCAGCTCTAGTTATTATTATTATTATTATTTTTATTTTTCTTCCGTTTTTGCAGTGGACAGAGGTTTTCTCCAATACGGTTTAAGATAGAACATTCAAATTTTCAGGATCGTCTCTTTACACATTTCCGCCGAGGTATTTTTTTTATTTTTTCCTACTTTCACTTTGTAAGGTCACAGCGCCACCTACAATTTTTTTATTTAGGTACCTGTATCTTCGCTATTTATTGTCCGATTGGAATGAAATTTTCAGCATTCGATTCAGAAAAGGAGATGCAAGATTTTATGTCACTGCGTCAATTTCGTAGCTCTATCCCGAAAAAGTTGACCTTGACCCGATTGTTTTCAGTTCATAAAAAATATTTCAATCTTAGATTTTAGACAGTAGGATGAAAGATTTCAATGGTCTGATTTGGAATGTGAAAAATTTTTGAAATCGGACCATAAATAAAGTCACAATGAGCGTGGGAAAATTCGCTATGACGTCATCAAAGCTAATTAAATATTCATACGTTAATATCTCTCTTACTAAATGAGATATCGGCATGAAATTTTATATCTAAACATGTTTCCACATTCTTAATCTACCTCTAGAATGAAAATGGCATGCTGCCAATATTTTTGAAATTATTGGAAATTTTCGAATCAAATCTTTGGCGAGGTCCAGCGACTTTATTTGCAGTCGGATTTTGATCGGATTTCTTCCATTCGATAGAGCGTTCAAATACCTACCTGTAGAGTGTTCTCAGATTTTCGCTAACTCTTTCGGTTTTTGAGTTATTTGCGTTTGAACACGACAACCCCCTTTAAAGTGATGTTTGTGACGTCATCAACACTCATTAATTATTCATGAAATGTTTTCGCCTATAGCTCGCTTATTGAGGAAGATAGAGGTGTGAAATTTGGTAGCATGATAGAGATTGAGAATATCTACCGACTGACAGGAGGAATTTGGCATGGAGCCAAATTCCTGAAAATGACGTCATACTTTGTAAATGACGTCATATCTCCCTTATTTTTCATCGGATCGAGGCGGGGACGGTTGGAATCGATTCTGCGTGAAAAAGTAAAATGGTAACTACCAGCAACAGAATTTCGATATCTCTTACCGTTTTCGAGATATTTGCGGTCAAAGTTCACGGTTTCACCATTCCTGAAAAGACACTTTTCAATTTCAGGAAGTTGTGTTTCGCTTATTGAGGAAGTTAGGGGTGTGAAATTTGGTAGCATGATAGAGACGGAGAATATCTACCGACTGACAAGAGAAATTTGGCATGGAGCCAAATTCCTGAAAATGACGTCATACTTTGTAAATGACGTCATATCTCCCTTATTTATCATCGGATCGAATCGGGGATGGTTGGAATCGATTCTGCGTGAAAATTTAACATCAACGTAGTACCAACAGAATTTCGATATCTCTTACCGTTTTCGAGATATTTGCCGTCAAAATTCATGGTTTCACCATTCCTGAAAATACACTTTTCAACTTCAGGAAGCTGTGTTTCGCTTATTGATAAAGCTAGTGGTGTGAAATTTGGTAGCATGATACAGAATAAAAATATTTACCGACTGACCAGTGGGATCTGGCATGGTGCGAAATTCCTGAACATGACGTAATACTATTTAAATGACGTCATAGCTCCCTTACTTTTCATCCGATCGAATCGGGAATGGTTGAAATCGATTCTTCGTGAAAAATAAAATGTATATATTCACCTAAAGTTTTTTTTTCCATATCCCTTGCCGTTTTTAAGATATTTGCGGTCAGATTTAACGGTTTTACAGTCCTTTCCGCATACCTTGGGGCCCCACAAAGGGATGTGGTCCCAAAATATTTCTTCCTCTTATTCCCCGGAGAAAAATATTTCATGCTGAATTCTTCATTTTCAATCCAAGAACAACAAAAAGCCAAGACATTTGGTCTTAACTTTTTCATCTGAGTCTTGTGAAACCTTCTTGTTGGCTCGCCAACAAGGTCAGCTCTAGTTATTTTTATTTTTCTTCCGTTTTTGCAGTGGACAGAGGTTTTCTCCAATACGGTTTAAGATAGAACATTCAAATTTTCAGGATCGTCTCTTTACACATTTCCGCCGAGGTATTTTTTTTAATTTTTCCTACTTTCACTTTGTAAGGTCACAGCGCCACCTACAATTTTTTTATTTAGGTACCTGTATCTTCGCTATTTATTGTCCGATTGGAATGAAATTTGCGGCATTCGATTCAGAAAAGGAGATGCAAGATTTTATGTCACTGCGTCAATTTCGTAGCTCTACCCCGAAAAAGTTGACCTTGACCCGATTGTTTTGAATTCAAAAAAAATATTTCAATCTTAGATTTAAGACAATAGGATGAAAGATTTAAATGGTCTGATTTGGACTGTGAAAAATTTTTGAAATCGGACCATAAATAAAGTCACAATGAGCGTGGGAAAATTCGCTATGACGTCATCAAAGCTAATTAAATATTCATACGTTAATATCTCTCTTACTAAATAAGATATCAGCATGAAATTTTATATCTAAACATGTTTCCACATTCTTAATGTACCTCTAGAATGAAAATGGCATGCTGCCAATATTTTTGAAATTATTGAAAATTTTCGAATCAAATCTTTGGCAAGGTCTAGCGACTTTATTTGCAGTCGGATTTTGATCGGGTTTCTTCCATTCGATAGAGCGTTCAAATACCTACCAGTAGAGTGTTCTCAGATTTTCGCTAACTCTTACGGTTTTTGAGTTATTTGCGTTTGAACACGACAACCCCCTTTAAAGTGATGTTTGTGACGTCATCAACACTCATTAATTATTCATGAAATGTTTTTGCCTATAGTTCGCTTATTGAAGAAGATAGAGGTGTGAAATTTGGTAGCATGATAGAGATTGAGAATATCTACCGACTGACAAGAGGAATTTGGCATGTAGCCAAATTCCTGAAAATGACGTCATACTTTGTAAATGACGTCATATCTCCCTTATTTTTCATCGGATCGAGGCGGGGATGGTTGGAATCGATTCTGCGTGAAAAAGTAAAATGGTAAATACTCGAAACAGAATTTCGATATCTCTTACCGTTTTCGAGATATTTGCGGTCAAAGTTCACGGTTTCACCATTCCTGAAAACACACTTTTCAAATTCAGGAAGCTGTGTTTCCCTTATTGAGGAAGTTAGAGGTGTGAAATTTGGTAGCATGATAGAGATTGAGAATATCTACCGACTGACAAGAGGAATTTGGCATGGAGCCAAATTCCTGAAAATGACGTCATACTTTGTAAATGACGTCATATCTCCCTTATTTATCATCGGATCGAATCGGGGATGGTTGGAATCGATTCTGCGTGAAAATTTAACATCAACGTAGTACCAACAGAATTTCGATATCTCTTACCGTTTTCGAGATATTTGCTGTCAAATTTCATGGTTTCACCATTCCTGAAAATACACTTTTCAACTTCAGGAAGCTGTGTTTCGCTTATTTATAAAGCTAGTGGTGTGAAATTTGGTAGCATGATACAGAATAAAAATATTTACCGACTGACAAGTGGGATTTGGCATGGTGCGGAATTCCTGAACATGACGTAATACTATTTAAATGACGTCATAGCTCCCTTACTTTTCATCCGATCGAATCGGGAATGGTTGGAATCGATTCTTCGTGAAAAATAACAATGTATATATTCACCTAAAGGTTTTTTTTTTTCCATATCCCATACCGTTTTTAAGATATTTGCGGTCAGATTTAACGGTTTCACAGTCCTTTCCGCATACCTTGGGGCCCCACAAAGGGATGTGGTCCCAAAATATTTCTTCCTCTTATTCCCCGGAGAAAAATATTTCATGCTGAATTCTTCATTTTCAATCCAAGAACAACAAAAAGCCAAGACATTTGGTCTTAACTTTTTCATCTGAGTCTTGTGAAACCTTCTTGTTGGCTCGCCAACAAGGTCAGCTCTAGTTATTTTTATTTTTCTTCCGTTTTTGCAGTGGACAGAGGTTTTCTCCAATACGGTTTAAGATAGAACATTCAAATTTTCAGGATCGTCTCTTTACACATTTCCGCCGAGGTATTTTTTTTATTTTTTCCTACTTTCACTTTGTAAGGTCACAGCGCCACCTACAATTTTTTTATTTAGGTACCTGTATCTTCGCTATTTATTGTCCGATTGGAATGAAATTTTCAGCATTCGATTCAGAAAAGGAGATGCAAGATTTTATGTCACTGCGTCAATTTCGTAGCTCTACCCCGAAAAAGTTGACCTTGACCCGATTGTTTTGAGTTCCAAAAAAATATTTCAATCTTACATTTTAGAAAGTAGGATGAAAGATTTCAATGGTCTGATTTGGAATGTGAAAAATTTTTGAAATCGGACCATAAATAAAGTCACAATGAGCGTGGGAAAATTCGCTATGACGTCATCAAAGCTAATTAAATATTCATACGTTAATATCTCTCTTACTAAATGAGATATCGGCATGAAATTTTATATCTAAACATGTTTCCACATTCTTAATCTACCTCTAGAATAAAAATGGCATGCTGCCAATATTTTTGAAATTATTGACAATTTTCGAATCAAATCTTTGGCAAGGTCTAGCGACTTTATTTGCAGTCGGATTTTGATCGGGTTTCTTCCATTCGATAGAGCGTTCAAATACCTACCAGTAGAGTGTTCTCAGATTTTCGCTAACTCTTACGGTTTTTGAGTTATTTGCGTTTGAACACGACAACCCCCTTTAAAGTGATGTTTGTGACGTCATCAACACTCATTAATTATTCATGAAATGTTTTCGCCTATAGCTCGCTTATTGAGGAAGATAGAGGTGTGAAATTTGGTAGCATGATAGAGATTGAGAATATCTACCGACTGACAAGAGGAATTTGGCATGGAGCCAAATTCCTGAAAATGACGTCATACTTTGTAAATGACGTCATATCTCCCTTATTTTTCATCGGATCGAGGCGGGGACGGTTGGAATCGATTCTGCGTGAAAAAGTAAAATGGTAAATACTCGAAACAGAATTTCGATATCTCTTACCGTTTTCGAGATATTTGCGGTCAAAGTTCACGGTTTCACCATTCCTGAAAACACACTTTTCAAATTCAGGAAGCTGTGTTTCGCTTATTGAGGAAGTTAGAGGTGTGAAATTTGGTAGCATGATAGAGATTGAGAATATCTACCGACTGACAAGAGGAATTTGGCATGGAGCCAAATTCCTGAAAATGACGTCATACTTTGTAAATGACGTCATATCTCCCTTATTTATCATCGGATCGAATCGGGGATGGTTGGAATCGATTCTGCGTGAAAATTTAACACAACGCAGTACCAACAGAATTTCGATATCTCTTACCGTTTTCGAGATATTTGCCGTCAAAATTCATGGTTTCACCATTCCTGAAAATACACATTTCAACTTCAGGAAGCTGTGTTTCGCTTATTTATAAAGCTAGTGGTGTGAAATTTGGTAGCATGATACAGAATAAAAATATTTACCGATTGACAAGTGGGATTTGGCATGGTGTGAAATTCCTGAACATGACGTAATA
Source organism: Pteria penguin (assembly GCA_035048485.1). Taxonomy (NCBI): domain Eukaryota; kingdom Metazoa; phylum Mollusca; class Bivalvia; order Pterioida; family Pteriidae; genus Pteria; species Pteria penguin. The sequence goes on from CM068581.1 coordinate 4,851,010, forward strand.
CTATTTAAATGACGTCATAGCTCCCTTACTTTTCATCCGATCGAATCGGGAATGGTTGGAATCGATTCTTCGTGAAAAATAAAATGTATATATTCACCTAAAGTTTTTTTTCCATATCCCTTACCGTTTTTAAGATATTTGCGGTCAGATTTAACGGTTTCACAGTCCTTTCCGCATACCTTGGGGCCCCACAAAGGGATGTGGTCCCAAAATATTTCTTCCTCTTATTCCCCGGAGAAAAATCTTTCATGCTGAATTCTTCATTTTCAATCCAAGAACAACAAAAAGCCAAGACATTTGGTCTTAACTTTTTCATCTGAGTCTTGTGAAACCTTCTTGTTGGCTCGCCAACAAGGTCAGCTCTAGTTAATATTATTATTATTATTTTAATTTTTTTGTGTGTGCCAATGCGCTTTCTACTCTTTTAAATCAGTTTAGGTTCGAATATTAGAAATATTATTTTTCATGGATTAAAAATGAATTTGAAACTTATCATGGGTCTCACTATTAAAGGGGGGTCTATACGGGGAACTATCTATGCTAAAACAACGCCATGAGTACTAGATATCCTAAATATTTTAAATATGTTACCAAAAAATTGAAATAGTATCTCTTTGCACACAGGCATGGATAATGTATAAACGGGAGATTCAAATATTATTTGACACTGTCAGTCTCAGAGGTCCATAATAATAATAACAGGGAAGTCCTTGATAATAATAATAATAATAATAATAATAATAATAATAATAATAATATTATTATTATAATTATTATTATTATTATTATTATTATTATTATTATTATTAAAATAAATAAAGAACCCACAACAGACACAGTATTTAAAGTTATTTCTTTGAATGAAATATAACAGCATCTGAATTCCAGCATTATTCAGTATCTTGTATCTCTTGACATAGTCTGTCCTGGACACCCATTCCATAGACATTAACCGAACAGGCGCCGCGCGTTATAAATAAATTTTAGTATGAAATCGTTATCACAGCTGGCGGTCGATCTGCCCGATGTCGTTGATGAGATTAGTTAACTAGATTGTCCTGTTTATTTAAAAGAAAAGCATGCACAATAGAAAGTAGACCATTTAAAGAAATAAGCCGTTTGTTTTGCAGTAAAGAAGAGGATCATTAAAACGGTAAGGAACTTGAACAAGTATTCATACTCATTATCAGTATTTCATAGTAGTGAAGAAACACAATTATTTAAAAGCAACGGTAATAAATACACTTGCATCCGGACGCACAGTACATTCTATATTCATTTGAAAGAAAATATATATCACTGTATTGTTGGCTTGCTTGTTGTCCACCGCTTTTCGCAAAAACGTGGGGACATTAAATCTCCTTCGTCTGTCTGGTGTCTGTCCGTTTGTCACAAAAACTTTAACATTGGTAATAACTTTTAACCGTGTTCCTAGTTGCAATGCCTTTCCGTTGGTACCAAAATTTTTATCATGTGACCTTTGATCTTCTTCAATGTAACTGTTTTAAGCATAAGACACGGGGCCTTGATATTTTGGTTTGTGTGTCCGCAATGGCACTATAGATACATGTAGACATGTACAACCATGACAATATCACTGCACCCTTACTGATAGAACCCCGATTGGGGGGACCACAATTCTCTAAATTTGCTTGTATTCTCTTGTTTTGTGTTTTGTCTTGTTTTGTTTTGGGGGGTTTTTTTTGGTTTTTTTTTTTTTTTTTTGCTTTTGGGTTTTTTTTTGGGGGGGGGGGGTTGTTTTTTTTTGGGGGGGGGTTGGTTTGTGTGATTGGGGGGGGGGGGTGTTTTGGAGTTTTTTTCAGAAAGGGGGGGGGTGTACTTTTTTTTTTTTTTACTATTTTTTATCTTTTTTTTTATTTTATTTTTTCCTTGTTTTGGATTTGAAAATAAAAATCAGCATGTCTCATATTGAAATTTAGATAGTAGATTTTCTTTATTATAATTTTTAATTCAAAAATATCTAGCTTGAATCCAAAACAATATTACAGTTATTGACATTGTCCCAGTTGTGCTGATTACTGTGTGGGAGGGGTTATAAAGAGGGAATTTCATAAATGTTTTAAAACGTTGTATCATGATTATCAATTTATCACCTTACTGTAAATAAGAACAGGAAACTGCGAAAGCCAGATTATAAAACAATAATTCAAATGACCAAGCTGTGACCCAGTGGGATCAAATATTGAAAATAAAGCATATTTATGAAACACTGATGCCCCCATGTTTATAAGGAAAAATATGTCAGAGGATTTAGGTTATAGTCAAAGTCACAAAGTAAATTTCTATCTTTACCTCATTTGGACAAATGTCCAGAAGAGCTAATGTCTTACTTTTCACATGAATGAGGCCATCAGCATTCGATGGATTAGACAGCTCTTTTTCAAATAGGCGTAACTTCTCTTCTACATAAGTACAGTCCAGATAAGAATTTTGATTCGTAGATCTATCAACGAGTACAAAAACTTTCAGTGTAACTTCTAGTTGGACCTTGACCTTTGAAAAATTTAGAAAATGTTGTAATGCAGCCTATATTCTCAATATTACACATCTAATGTGGTCTATACTTCATATGAATGAGGAATATTCCTCTGTATTTCTGATGGAGTCTATATAGATGGAGGAGCATTCCCCTCTCTATCTGATGGAGTCTATATGGATGGGGGAATATTCCCCTATCTATTTGATAAATTCTTTACTAGATAGGGGAATATTCCCCTATCTTCTCTGATAGAGTCTGTATAGATAGGGGAATATTCCCCTATCTATCTGATAGAGTCTGTATAGATGGGGGAATATTCCCCTATCTATCTGATGGAGTCTGAATAGATGGAGGAACATTCCTCTATCTTCTCTGATAGAGTCTGTATAGATGGGGGAATATTCCCCTATCTATCTGATGGAGTCTATATAGAAAGAGGAACATTCCCCTATCTATTTGATGGAGTCTATATGGATGGGGGAGTATTCCCCTATCTATCTGATAGAGTCTGCATAGATGGAGGAACATTCCCCTATCTATTTGTTTAATTCTTGACTATCTGTCTGAAGAAATGTACATACTACATGGAGGAATATTCCCCTATCTATCTCATGGAGTCTGTATTGATGGAGGAACATTCCCCTATATATCTGATAAATTCTTGACTAGATAGGGGAATATTCCCCTATCTATCTGATGAAATCTATATACTACATGTAGATGGAGGAATATTCCCCTATCTATCTGATGAAATCTATATACTACATGTAGATGGAGGAATATTCCCCTATATATTGGATTAAATCTTGACTAGATGGGGGAATATTCCCCTATCTATATTCCCTTATCCCTTTCAGGAGGTCTGAATGGATGGTGGATTATTCTCCTATCAGTTGGTGAACAGTTGATACTTTTCATTGATCCCCAGAAAAAGGACAAAAAAATTTTCCTTTTTTATTCTGTAACGCCTTAGAGATGGATAATTGTAGTGGGGTATCAGTAATAATAATAATACTACAGAGAGATGGATAATTGTAGTGGGGTATCAGTAATAATAATAATAATACAGAGAGATGGATAAGTGTAGTGGGGTATCAGTAATAATAATAATACTACAGAGATGGATAAGTGTAGTGTGGTATCAATAATAATAATAATACTAAAGAGAGATGGATAAGTGTAGTGTGGTATCAGTAATAATAATAACACACAGATATGGATAAGTGTAGTGTGGTATCAATAATAATAATAATACTACAGAGAGATGGATAATTGTAGTGGGGTATCAGTAATAATAATAATACTACAGAGAGATGGATAAGTGTAGTTTGGTATCAGTAATAATAATAATACTACAGAGAGATGGATAAGTGTAGTGGGGTATCAGTAATAATAATAATACTACAGAGAGATGGATAATTGTAGTGGGGTATCAGTAATAATAATAATAATACAGAGAGATGGATAAGTGTAGTGGGGTATCAGTAATAATAATAATAATACAGAGAGATGGATAAGTGTAGTGGGGTATCAATAATAATAATAATACAGAGATGGATAAGTGTAGTGGGGTATCAGTAATGATGATACAGAGAGATGGATAAGTGTGGTGTGGTATCAGTTATAATAATAACACACAGATACGGATAAGTGTAGTGTTGTATCAATAATAATTATGATAATACACAGAGATGGATAAGTGTAGTGTAGTGTCAGTAATAATTACTAGAGCTGTCCTAACAGGACAAATACCACCCGCGGCAACAAAGTGGAAACATGCATTAATTCCTCCCTTTATGACAACCAATGAAGCATCCATAGAGCATGTATAACAAGGTTATACCAATTGTGTCTATTGTGACCTTGACCTTTGACCTATGACCTTGGTTTAACGTCATTACACACACTTGGATGCTAAGCAACAATTCTGTGAAATATTATTGAAATCCGTGCACAGGGTGAGAAATTATGGCCCGGACAAGGTTTGAAGGACAGACGGACAGACAGACAGGGTGATTCCTATAATAATAATAATAATAATATAGAGAGATGGATAAGTGTAGTGTGGTATCAGTGATAATAAAACAAAGAGATGGTTAAATGTGGTGTGGTATCAGTAATAATAATAATACACAGAAATGGATAAGTGTAGTGTGGTATAATTAGTAATAATAATACAGAGATAATGGATAAGTGTGGTGTGGTATCAATAATAATAATAATAATACACAGAGACGGATATGTGTAGTGTGGTATAATTAGTAATAATAATACAGAGATAATGGATAAGTGTGGTGTGGTATCAATAATAATAATAATACACAGAGACGGATAATGTGTAGTGTGGTATCAATAGTAATAATAATACAGAGATAATGGATAAGCGTTACAAATGTATGTAGTAATTTAACAATAATTGGAGCTGCCTTAACAGGACAAATATCCCCCACCGCAACAAAGTTGAATAATGAAAGGGCCATAACTTTGTAAAAAATTTTAAAATGGAATTATCTCCCTTCATGAAAATCCTTATATAATATCCATATTGAAGCATGAAGAAGTTATAGTCTGGACAATAATTCTGGGTATGTGTACATTGTAAGCTTGACCTTGTAGATATGACCTTGGTTCAAGGATATGACACACCCTTTGGTTGTGGACAACAATTGTGTTGAATAGTATCAGCATGCGAAATAGCATGAAGAAATAATGGCCAAGAGAAGAAATTTGGTTATGTGCATACTATGATCTTGACCTTGTAAATATGACCTTGGCTCAAGATCTTGACACACCCTTGGGCCATGGACAACAAATGTGTGAAAAAATATTGGTCTGCAATTGTGCAGTATAGCATAAAGAAGTAATGGCTCCGACAAGGTTGAAAGACAGATAGAAAGACAGGGAAATTCCTATATACCCTTCCACTCCCCCCCAAAAAATTGTTTATAGGGGATATAATAATTCAAAGAGATGGATAAGAGTTATGTGGTATCAGTAACGATGATTACACAGAGACAGATAAGAGTTTTGCAGTATCAGTACATGTAATGATAATAAATTTCCTTAACACATATCATTTTTACAAACAAAAGTTTTAAGTTAATATTAAATTATTTATACCTTGTTCATTTTTTGATTTCATTTTGGGCGACAATGATATTAAGTAGTGGAGTAGCACATACCTTTAAATGATCTTCTCTGGTTTTCAGTACTTGCAGTCGAGCTTGATTTAAAAGGTTTGAACTTTGACTGCGAAGAGAACACAGAAATGTCAACAGAGTTCATTGTGTGACTGGAATTCTCATTAGCAAATCGTAAACTTTCTTCTTATAATTTTTTAAATCATACCAGTTATAAACAAGAGGATCATGGGCCACAACACACACCTGAGACAAAGAGATAAGTTAAGGATAATATATTTGGAAATACTTTAAAATTTCCCTTGAACATTTGTATTTGTCTTAATATTTGAATCTTGTCACATAGGTATAGGGATTCATACTCTCACAAAAAATTCTCTTTAACAAGCTTGATACTACCTCACATGAGGATTAATAAGAGTATGCAAAATATGAAGACATTGTGACTAAAAGTTCTTAAGGCATTATATCACACTTCCATCTAAAAATTATGTCACCGAATTCCTTTCCTTTCTTCTCAAAAGTTAATACTAAGTTTCTTGCTTGCAAAATTAAATAAAATCTGATCTCCAGGTCAATATTTGTGAGACCTGATGCCCATGAGTAACCTTCCCTTTAACAGGGCAATGACAAAGGCGTTAGAGAAAGCCTTGTAAAAGAAATAGAGTTGTCAAATCGGACATTTTCACTAACCGGTTAATCAGTACTTTTTCCGATCAAGTAACCGGTTGCTCATATCAATAGACTTTGTTCAAAATAGGCATGATTCAATCATGTACGCTGTCAGGGGCCCTCTACATGTATATCATAAACAACGTCTGTTGCATATTTTTTTTATGCTCGTAGACAATCTTATTCAAACAGACAAATGGAAATCAAGTAGTGCAAATGAAATTTAATTTAAGTGAAGTTCATTCGTGATATAAATCAAAAATACAAAGAGTGCAGTAATACATTCCCAGTTAACACTATGCAACTGTCTAGGGAAACAGCCATTAATGAGGTCAAAAAGTTCACAAACAAGGACGTTAAATGGTTCAACATATTGGTAGTTCCCCCAGTATATGTCAGTTCCACTTCACTTCACAGTTTTACCATCAGCTGTCTGTTTGAAGTAATTCCAAGCCTTAGACATTTGAGATGGCATTTCAACAAAATGGCTTCAAATAACACCTACTGTAAAAATTTACAACTCAAGCCTTGTGTAGTACATATACAAATAAGCTATGGGTAAAGGTGATTGAAGTTGAGTACCTCTTCAGTGATACAAACAATCGATATATAATGGCCCCGAGGCGGTTGAAGAAATAACTTAGAGTGTTTTGATTGTCAAAACATTCATAGAGGGAAGTGTTCCGTAGCTTAACAAATACAAGACAAACAGAGCGGAATAACATCATCATTTTGTTTTTCTGTTAATTTTTTTTTTTTCACCGAGTACCCGAGTACTAAGTTTACTAATCGATACTCGGTTCGTACGACAGTTAACCGGTTAACCAGGTACTCGTTGACAACCCTAAAAAGAAATAATATTATGTTGCTTTAATATTTATATCACTCGAAAGCAGATATAAATGTCTATTTCATAGGTTTATTAAATCTGATTAAACCTTATCTTTATTCCGCTTCTCTGTTTGTCCCATTGCGGATAAAGATTTGGGGAAACACAATAGAAGGTCATGTTCTGATGACGTTTCAGTCACCAAAACTGTTATTTCCAATAGCCAATCAATGACTCAGATAGGTATGTTCAAGTGACGCAATATGTAACAAACACTGTAAGTGAAACATACAAATGCTGTGGATGTTAATTTCATTCATAGAGATTTGTAGCTGAACCAATGACTGGCTGAAAATTAGAGGTCACCAGAACATGACCCCTTATGGGGTTTCGCCTCATCTTTATCTGCAATGGGACATATAGAGAAACAGAATAAAGATTTGCTTTTAATCAGATTGATGTTTATTGGGATTTGTAGAGTTAAATGTACATTATAATAAGAGCCAATACACCTTAAAGTCACTAAAACATCTGTTTGAAAGAAACTAATTGTCATTTTATCTTCATTGTGTAAAAAATATGATTATTAATGATTGAAAGTTTGTAACAAGTGCTGTCTGAAAACAATACAGCTAACCAAAATGGGATGATATCTAAAATGTTGCAACTATCAGAGATGATTTCTCAACTTGACCAAAGTAATATAAAATGAAAGGTGTCCTAAATTCAGGGATTCCAGATGTAGTATTGAGTTTTAAGGAGAATAATATAAAATCATAACAAAATAAAATATAGGTTAAATGTCAAGGTCAACACCACAATATCAATAGTGCCAAATGTAAGCAATTTTCATATTGAATCTACATGTATATACAGTTGAGTTGAAACTTGTTATATCAACGGGACCAGAGCAAATATTTCCACGTATGCAGCATTCAAGATAAACATCAGCTATTCATGTAGCCATTTTCGAAACATTTTTATAAACATATATTAAATATACATATGCATGTATTATTTTATCTATTATTCTTACATATTTAAGTCTATACAATGCATGCTTCTACTGACTAAATTTTAACTACTATCCGTCACCTTAATGGCGAGCCTATACTTGAAAATATTTTCAAAAAATCATATTATCAGCGCTTTCTAATTTTCATAAAATGATACTGACCTATAATCTGCCCTAAATGAATATGTTTCTACTAAAGAGATTAAAATATTTTAAAATAACAATTTCTGAAAAAATCAAATTATCTAATCGACGGCCTTCAAGGTGAAATGGCCCGAGACAAAGACTACTTTAAGTAGTCTATGTCTCTGGAAATGGCTTCACGGTCAACGTTCTGCTATTGCCATACATCCCGCTGAAATTATTGGTTGTAGAATTTCTTCTACATTTATTGTTTAAACTGTACATAATAATGAAAAATATGAAAGCCATATCCCTTACAATACAAAAAATATAGCCCATGTGAAAGTTTTTAGAAAGAAATAAAAGCTCTTATCCTGAGGAACCTAGAAATGATATATGAAAGTCAAGATTATCTTTTTCAGTTATGAAGATTATAAATATTGAATATCAAAGCCCTTTTTCTTATATTAAAATCAAAGGCTTTAAAAGGCACAAAGGCGTCGAGCTAAATTTGATTTAAAGCTGTCAAAAGTAGCAGAAATTGACCAGTTGTGTTCATCTTTTTTGTTGAATTCCAATAATTTTTGTAATAGAGTAAAAATAAAAGCTTAAGGGCTAACAGCCATATATCATATACAATAATATCAAAATGTGAATGAAAGTTGTCAGTGGGCAACATAGCTCTCCGGTGGGGCTTTGTCATAAAGTAAAATGTATGGTAAACAGTTTCTTGATGGGGTCTGTTGTCATGAGGAAGTCAAAGGTTATAAGTGGTATTGATTATGACATCATAATAAAATTTTATGGTTCTTTACGTCATTCTTGCAGAAATATGTCAAATGTCTTATCACAAAGAATGTACTTGTGAAAACAATCTAACACCATTGCCATTTTTTTTACAAAGATTGAAATGGACGAGTAGTTACCATTGCCTGTAAAATATGGAAGCCTTATGCTTTATTTGTTTTAAGATATGGTCTAGGTTACAGTTTTAGTCTACGCAACTAACACTGACACTAGAGCCAACAGCTTCTATATATCAACACTAGTTATTATTCCGTCGTTTATTGTATGTGCACGTGCAAGGGCTACAACGCCATGCCGTTCACCGTAATGGCACAATCGCACTTTATCAATTGATTTGGAATAAAATCTTCACCTGTGAGTTCCACTTCATTTATTTTTCATGCATTCAATCTAAAATTCTGTCTTAATCTATGCTATCATCCTTTACATCCGCATTAAATTTTGTAGGCGATTTGATAACTTTCTCGGCTGCCATTTTTTATGCCGTCGCAGAAACTTTTCCAACTGTGGGGAAAATCATGTGATATATACACATGCTACTTCCCTAATAAGGCAAAAATGAGACGTGGCTTTAGAAATTTTAGCAGGAAAATTCACAACTGCGCAAATAAAGATGGTTTCAAAAACAAGTAATTCCTATTTATATGAAGCTATTTGGCTTTGTGACCAACATCTTGAACATTTAATGTTATTCCGATTGCAACCTACGCTTTTTTAAAAGCTATGCTTGTTTAAAATAGACTGGAGTTACCTGTTCTTGCTTGCTATCACTACGCGAAGAGACAAGTGACCACCGCCATTTTGTAGAGGCTATTCCCTGTCCAGCAAGTGTTATTTATAGCACAGGCAGTAAGGGCATATAAGCTGTACACACTGTGTGTAGATATTTTTAAAATTCTTCTGCAGTAGCATACACAGCATAGGTATATCGTACCTGATGTAATTTACGCGAGGCTCGTGATGTTTAGCCTTAAGGATGTAATTAATTTTGTCGATATTTGTTGATTCTAGGTTAAATGAATGAAACAAAATGAAATCCAGTGAGATAAAAATAACCGATAATGTGTCACTTGAACCTAGGTCAGCCTCGTTATGAATTAGTGGTCACCTGTCTAGATATTTTAAGATCTTTGTGACACACATTGCCAGTCTATATTTAGGATTCTATGAAATATTTTATTTGTTTGTGTTTTAAAACAAATATGGCGACCCCCATGGCATCAACCCTCGTCATACATGATGAATTATGTTCAACAATACCTTTTATTATACATTATTTATGTCCATCTGAATGTTAAGACATTTTCCATAGAAAAAAAAAAAGCCTACCTACCGACCCTATCTTTTTAGGTCCTGTTACAGGAAACGAACATATTTTTTTGGCCTTAGATGAATCAAAGTCCAAGGTAAAGGTCACTAAGTCAAAAGTCTTGGTCTTAAATGAAACCCTATTCCTTGTGGTTCAAAATATTTCGGCCGATGCCCAGCATAGACTTCTTAAAATATTCTGATCCTGCTTGCAAAACCTATTCAATTCAATGATATCCAAAATGACTGACCACTGTGCTGGTCCTTGTGACTAGTAACTTTTTCAGCCCCATACTGCATTTTTGAATACTGATTAATTTATAGGCAATAAGATATAAAACTTGATTAACTAGTTCAATATTCAGGGATAAAGCAGGGAATATTGTTTGATTTGATACTTACATTTTCTTTTGTAATTCCACCTGCTTCTCCTTTCTTTCATAGTACTCCATTATCTTAACTCTCTGTTGCTGAACTAGGCGACCTTTCTCGATGTTGAATTCCTCTTCTGCCTAGAATTTCAGTACTTAGAGATTCAGTTACAGTATACTTATATAATTTACTAATAAGATAGCAGAGATATTGGGACACGGACTTGACAAAGATATATGAGTGAGAGATACTGATGGCCTTCTGTCTATGTGAGTAAGAGATACTGATGGCCTTCTGTCTATGTGAGTAAGAGATACTGATGGCCTTCTGTCTATGTGAGTAAGAGATACTGATGGCCTTCTGTCTATGTGAGTAAGAGATACTGATGGCCAGCTGTATTTGTGAATGAGAGATACTGATGGCTGGCTGTATTTGTGAATGAGAGATACTGATGGCCGACTGTATTTGTGAATGAGAGATAATGAAGGCTGGCTGTATTTGTGATTGAATGAGAGATACTGAAAGCTGGTTGTATTTGTGAGTAAGAGATAATGACGGACGGTTGTATTTGTAAGAGAGAGACACTGATGGCCGACTGTATTTGTGAGTAAAAGATACTGATGGCTGGCTGTATTTGTGAGTGAGAGATACTGATGGCTGGCTGTATTTGTGAGTGAGAGATACTGATGGCTGGCTGTATTTGTGAGTGAGAGATACTGATGGCTGGCTGTATTTGTGAGTGAGAGATACTGATGGCTGGCTGTATTTGTGAATGAGAGATAATGATGGCCGGCTGTATTTGTGAGTAAGAGATACTGATGGCTGGCTGTATTTGTGAGTGAGAGATACTGATGGCTGGCTGTATTTGTGAGTGAGAGATACTGATGGCTGGCTGTATTTGTGAGTGAGAGATACTGATGGCTGGCTGTATTTGTGAATGAGAGATAATGATGGCCTGCTGTATTTGTGAGTAAGAGATACTGATGGCTGGCTGTATTTGTGAGTGAGAGATACTGATGGCTGGCTGTATTTGTGAATGAGAGATAATGATGGCCGGCTGTATTTGTGAGTAAGAGATGCTGATGGCTGGCTGTATTTGTGAATGAGAGATACTGATGGCCGACTGTATTTGTGAGTAAGAGATACTGATGGCTGGCTGTATTTGTGAGTGAGAGATACTGATGGCTGGCTGTATTTGTGAGTAAGAGATACTGATGGCTGGCTGTATTTGTGAGTGAGAGATACTGATGGCCGACTGTATTTGTGAATGAGAGATAATGAAGGCTGGCTGTATTTGTGAGTGAATGAGAGATACTGAAAGCTGGTTGTATTTGTGAGTAAGAGATAATGACGGACGGTTGTATTTGTAAGAGAGAGACACTGATGGCCGACTGTATTTGTGAGTAAGAGATACTGATGGCTGGCTGTATTTGTGAGTGAGAGATACTGATGGCTGGCTGTATTTGTGAGTGAGAGATACTGATGGCTGGCTGTATTTGTAAGAGAGAGACACTGATGGCCGACTGTATTTGTGAGTAAGAGATACTGATGGCTGGCTGTATTTGTGAGTGAGAGATACTGATGGCCGGCTGTATTTGTGAATGAGAGATACTGATGGCCGACTGTATTTGTGAGTAAGAGATACTGATGGCTGGCTGTATTTGTGAATGAGAGATACTGATGGCCAACTGTATTTGTGAGTAAGAGATAGTGATGGCTGGCTGTATTTGTGAGTGAGAGACACTGATGGCCGACTGTATTTGTGAGTAAGAGATAGTGATGGCTGGCTGTATTTGTGAGTGAGAGATACTGATGGCTGGCTGTATTTGTGAATGAGAGATACTGAAGGATGGCTGTATTTGTGAGTGAGAGATAATGATGGCTGGCTGTACAGGGCCGTCGCTAGGGCTTATTTGGGGCCGATATTCGGCCCCATTCCCAATGACAAATAGTATCTTTTTTTCCCGACTTGTTCCCTTAAAATTCCCAACTGTACGTAGTCAAATTTATTGACCGAAACTGTTCAATTGCGCTATATTTTAAACCGTAACATCAGCGTGTCCGACACAAAATGTAAACACCATCAATGTACAAATAGCACTTGTAAATGCAGTGTTTTGAAGAGTAGTATTGAAGCGTTTTGTGGATCCTTTAATCGACAGGTGCGAGGTTATTTCGAATGGTCGTATTCGTGACAAGTCTTTTCAATGCACATTTGAACACGGACATGGCAGTCAAAATTAATTTATATTATTGAATGTAGCATATTACAAAAAACGAGTAATGGTTTTATGTTTAATGAGAACGCTGTGTCTTATAAAATCGCATAAAGCAACACGAGAACATAGAAATCAAAGGACTGATAGTGATCCTGGCCAACAATCAAAACCAGCTGCCTCAATGTCAACTGGATGCAGCCATAAATAAATTCAAACAAATGAAGGACAGGCATATCAATTAATAAAACTAGATGTAATTGAAATAAACAAAGGCCATTGATAATACTGCTTTTCTCATTTTATTGAATTTTTCCCCAATTTGGTCCAAAACGACGCTATTTTTCCCAATGCAAAGGCCATGGCCCCAGTCCCAAAATACACAGAGACGGCCCTGCTGTATTTGTGAGAGAGAGATACTAATGGCTGGCTGTATCTGCAGTTAGTTGGTTGGTTGATTGGTGTTTTACATCGCTTTCAACAATTTTTCAGTTATATCGCCGCATGGAGGCAGGAGGTAAGCAACCTCTTAAACAAAGTGGCACAATCCAGGAATCGAGCTTGGATCGTCAGTGCTGTAAGCCAAGTGCTTAACCATTACAACAAGCTTGCTGTATTTGTGAGTGAGAGATACTGATGGCTGGCTGTATTTGTGAGTAAGAGATACTGATGGCTGGCTGTATTTGTGAGTAAGAGATACTGATGGCTGGCTGTATTTGTGAGTAAGAGACACTGATGGCCGGCTGTATTTGTGAGTAAGAGATACTGATGGCTGGCTGTATTTGTGAGTAAGAGATACTGATGGCTGGCTGTATTTGTGAATGAGAGATACTGATGGCCGACTGTATTTGTGAGTAAGAGATACTGATGGCTGGCTGTATTTGTGAGTAAGAGATACTGATGGCCGGTTGTATTTGTGAGTAAGAGATACTGATGGCCGGCTGTATTTGTGAGTAAGAGATACTGATGGCTGGCTGTATTTGTGAGTAAGAGATACTGATGGCTGGCTGTATTTGTGAGTGAGAGATACTGATGGCTGGCTGTATTTGTGAGTAAGAGATACTGATGGCTGGCTGTATTTGTGAGTAAGAGATACTGATGGCTGGCTGTATTTGTGAGAAAGAGATACTGATGGCTGGCTGTATTTGTGAGTGAGAGATACTGATGGCCGGTTGTATTTGTGAGTGAGAGATACTGATGGCTCGCTGTATTTGTGAGTAAGAGATAGTGATGGCTGGCTGTATTTGTGAATGAGAGATACTGATGGCTCGCTGTATTTGTGAGTAAGAGATAGTGATGGCTGGCTGTATTTGTGAGTGAGAGATACTGATGGCTGGCTGTATTTGTGAGTGAGAGATACTGATGGCTGGCTGTATTTGTGAGTAAGAGATAGTGATGGCTGGCTGTATTTGTGAGTGAGAGATACTGATGGCCAGCTGTATTTGTGAGTGAGAGATACTGATGGCTGGCTGTATTTGTGAGTAAAAGACACTAATGGCCGGCTGTATTTGTAAGTGAGAGATAATGAAGACTTGCTGTATTTGTGAGAGAATGAGATACTGATGGCTGGCTGTATTTGGGAGTGAGGGATACTGATGGCTGTCTGTAATTGTGAGTGAGAGATAATGATGGCCGGGTGTATTTGTGAGAGAGTGAGATACTAATGGCTGGCTGTATTTGCAGTTAGTTGGTTGGTTGATTAGTGTTTTATGTCGCTTTCAACAACTTTTCAGTTATATCGCGGCATGGAGGCAGGAGGTAAGCAAACTCTTAAAGTGGCACAATCCAGGAATCGAGCTTGAATCGTCAGTGCTGTAAGCCAAGTGCTTAACCATTACACCAAGCCTGCTGTATTTGTGAGTAAGAGATAATGATGGCTGGCTGTATTTTTGTGGACACTGATGGCTGGCTGTATTTGTGTGGACACTGATGGCTGTCTGTATTTGTGTGGACACTAATGGCTGGCTGTATTTGTGTAGACACTAATGGCTGGCTGTATTTGTGAGTAAGAGATACTTATAGCCAGCTCTTTTTGTGAATGAATGACACTAATGGCTCGCTGTATTTGTGAGTAAGAGATAATGATGGCCGGCTGTATTTGTGAGTGAGAGATACTGAAGGCTGGCTGTATTTGTGAATGATGGCTGGCTGTATTTGTGAATGAGAGATACTGATGGACAGCTGTATTTATGAATGAGAGATTATGATCATTGGCTGTATTTATGTGGACACTGATAGCTGGCTGTATTTGTGAGTGAGAAATACTGATGACCAGCTGTATTTGCGAGTGAGAGACACCGATTGCAGGCTGTATTTGTGAGTGAGAGATAATGACGGCCAGTTGTATTTGTGAGTGAGAAACACTGATGGCCACCTGTATTTGCAAGTGAGAGATACAGAAAGCTGGTTGTATTTGTGAGTGAGAGATACTGATGGCCAGAGATATTTGGGAGTGAGAGATACTGATGGCCAGCTGTACCTGTAAGAGACAGATACTGATGGCCGGCTGTATTTATGAGTGAGAGATGCTGATGGCCAGCCATATTTGTCAATGAGAGACACAGATGGCAGGCTGTATATGTCAGTGAGAGATGCTAATGGCCGGCTGTATTTGTAGTTGGTTCGTTGATTGGAGGCAGGAGGTGAGCAACCTCTTTCACGAAGTGGCACAAACAAGGAATCGAACTTAGATTGTCGGCGCTGTAAGCCAAGCACTTAACCATTACACCAAGCCTGCTGTATTTGTGAGTAAGAGATAATGATGGCTGGCTGTATTTGTGTGGACACTGATGGCTGGCTGTATTTGTAATTACATTCAAATATATATGTTACACAACATTATTAATGCAAATTGTTAACAACTTCAGATAATCACCACAACATTTGTAAATAGTCATATCTGTAAGATCTCTTTACATTTTATCTATTTATTTATCTTCTGATTTTTTTTTTGTTTTTGAAGAGTTTTAGAGAACTTTCATTTTCAGTGACTATGATTTTATCTTTTTATTACATGTTATTGAATTAAGGATTTTTATTTTTTCATTGGGTCAGTAGGTAAAAAAAAACAAATAGAGGACAACATCACATAACGACAGCTTAAAACTGATCAGAATTGCTTTTCATTCTATATATTATACTGTCAATAACTCAATGTTAGTTCTTATGTATAAAAATTCTGTTCACATGTGGCTTTCTTGCATTTCTTCAAAACAAAACATTTAAGTCATCTGAATGGAAACCTTGTTTCATGTCACAACTTTATCTGAATATACGTAAAATTTGTGGAAAACATATCACATGCTGTCCAGTGTACTTTCCAGTGTACTTTAAGTGTGACTCCACCTCAGACATCAGAGAGAACAGACAGATGACAACAAAAGTGATTCCTGTAATGCTTTCCAAAACGCAGGTGACATAATAACAACAATACAAAAAGTATTAGACGTTTTTTAAATCTTTTTATAAAGAAACAAAACAACTGTAGTGTCGAGATTCATCATAGTTATTTTTGCCCAACCTGAATAAGACAACTTATCTTGGGATAGGCTTATCTTAGGAATAAAGTTATACTCGCTTTGAACAACTTCGTCCAGGTTAAAGTTTTGTCTACTAACAGCTGATGACAACAACAAGGATGATAATGCAAAGCGTGTGACATTAGCTCTACTGACATTCATTCTGGCAAAAAACAAAAATGCCTTAGTGTTTGTGATTATTTCATATCTAAATTAAATGTTTCTGATATTTCATTCTATAACCTTTGCATCGATTTCTTCTGCCTTTTCATTTGCTTCTTGTTCTATGAACGCCATCATGTGTTTAATCTGTAATATAAGGTAACATATTGTTATTATTACGATTATTATAATAATAATATTTACTCAGGCAATTTATTCACATAACAAGAGGAAGTGATGAGTAAGAAGCACTACAGTTCATATCTTTCATTAGTTTTATATCAACAGAAGCTTTATTCGTGTATGTGTTTTAACTTGTATGCATGTTGGAGTTTAAATCTTTATACACATGTACCTGTAAGTCAAAGCTGCCACACTGTTTCATGCAATGCATCTTTTTCACTTGCAATCATCAAGAATCGCCTGGTATGTATTTTTGCAATGCTTAAGCAAGTTTTGAGACATCAATATCCAAAGAAATGGGGAAAAAACAAAAAAAAACCCAATTTTTTCAAAAAACAAATTATAAATCATTTAAATTGATTACATGAATATCGCTAAAAATCCTGTGAAAAAAATTCCCATGTGATGTCATACTACTAGCACTAGGGGCCATGCTGGAGTACAACTCTCTGACTTTTACCATTACTACCTTGTATTTATTAAAATTTTGAGAAATTTACTTACTATTAAAGGGGTGCTACTAAATGAAGTCCGGAGAAGTCCGGAAGAAAAGTACAGGGGGTGAGGGGTTGGAAAGGGCATCCGGAGATAGATTATGATAATATCTAATACATATCCAAGTTTCATCCAAATATATTGAGTAGTTTTAATTTTATATGCTCACAAAGTTTCCCCGGTGAATTCCAACTACCGAGCGCCGTGGTATTGGATCGGGGTCTGTACAGTAGTGTGGTTATATATACTTATACCCTATACACGATGAATTGTAAAATCTTAGACAATTTGACAGTAATATTTTATGAATCAGAGCATTGGCAGATCTAGGGGGAGGGTTGCGGTGGTTTGGACGTAAAATTTTTACCAAAAAAGGTCATTTTCGGCCATTTAATGCTACAACTTATTTTTTCTTAACGTTACCAGCTTGTCATGTGGAGGTCACCTCTATTACAGCCTAAAATAAAACTGTGAAAATAAGGGGGGAAAAAGAAAAATGAAAATACAAAAATGAAATGAAGAAAAATTAAGATATATAAAATTTACAATTAATTTAACGCGAACGTTATACTTAATAAAGGAATTAAGAGTAAAATATTGGAAAGAAGATAATTTAGATGTCATTCATATTCATCTGAACGATGAAATAGTATATAAATATTATAATTTTATGATTAATAAATGAATGAAAGACAGAACTGAATAAAAATGGGAATAAACGTATGACAATATTTACGTATGTTCATCAAAATATTACATACATAAAACGGTGATAATTATAAAGAAACTAAGAACGAAATGTAGAATGCTATGGGTATATAATCAAATACATATACATTGTAAATAACATAAATTAGCTTCAACCAAATAGCTAAAGATTTCTTTTTAAGAAATAAAACCTAAATGAAGAATGACATAAAGATATATACAAGATATATGCAAAAATGAAAAGCATAAAGAAAGCGAGATAAAGAAGATATACAGATCGAATCAGGAAATACGGATAACAGAATACAATCTTTAAATAAAAATAAGCTCTCACATGTCGTTATGAAATCCTCAAATTAATTTGTAAGTTGTCGAAATAAAGCAAAAACAAAAAATATATGTATATCAATAACAATAAAAATATAATAACAAGTATAATAATAATAAACAAGCTTACGGTCAGTGTTGCATGCAACATTTGTCCCCTGTCACAACCTGTACCTTCGAAGTGACTAATACCTTATTAGCAACATGAAACAGTTATGTGAAATTGGTAACTTTTGCATGATTTAATAAGAAATAACAATGAATTCTGCGAAGTTTATATCAAGTTCTAGTGAAACTGACAGCAAAAATATAGCATCGTTTTATTCATATCTGGCATCAGTATCTATAGTCATCATCTGGAAACTGAAACAGTGATGAATCACTATTTTCAGCAATAAGTCTACAACTGAACTATGCTGATGTCTATTTCTAGTAACAGTGACCCTTATATAAGCTAACATTGTATGAAGTTTGAAGCAAATTGGCCATTCCTCACTGGAGTTATTGTCTGGAAACCATCCGGACAGACGGATGAACAGACTGACGGACGGATGGACAATGTACAACACTATAGTCCCCTCCAGTTTCACTGGCAGGGGAATTAAACAGACAATGTAAAATGACTAAATAATAAAGCAATCAGACCCAAGTACATGTAAGCTACTGGTCATGGGCAAAACTCATCCATGCGTCCATGCAACAACTGAGATCACAGTAGAACAAAAGCAAAAGCAGCAGGAAACCTAGCATCCTACTGCACCTTACAAAGATTTGCCCATGAAATTTTAATTCTGACTGAAATTTGATGCAGGGAACGACAAGCTTGCATTTCAGGCCGAACATGATGTAATGGACGGAATGTTAAGCCTGCATTTCAGGCCGAATATGATGTGATATACGGAACGACAAGCCTGAATTTATGGCCGAATATGATGTAATATACGAAACGGCAAGCCTGCATTTCAGGCTGAACATGATGTAATATACGTAAGTAAAGATGTGGCATAAGTCATTGTACCAGAATGGGTTTGTGATGTGAAATATTTATTGTCAAGTATTGGCTTAAGGATTTATGGTTGAACCAATATGCTAAAGGACCAGAATATATTTCAAGCATAGCCGAACAACGTTAAATTGATATCTAAAAGCAGTCCATTTTATCTGATGTTAATGATTCGCCGAAATGTTATATTTATAAATTTATGATAGATAACTTTACATTGCAGGGTTATCTTCTCAAACGAATTCCACCATTATACAAAAAAAAAAAATCTTATTTGTAAATTAAGGATATCCTCCCGTTGTCTTACGATAGAAACAGGCCGATACAAGAAAGTTCCTCTAGATAGACGAATATGTCCGCGGTGTAAAATAGATATAGAAGGCGAGTTCCACTTTGTTTTGAAATGTCCTTTTTATAGTGATCTAAGGCAAAAATATATAAAAAGATATTACTCTGTCTATAAACTAATACAATTACTTTCAACGTAAAATGTAAAAGAACTCTGTTCATCGCTTGGTAAATATATCAAGTATGCTTTTAATATACGAGAACAAATAGTATAGAATTGTTTATGTATGTATGATTAAGACGCTGTTTAGAATTATTTATGTTAATCTATGTATGATTAACAGATTGTCTTTTTTTTCTGACCATGTAATTATAGAATTTACATTGTATTATTACATGTATTGTAATGTCTATAAGCTGTATTGCTTTTTTTGACCAATAAACTATCTAATTAACAAATCCAAACGATCCAAAACACGTGTGGCAATAAATGAATTAACGCACCGGGGAGTGTATTAATCATAATTAAACAATCAACACGTGACAATAAACATCCACGTACCTTCGCCCAAGCTGGGGATCACAACCGGTCGCGTAAAGAAACCCCATTTGTATTGTTTATTAACCGTATGCATTTCTGCATATAGATCAGAGACATATATACACATATATGTCTCTGACATAGATGTAATACATATATAACAATAGCAATATAATATAAATCAGACATAGTTAGAGAGTGAGATAATTGATAATGAAGATGAAGCTTATACAATGTGTTTTCTAATGATAAAAGCATGTTTTACATATTTTCCTAAACTACATAGTTCTTTAACATTTTCTGTGCATGAAAGCTGAATTAATTTAAAGACGAAGGGCCTAACATAATAATATAAAAAAAAAACCTGTTGTCTTAAATGAACATAGTGGGGACATTTCGGAATAAAATGGTACTAATCTTCAATATTTGAAGTACACAAAGGACATAAACGTCTCTTTAAAGGAATTTTCTTATATCGACCAGTTTCTATCATCAGACAATGTGATGACACTCTCAAGTTACAAATCAGTTTCTTATATAGTGTTGGAATACATTTCAAAAAAAAAAAAAAAAAGACTGTAAGGTACACTTGTCAACAAGATGTCTCTAGATTGAACATTTCGAAGAAGAATTTATGTCAGAAAATAACGATTGCTTATAATGATCAAATAAATGTTGCCTGACAATTGCAGTAATATATAGTGGGTTTTCTACATTGTGGTTTGTCCATAACTCCAACAAGCCTAAATATGTATATATGAGTTTTGATATCCAAACGCTTTTTTTGTTTGTTTGATTATTGTTTTACGTCACTCCACGATTATTTCACGTATATGGTGACGGCATCTGCCTGATGCATTGCATACAAATTTAGACCTTTGCAACGGACCCACCCGAAGCAGTGAGGGATCTTTTACGTGCCACGCCTACCGTGACACAGGACCTCGGTTTTTACTGTCTCATCCGAAAGACAGAACACCGGTGTGCCCCGGGCGGGAGTCGAACCCGCGACCTCTCGATCACGAGCCGAGCACCTTATCCACTAGGCCACACCGGCTTGATATCCAAACGCAGTAAAATATTTTCGTAGTATATGTGTAGAGATTAAGTAATTATTTGTTATATAATTATGATTAGAAAAGATTCACATTTATTTCATGCATGCACAAATACTTAAATCATATACACAAGTGAAGAACTTACTGATTACTGTTTTACGTCACTCCACGATTCTTTCACGTATATGGTGAGGGCATCTCATCTGCCTGATGCATTGCATACAAATTTAGACCTTTGCAACAGACCCACACGAAGCAGTGAGGGATCTTTTACGTGCCACGCGGGACCGCGGTTTTTACTGTCTCATCCGAAAGACAGAACACCGGTGTGCACAGGACGGGAGTCGAACCTGGGACCTCTCGATCACGAGCAGAGCACCTTATATCCACTAGGCCTCACCGGCTTGTGAAGAACTTATCAAAAATATTTATATTTAATTTAGATGTATTATTCAATTTTATGAGATACTTTGTTGTTCATTATTTACAATGTTCCTTCTTCTCTTGCGTAGGACACGGTGTGCCAATTTCTACTAATGAACACAGAATTAAGTCTTAAAGAGTTCCGTACTGTTGCTTTGCTAGTTAAGTAAATTTGAAGAAAATAATCGATTATTTCATAAAAAGTTATATGTTAGCTTTATTTTAGCTTCGAAGAAGCATGGGGCTTATTGCCTTGCTTTTGTCGATGGGTTTGTCGGTCGGTCCTCCTTACCTTGTGCAACGGCCAAGTCGAGAACACTTCATATTACAAGCTTCAAATTTGGTAGGAAGATAGTTTTTGAGAAGTACAGATGATCACAATAGATTGCATACACAAACATTTTTTTAAACAAGGGACCATCTATTAAAATTACCTTAGTGAAAATTTGGGTACTGTAGGCGGTATTTATAATACCATTTGATTGTGGTTGGATGAATTATAAAACTCTTAGACATATAAAATTGAAGGATGGTAAGAAGTTTAAGGATAATATTATTTAATGTACATTTTAATCTATTGCTGTGTTGTTTGCAAAGATCTTCTTCCAGATTTTTTAAAATGGAATTTTCGCTAGTTTGTCGTGTTTTACTTTATTTTTTTGTTTGTTTTTTGTTTTGTTTTGTTTTGTTTTTCTTTTTTTTTTTGGGGGGGGGGGGGGGGGGGGTATGGAATTCTCTTATCATAATCTTTCGACAGTTACCCACCAACCAACAACAAACAAACAATTAAACAAAGACAAATATAAGACAAATTTTTACGACGTTGGTCTGTCTGCATGTCCGTACGTATGTCCCAGTGGAAATCGATCATTACTTGATATTCACTATTTATTTGGATCTTTTTCCTTTCTTTAATTCAATTGAAATCTTTATCAAGTTTATGCATAGTCTCAGTTCATGAAATCCTTTTGAAAACAGATTATATTATAGTAAAAATAGTCTATGGCTTTTTTTAAAAATTTATTTGTATTGGACCAAAGTTTCATGGAAAAATATCACATTAAATAATATTTTAATATTTCTAAATCTGCAAAATGTAGGAAATACAAACTGTCTACCATACATGTATTTGAAACTTCATTTTTAAATTGATTTATTGATTTACGTAATATTTTATTCAAAATTATTTATCATATTTGTAATTTAATTTCTTATTCTTGCTTATTTATTTAAATTACACTATTATTGATTCATATTTTAAAGTTAATTAAACACTAAAAATCATTGTTTAAATATCCAAAGTATCTTCTTGATTTTGAATTTCTCAATATCGTATTAGGAATTTATCATTGTAGAATAATTAATCATTGATTAATTTTTATACTATACTTGAGGCATTTTTTGTGTGTGTGTGTGTGTGTGTGTGTGTGTGTGTAAAGAATGGATTATTGCATGTTATCACCAAATTATTTTTATTCAGGTTTTTATTTACCTATTTACTTATTTATATATTCTTATGGCTCTTACAGAAATGGCCTCCCCGCAACAAGAGCTGGAAATGTTGTTTGTCTGTTTGTTTGGTTGTTTCTCCATAAACAATGGCTAATAACCTCAGTTTTTATAAAAATGTTTCCTTTTACAAATTGTTGGAAAGTCAGTATCACTTTGCGCGAAGAGATCTTACATAAATTGAAAGTTAAATACGTGACTTCCATATGACACAACAGATACCGATCCAGTATAACGGCGCACGGTAATTGGAATTCACCCGAGAAAATTTGTGAGCTTATAAAATCAAAACTACTTAATATATTTGGATGAAACTTGGATATGTATTAGATATTATCATAATCTATCTCCGGATGCCCTTTCCAAACCCCTAACCCCCGTATTTTCCTTCCGGACTTCTCTGGACTTCTCCGGACTTCATTTAGTAGCGCCGTATTAAAGCAGATTTCGTGACTTCACTCTCAGTTAATCAGTAAAAATATAACCAATCAGTTGACAATTTTCAATAAAACATTTAGATATACAATGCGAATATTACAAAATTAAGTTAAATCAAGAAGTTTTGTATGGGCAGTGATGGATGAAGTCCAAGAAAAAAGAGGAGTTACTGGCACAGTTATGTGGCAGAAGTCACCATGAGCTGTACTCCAATGAGGGAGATAACTCTAGCTAATTTACAGAAAACAAGGTTGTATGGGAACACTATACCAAATTGGCAAACTTGTCATTATAATGAGTATATAAGTGCCGTTTTGGTGCTGTTTCAGTGTTTACCCTGCTGTTTCAGTGTTTAGGTGTTTCTTTTCACCCATAATAAAGGGGTACATGTATAAAAAGAGAAGAAAAAAAAAACTGACAACCATTACATGAATTAACAGATTTCTGATGTTTATGGTCTATATGCCGTTAGTAGTATCAGAAACCATTAAATATATCAGACATAAGACACATACTAAGCAACGCGACTAGCACCGTTTCTCTAGATGTGTCATGCATGTCTCTTGACAACTCAGGAATTATGATTACGACGTTAACGGTTAAATATGGTTTCTCGAAGTTAAGATTCAGGCTAATGGACATGATATATAAAAATTACCTGCTTCTGAACATCTGCATCACTCAACGCCATTTTGCTTGTTGTTTTAATTAAAATAAACCTAGATATTAGAAAAAATCTGTTAGGCACTTGAACGAATACAGACAGCTATAGCTCGTGACCATTCGTACGGTCACAAAACTGATGACGTAGGTCACACTTTCGGAGAAAGGACAAGTTGCATATGAATCCAGTCACCCTAAAAAATCGTCATGGTAAACTATCCATTTTCTCTGTTACGTTTCTCTGTCTGATCTTTTTTTTTGGGGGGGGGGGGGGATTTATCTATAATAACTCTGATGCTGAGCGTCACTCGATAATTGGAGGCAACCTGACTATTTGAAACGAATCAACCTAAAAGCGAATATACTTCAGCGTAAAATAATGTTCGTATGAAACATATTCGATACTTTTCAATTCGTAATTTAGAAAGGGGTCGCGAAAAAAAAAAAAAAATATATATATATATATATATATATATATATATATATATATATATATATATATATATATATATATATATATATATATAATATATATATATATATATATATATATATATATATATATATATATATATATATATATATATATATATATATATATATATATATATGCACAAGAAAGCGACAAACGATACCAAAATAAAAAAAAAATTAAGATCAAATTTTCGGGGCGATCTTCCCCTTCCTCAGGATAAAACAATATAAAAAAACTACATAAATAGAAATAAGAGAAAACACAGCTATATACAAAGCACTATAGTCTAATTATGCGGTGATATCGGGCGTCAACTACATTTTGTATGTTTATAGTTTGCTGTCCAAATGTAAAATGACCAGGCCTTTATCCGATATCGTGGAATAGGGCGACACCTAGTGTTGCGGTTTGCCTTGACCCATTCATGTTGTAATATGTCTAAGTGAAATAAGGGAATGCTGAGAGTTAAAAGTAGAATGAGAAAAGATAAAATGAAGGAGAAAACACAGAGAAAATAAATAAATAAATAAGTAAAAAAAAACCCAAACAAACCAAAGTCAACAGGACAGGTGTTTAATATTATTTTGTTCATTTGGTAGACATCCATCAGTTTGTTAAGACCATTAGGTTCTTGAACGTTGTTGTTATATTTCCTACTTGTGCGCTTATATATATATATATATATATAATTTATATATATAAAGCACAAATAGAAGCAGTGAAACACCTGGGAGTACTATATGGACCTTGGATCTCCAAAGAAATACCTGAGGAAATAAAGACAAATTAGACAACCCTACAGCTAACAATGCACCCTATATTTCACTTATATTCGTTCCTCGACGGGGAATCGAACCCATGAATTATGGTACCGAATCACCTAGCTGTCATGCATCCAACCGTCTAACCGACTGAGCTAGGTGAGCTTCACAAAAATCGAGCTTTAATAGCCAATCATTAGCTAATTGTATGCATGACAACACGGTCGTGCAAAGTAAAGGGATTTACCCAATGTAAACGCAGGCGGATCCCCTGAAAGAATACAATTACTGAAAGAGAAATATATATACATATAAAGCACAAATAGTAGCAGTGAAACACCCAGGAGTACTATGGAACTTGGATCTCCGAAGAAATATCTGAAGAAATAAAGAAAAAGTAGACAACCATATATACATGTTTATATAAGATAAAAGTGGATAACTTCAGGTTACTAGTTTAATAGGACTTTTCAAAACACACAGACTTATTCCAATGAATTCCAGTCAATCCATAACATGTCAGCTTAAATAAAACCAAAAATAATGTTTATATATACATTTTTGCGCAAAGTTTTCTAGGCTACCTCGGTTACCTTACCTTGGTCACCTTGGTACTGGGATCGAATTAGGCTATGCATTTCACGTCCATTTTGACAACTTTTTCTTCGGCTTAATTTTTTTTTATGAAATTCCGTCCAATTAAGTTTATATTGAAATTAAATTATTATTATTATTATTATTATTATTATTATTATTATTATTATTATTATTACAAGTAAAGAAGATATATAAGGGATCATTCCACAAAGAATTTCTGAATTCGGCAGTTTTATTACCGATAGCTCTTAAACCTGCTCAAAATATATATTTCAGCAGAGCTGCATTACGAACTTCCCCTGCCATCCTCGGAATGTTTCGGGGATTATTTCTGTTAAGATCTTAGCGTACTATTCCAATGACAACCCCATGTCCCAATAGATGTGAGCTATTGAATAACAAAAACCCAAAATTGGGTCTACCATTGAGACTCGGGGTCGTAACAACTGCCATCATGAAAACTTCAAAACTAAGGGTTATTCCCCTTACTTCATAGCCTAGCTATGGGTATGTCCTGCTAAAGTCAAAGTAATCCACAGACCATCTAGCATTAAATCAATGACTCTTCGCCCTACACTAGAAAATGCTAATTATACAGTCAAGCTATAAAATCAGGAACTTTATGGGAGATCTTAAATTTTCCCGAGAGATTCAGTGACCGATGTACCGATGTAGGAATTCCGAAAAAAAAAAAACCTTGGAAGGGAGGGGGGGAGGGGTTGGTTTCACGTGCGTATTACACAAACTACTCATTCATTTTGGTGCCAAAGCTGGGTTTTACTTGTAAATATGTGGTGTGGGGGTGGGGATGGCCCCCTCTAAATCCAACCCTGAGATTTACCATCATCTAAGATACTCAACAAACCACTCCACAACCAATAGCGGATCCAAGGTTCTCCACAGACAAAACACTACTGACCTTCACAAATCTGACAAGTTAATCCTAAATAAGAATGATATAAATATTATTATTATTATTATTATTATTATTTTTCTTTACTCTTATCATCATTATTATTATTATTATCATCATCATCACCACCACCACCATCACCATTTTTTTTTTCTCGTTACATGCCCTTTAACACAAGGTTATCTGCATTACAATTACCAAGCCACCAGTTATGTATTTACCAGTCTCACTGTCCGCGGAACGAGTGACCACTAAGAAGCGTCACTATCTATATATGGGACACGGTGCTGTCATTGGAATAGTATTACTATCTAAAGAAAACATGTCGATAGAATGGGGCCTAAAACTTGACTCTATGTAAGTCCATGCGCGCTTAGTTAAAGCGCAGTCTGATTTTGATAGTTTTCTTGACGGCTCATCTGCAACATTATCTGCTGACGCCACATAAGATATATTTAATATACATTTCATTTCCATAATCAGGTGAAAAATCTGTTTGAAAACACCATTAAATTTAGAATTCGTGGAATACTGATTTTTCCATGCTTCAACTACAGCAACATTATCTATAGAGACACACAGGCGCGTATTTTGAATAACATTTTTAAGACTAACAATTGCTTTAAAAAGAGCCATGGCCTCCTTAAGCATTATCTTTTCTTTACTTTCCTCGGGCGACCAGAAATAAGAAATTTCAATTCTTTTGTAAGATGACTGAAAAACTGCCCCCCCCCCCCCCCCATTTGTAATTAGAAGCATCCGTGGATAGATCAAGTGTTACATGTCGTTCACGAAACCGCGGAAAAGGTTCATTCCATGAATCCAGAAATTTCCAGTAACTCATGATCACTTCATGCCGTAACTCCTGGTCTACACAAATAGAAGTATTATAATAAGAATTTGCCCTAGAGATAGCATACTGACGTAAAAAGTTTAGTACCAGGAATTGCAAGAACCGTTGATATGCAAAGACCTGTAAACTTTTGAATTATTTTAGTACTAGTAGTCACTTTTTCTTGTGACAATATATATTCACGTACCGACGTGATCTTTAGCTTTCTTTTATTAGGGACGTAAAAAGATGAATTCCTTGTATCAACCTCCAAACCCAGGAAAATTAAACTTTGACATGATGAAAGAACGGACTTCGACGTGTTTAAAAAATAACCTAAACTTGCAAACACTTTTACTGCAAAACGAATTGCAATGTTAGATCTATTAGATGGATTCTCACTAGATCTGGAAAGTGTCCCTCTGTATTCCTCAATTAAACGATCATCAATGTATATATCAAACCGTTTATTGCACGATATCTCAAAAACGACATTGCCGCTAAATTAATTATGTGATACACATACGAAGAATTTTTCCAACCAAATGGCAAAGTGTTACAACAGAAATAATGTCCACCCCATTGAAAACATAAAAATTTTCTAGAAGATTCTGTCATCAAAACATGATCATAACCTGATTTATCATCTAACTTTGTTAAATAAGACTTTGCCTTTATAGCTGCAGAAACATCATTCAGAGTATCTAACGTAAATGGAGTATCCTTCATGAAAGAATTTATATACATGAGATTGATACAAAGTCTAGGTTTTGTTGGTTCTACAGTCAACGGGGAAATTGTGTACGGTGCTTGTACATTTCCCACAGGACCGATATACGTTATAGCTCCCGATTGCAACCTGGATACAAGTTCCTTATTTATAAATTTCCGAAATAGTTTACAGTTCACTGAATTCTTAAAATGCTTAGGAGGCGAACTCCGTGGTTATAAGTAATGCCTTGAAAAGTTCCATGAAATGTTGTGAAAAATTGTTCAATGTCTATTTTGTGATCTATCCAATCCAACACTTTTGAATCACAAGTTATCAGTGACCAAACCTCTGCATTGTCATGTAAGGAACCAGCTACAAATTTATCACAATTATTTACAAAAATGTTATACTTCAAAAATGTCTTCTACATCATCCTTTTCTAAATCAAACTGTCTACTACTACATCTACTATCTTCTACCCCAGACTGAAAAACAATAGTCTGAGTGTTTGTTGACTGTCATGCTGAAATAAGCTCGGGTTGAAAATCTTCCAAAAATTCCCATTTATGAACACTACACTCCTCTCCGTTATACTGCAAAACAAAGTACAAACTTAGGACAACGTTATTTCTTGAACAATTAGCCTTTACAGAGACATATATATACATATGTGTACATATGTCTCTGTCCTAACCTACTATATCGAAATCTCTCACCTCTTCTATGTTGACCCATTCTCCTTGATTAAAAGAATGCCATAACTTATTTTCCATAACTCACGAACTTCTTGATGTTTTACGCCATGGCGAGGTGTTACGTCTTACATTTGAATACTTTGTGTGTGTGTGTGTGTGTGTGTGTGTGTGTGTGTGTGTGTGTGTGCGCGCGTGTTGAAATACGTGTGCTTCAAATCATTGCCAGTGATGATACCTAAATCTTCTTGTTTATTTATAAGTGTATTTTCTTTGTCTTCCATAGTGTCTCTGTAGAGTGTGGTAGTGTAGACTTGTGAGACTTCACGAGACATGATATGCCGTCACCTTTGTATTTGACATTTTAATGATCCGTTTACAGTACGTACCTGACCGAGGGGGTAACGGTGTAAATTGCTAATAGTTGTTATGGACGAGTTATTTGGAGTCCTCGGTTCAAGGGAATTAAGGACATACCCGGCTCGCAAAACTTGTATAAATCTGTACTAAATAGTACCTCTTATCAAATGCACTTAATAACAAGAAAGATAACTCTAATTTGATCAGGTGTAAAGCTCCAGGGTTGCCAGGAATACTGCAAATACAGATTTTTTCTGTCTTTTCACCGGAAATTTTTCAATTTCTTTGCTTAATTCAAGGGATTATTTATCCAATATATTTCATTTCCGATATGAAGAAAAAAAATCCGCCATAAAAGAAAATATTGAGAAATGTTTGTTTTTGCCTATACATGGTAATGAAAAATGTTTGAACCAGTCAATCAAGAAAGTTGAATAAACTCAAACTTTTCCTTTGGTAACCACATCAGAAGTCACTATGAGTCCCTATAATATACCATAAGAAGAAACTGTTTCAGTTTTGAGGCAAATTTATCCTAAAACTGAATAAGTAGAATATGACCTTAATACCAGGTTATCTATTACTGACTCCGGATAGCGCGGGAATTTAATTTGAAAAGAAAAGCGTATGTGAGATTTAAATCGACGAGATTTTTATCCTCTGAGGCCCCCCCCCTCCCAACCCCCTGATTTTTAAGTCTTTGTAGATCAGAGCCATCTGAAAATTAGTCTGTCTCTGTTGTAAATATTATACACCCAAGTACACTCCCTTGTGTCAGAGACACTATATGTCTGCTTGTGGCGGTCCACCATTGACTCCAGCACATTTAGATTCCATATTGCTACCCGATATTTTCCGTCATTTATAAAGTCTTCTAACTACATATAAAGTGTGTATGTCTCTAATAGTGTGATCCACATATGTTGTAACCTTTACATAAGAGCCTTTGTTGAGGAACTTTGTTGAATGCCTTCTAAAAATCAATATGCATGGTGTCTACTGTGTTATGTTTGTCTATGTCACTTGTCCAATCATCTATGATTGATTGATTGATTGATTGATTATTGTTTTACGTCACTTCACGATTATTTCACGTATATGGTCACGGCATCTGCCTGATGCATTGCATACAAATTCAGACCTTCGCAACGGACCCGCCCGAAGGAGCGAGGGATCTTTTACGTGCCACGCCTACCGTGACACGGGACCTACTGTCTCATCCGAAAGACAGAACACCGATGTGGCCAGGACGGGAGTCGAACCCGGGACCTCTCGATCACGAGTCGAGCACCTTATCCATTAGGCCACACCGGCTTCCAATTATCTATGAATTCAATTAGTTATGTCAGAGGTATGATAAAAAAAGTCCTCGCCCAGATATGCTTTAATACATAAATAAATAAATATAAAACCCCAATCAAACCACTGTATTCAATCACATTGAATGTTTTTGTAGAGATGTAGTGTTCACAATTTTGATCTTGAATCTAAGAAACAAAGCATGCATTTGATTCACCCTGGCTCGCCACCTCATAAAAAATCAAGAGGGTTTTCTCAACAGTAAAAGTCATCACGCCTCTATTTATAGGTATAATTAAGGAATAATCATGATTGAGTTTCTTGAGGAAGGCCGCACAGTAAATGGTGCATATTAAATAGCATGTGTCATAAGATTGCGAGAAAGAGGAGAGCTATAGGGATGCTAACCACGCAGAGGCGTTCTGCTCTTTCAGGGTAATGCACGCTTTCCAAATTCAATGACAACTGCGACGGGACTGATGCACCTTCCAGATAATTCTTTCTCATGCCCCATATTCTCGAGATTAAAATTACCCCATCTACATTTAAATTAATGCTTTGTTTTCCCAAAACTAAAATCAAAAATATTACCACGTGGTAAGAATTTTAGAAGCAATGAGAGTGTCCTGAAGCTGTATATGAATACTAAATAAGGTACTAGAATGAAGCAATTTTCAAAAATGGATTCACAAAGTCAGGTGTCCAGACTGAGAGGCGGGTTGGTAAGAAAGTGTATTGAAGTGTACTCAAAAGTTGAGCGTTATACTTCATATAACGATGAAGAGATTGTATTGAAATATAATGACACTTTCTTTTTGAAATCGTGTGTATTCCGAAGTACATGGGACATAGACCATTTTTATTATACATTGTATACTGTACAAGAATACATGTAGCCTTTTCTAAAACCGTATTGATGTTCAGTAGCCTAAATAAACTGTTCGTGGATTTCATTTACATCTATAAAGAATCAATTATGAACACAAAAGCTCCTAAAGTGAAAACGGAAAATATAGAATTCGAAATAGTTTATTAGCGAAACAACTTTAACATAGATAGAAGAGCTCTGCCTCTGGACTACTGTAGTTATGAGCAGACGCCAAATGTAACGACCGGTGACGACGGTGGGACTCAAACGCTGTAGACCTATCATGTAACTTATTCTTGTCTTAGCCTACTAACATTTAAAAGCTATACTGTATTCTGTTATTTGCCCTGCTCTCTCTAAATATTTTTTCAATGTCTCATTTTATTCCATACTGTATACTGATATAGCCTAATAGTCTGCCCGGAATAAAGCAAATGGAAATTAATAAAAAGTTTGCAAACGTGCTGTTTTAGTCATGTTAGTTAAATAGACATCAATTATTACATACAATATACATATTTATATAGTGTATATATACAAGTTGAAAGCTGTTGGGCAAGTAACAGGATCTTGCTAAATCATATAAATGTTTTACAATATTAGTTTTATTCCCTATAATACGGAATAAAGCTAATGGAAATTAATGAAAATATTCAAACATGCTGTTTTAGTCAAGGAAACATCAATTATTACACAAAACATATGTATATATATACCATATATACACAACAGTTGAAAGCTGCGGGGCAATTATAAATAAATAACAGGATATTGCCTTCAGTTCCTTCCCATACAGTCCTATGGCGCAGGCCGATTGTGATACACAATTGCACTTTTCTAGCTGTATTATAATTTATTTACGGGGAATAAACTTCAAAATCTATGTAAAACTAGCTATATAGTTTTGTATGAATCTAACTAAAATTATCCATCATAGTTTGGTTTTTAGGCAATTGTAATCGAAAGCAGTCTGAAAACTTACGATTTTATGAAAATTGGGGACAGGTGAAAGTTTTTAAATCTTTGGATAATACCATCTTTAATAGATACTTTGTAGAAAAAATCTAGTACTATTCAATAAAAATCATTGACTATAAGGAGAATTATAATTTCGTGACGTTTTCTAAATGTCGTATCGAAAAGTGCGATTGTGTATCACAATTGGCTTGTGCCACAGGACAGTACTGTATGTGAAGAAACTGAAGCCCTCCCCACACATAACAAATTACCAAATAGTAAACAGGGGCAGGCTTGGTGTAGTGGTTAAGCGCTTGGCTTGCGGCGCCGACGATCCGGGTTCGATTCCCGGGTTGCGCCACTATGTTTAAGAGGTTGGTTACCTCCTGCTTCCATGTCGCGATATAACTGAAAAATTGTTGAAAGCGACGTAAAACACCAATCAACCAACCAACCAACCAAATAATAAACAAGTGTGGGGAAAGGCAAACTGAAGCTATATAGACTATAGTGTCTTAAAACTAAAAGGGTTATTTTTAAGGGGCATATATTACTATTAATATTATTATTTCA
Source organism: Pteria penguin (assembly GCA_035048485.1). NCBI lineage: Eukaryota > Metazoa > Mollusca > Bivalvia > Pterioida > Pteriidae > Pteria > Pteria penguin. Next base: position 4,884,347 of record CM068581.1, read on the forward strand.
GTATTTAAATCTTGAAATGTTGCAGCAACACCTCATTTGAGAGACAATCACTCATTTGTGTAATGATCTCCGTTTTCAGTAATTAATTTCAGATATGGAGAAGAATTCGACTAGTAATAAATTTCAAAATTTTTTTTAGAATTTTGGCTTCATGCATACTTAGTACTCATTTGGCACATCTTTGCCTTTGGAAGTTAATACTTGCATGTATACTACATATTTCCTGGAAGATACTGAATACAGAATAGTGTACAAAAGAAGTTGGTCTTTTAAACTTATCATTTTTGAGATTATAGCCACACACAGCTAGATCAGATGTTTCAACTACAAACTCCAAAACTGTAAGACAAATAGGTTGATTAACTTTTTTGTAAAATACATTTTGTGTGTTATGAAGAATTGCGCCCTTTTGAATTGATATCAAAATTTTAGTATATACTGACAGTTCTGTAGTTAGCGAGTCTACTTTAAAATGATTTTATGAATTTACGAAATATTTTCATTTGATGATTCGCAATATATAACAGGGTTTTCCTTGGGATTTTCAATTTAGGAGTGTAATAGCGTGTTGAATAGATCATTATGCTTATTGTTTTTAAGGTTCTTTATTGGTGTACAATGATATAAAACCCTGTAACATATAAATAATATTTACATAGATGACTTCATTACACGTATTATAGTAATTCAATAAATTCAAGGTGAATGATATATTCACTTAAAATGATAATAACACAAATATATCAATGATACATCTTAAACAGTGTCACTACAAGAAAGATAACTCTTGTAGTATAATAACTGATAAGAATCTATATTATTTCATACGTGTAATTTTAATAAACAATTAAAATCATATTTGAAATAACGTAATCACCTGTTTGTGGAACAAGGTACTCCACTTTACGAAGAAAGTCTTATTTAGCTGTAGATCTATTTACTACATGTTATTTATATAAGTTTGCGTAAATCCATATCAGTCATGTACGTATGCGTCTTTTCAGTTGGAAAACAAAGTAAGAAGTGACAAAGGCTACTCACGGGTGGCGGGAAAGGGGTAAATGGACTTACAATTGGCTATTTGAGTCACATGACGGAATATGTACTAATGACGTATATAAGTATGATATTTAAATGAGTAGCGTAGCCAGTATGCATGTTGACTGTAATATGTAAATGTATAGGTTGGAAGTTTATATTTTAAATGTAAAATAATAAATACCATTTCTATACTACTACAGGAGTCCATGGACTCCCACACTTCCAAGTTTAGGGGTTTATATTGTAATTTAGGAGTCCACATTACATTGAGATTTTATCATTAAAACTAGGTTGTTGAATGAGTAGTTGCATCACTTGTAAATTGTAGATTTTGTGTATTTCTACACCAAAACAGATTAAAGAATAATCTTATTTTATTCAGTTTCATTGCATTGGAATAAAAATTTATATAATGTACAAATAAGTTAAAAGAATGAAATATGGGGTAAAAATACCTGGCAGAAATACCTTTCAAGGTACCCTTAAAGTTTTGTTGAATTTTGACTAGATCTGTTCAAGGGAAGATCCAGGACATATGAAACTAGATGGTACACTCCTTTGTGAAGGGAAATTTCAGAAAAATTGTCTAGAATAATAAAAAAAAAAACCAAGTAAATCTACACATGCTATTTATGCAAATGTATTATTGTATTCTAGAAGGATATGGCATTGCTTTAACATTGGATTCTGAAGTGAACTATTTACTTACGAAAATTCTGTTATGATGTGCTTAATGTGGAAGTGATCTAGGTCCATTTGGCCTTCTTATTTCATGGTATTTAGTACAGTTTGCCTTAAAGAAATGTGAATGAATAGTTTTTGAAATGGCATGTAAGAACAATAGTTAAAATCTTGCATTTAATTCACTCAAATGAGTGATTTTATCATTTTCAGGTATGGAAATGAAAAGAAACAAACAGTAACTCAGAATGAAGACAGCAAAGAATCAAAAAGCCAGTCAACAGATAGGCAGCATTCTGACCACTCTGAAACTACTGAAACATTCAATTTTGAAACCAAATTTGTAGTTTTGAATTTCCTATGTTTTGACCCTCAAATGTCCCCACCATCAAGAATTTACACTCCTAACAGCACTTCTGACTCAGACAACCTAGTGTAAGTGTTTTATAGATTTCATACACAAAAAGAGAAGAATTATAATAGAATTCATACAAGGTGAAAAACAATAAAAGAAAATTTCATGTATGACTGTATCTAATAATTTACCTCCATGATACTTTCTAAATTAATTTTCATTATTTAAATGAAACTGAATGAAAGAGGCACTAAAATCTGGGTGCAAAATTTATTCTAATGCAGAAATACACACTTTTCGTTAAATTTGATGAGATTGTTTGAGGAATTCTGCAACTATTGCAGCTACCAAAGCTTAATTTTGCTTACAGAAGCCCAGTTAACACTTGCTTCATTTTTGGGGTTTTTTTTGGCTGCATATCAGGGCACACACCCTTCACATATATTAACAGTTGAAGAGTGACATTTGGCAGGGTTATATACCATACCAGTGAAAATTAAACTGAAACCATAGATCAATTAAGGCTGTAATTCCTTCTTCTAATTACAATGGATGATTCCGATTCAGTTCTTCAATAGGGTGTTGGGGACATTCTTTTTCTAATGGGGGTATGTACAGATTCAAATCAATATATCACTGGTTATACAGAACAAATGTTACAGACTGATTTGGTTAGATTTCTTCCAGACCAGTCGGTCTACCACTCTTTCAGTCATTATAGACTGATAGGATTTTCTATAGACATTGTCTGTCAGGCCACCATCGATTTTCCACACTGTGTAGGGAGAAGGGTCTTGAAGTAATGTAGAGCACTCTCTGTTCCACTCAACAAATCCATTGTTGTTGTTAAATGATATGTAAAACATTGTACAATAGAATAGTAGTCCAATTTGTTTGTATGATCTTTGATAATGGGATGCTTATTGATTCACTTTATAAAACCCTATCTAGTACAACCTGACACCCTGTTATCAAAATTCTGTTCATCTTCCTCTGGCTGTATTACTGATTATACTAGTTCACATTCCATGTACAAGGTATGATTAAAAAGTTCTCAGCCCTATGTACTTAGGAATACCCAGGATTGAAAGAATTGTCACCTCTAGTTAGCTATAGGTCTTGTATTTGGCCCCTCTACAGCCTTATGCAGACTTTTACTTGAACGTTGCACGCTGACTAACAGGGCGGTGGGGACTATATGACGGGCCTTGTCCAAACTTCTTTCAGAGGAGACATGGTCCTGAACCTCGTCCCCTCTGACTGTTAGTCGGGACTCCTACAGATCTAGGGTCTTAACTCGCTTTCAGACTGGCAGAGCACGGTTTATCATGTTGATGTCGCATATATTTTTATACCATTATGTGTTTTACAATACCTTACGTGTTTATATTTTTATGACCTCTCAGTATGCGATACCTGTTGACCCTTGTTCTTTACATGGAGGATTATTTATAAATTTTTAAATGTACGTCTTTTGACAACTTTTGACAAAATATGTCTACTCTTCAAGTAGACATATTTTGTTATTTTCCATTTGTTTTTCATTTTCACTGATTTTGTATGTCCTCTGGTTTTATGATTTTTGGACTTGTGCTTTGGATTTATCCATCATCTCTACATTTTGATTGTTCTGCTGTTACGGTGAGTGGGAAGGTGGGCCCGTAAACCAATTAACCACACCATTTGTTTGGCTTTTGTCAAATTAAATGACCGTCCTAAGTCAGTATCATAATTGCACTACAATCAAATATTTTTGTAATGTGTTAAATGTTCTATTATATTATTTATATTCATGTATTGTATAGCTCCATGGTGACTTCTGCCACATAACTGAGCCAGTAACTCCTCTTTTTTCTTTCCTCTCCTCTTTTTCACAATCCTGTGACACAGCCTCTTTAACTTATTTGCATAATAAGAACCATTTATTGTTTGGCCTTCCTTAAAAAATCTGTCATGATATTCCCTGCTTGTTCCTAAAAAGTATAGAGGCCATGACTTTCCCAGTTGAGGAAACTCTCTCAAATTTTTTTAGGAGGTAATGAGCCAGGGTGATCCATTGCATGCTTTGTTCCTTAGATTCAGGATCAATATGGTGAGTCCAGGTTGCATCACGATTCAATCCATAAAATTTTCGGGATCATCTTCATAGCTTGACAAAAGAGACATCATGTCTGTTTCTCTTCAAAATTCCAGGGACCAATTTAGCGAAAATCTTAAAACACATGAGAGTTGTTGGTTAGAATTGATTTAACAGTCCCTTAACTTATTCCTACTTCTCTGGCTACATCTCTATCAAAGGTTTCGTCTTTTGTCACACATGACACTTAGAGTGTGCACAAATCAGTATTTTGGTCTGTGATAGTCTCCTTGGGACGTCCAGACCTTTCATCATCTTCAGTGTTCTCCCTCCCTTTCAGAATTTCAGCTGCACATGTTTTAGCTTTACAGGTGACTCCTTTGGAAGGGTTAATTTTTATAAAGTTCTCATAAATTTCATCAGGAGTAATATTCTAATATTGCATATTATACTTAATCACTGCACAAATTTAAATTTCTCCATTTTGGTGGTTTGACTAACCCTTTAACTTTTAACAGAGAATTCCTTGTACATATGTATAATGAAAAGCTTTGAAATGCTATTCTCTTTACCAAAAATGTTCAATGTGATTGAGTAATGGTTTGAAAGGGGTTTTACTTTTATATTGTATCAAAGTATATTGGGCAGAGAATTTGATTATACTTCTTTATTGTATCAAAGTATATCGGACAGAGAATTTGATTATACTTCTTTATTGTATCAAGGTATATCGGACAGAGAATTTGTTTATACTTCTTTATTGTATCAAAGTATATCGGGCAGAGAAATTGATTATACTTCTTCATTTTATCAAAGTATATCGGGCAGAGAATTTAATTATACTTCTTTATTGTATCAAAGTATATCGGTCAGAGAATTTGATTATATTTCTTTATTGTATCAAAGTATATCGGGCAGGGAATTTGATTATACTTCTTTATTGTATCAAAGTATATCGGACAGAGAATTTGATTATACTTCTTTATTTTATCAAAGTATATCGACAGAGAATTTGATTATACTTCTTCATTGTATCAAAGTATATCGGGCAGAGAATTTGATTACACTTCTTTATTGTATCAAAGTATATCGGGCAGAGAATTTGATTACACTTCTTTATTGTATCAAAGTATATCGGTCAGAGAATTTGATTACACTTCTTTATTGTATCAAAGTATATCGGGCAGAGAATTTGATTATACTTCTTTATTGTATCAAAGTATATCAGGCAGAGAATTTGATTACACTTCTTTATTGTATCAAAGTATATCGGGCAGAGAATTTGATTATACTTCTTTATTGTATCAAAGTATATCGGGCAGAGAATTTGATTATACTTCTTTATTGTATCAAAATAAATCGGGCAGAGAATTTTTTTTTTTTTTTTTTTATGATTTATTTCAATACAACTAAATACATGTATATCATTTACATAAAAACAATAGAATTTATCAAAAGATGCAAGTATTTCATATGCATTACAATAATTCTATAACTTGAAACATTATTATTTTTTATATATACATACCTTTACAATCTAATGATATTACAAATTATGTATGTAAAACAATGTTTGTATATAAAGGTTTTATCAAATAATTAAGTAAATACACTGAAAGACAATAAATCTCTTGAGAGTTATTTTTATAGAATTATAAAATAACAATTATGTTCTGTTTATCTACCAAAGATTATGCTAAATGATATACAATTACACACAGTATTCACATATACACAAAAAGCCACATATCTATCTTAAGTATCCATGTACATAAGCACAAATATATGATTAAAGTGTGACAACTTTGAAAATGATGTTTATACTGAAATACATTACATCCCAATTAGCCTTAGCTAATAATTATAAGCATGTACCAATTATCAATATATCTTTATTGATACTTTAGATATACATATTAGTAACCTTTTCAAAATTATTATAATAAAAAGCTGTAATTATCGTTATCGTAGGCTGAAGTGCAACTCAATTTATGTCAAGAACTGGTATAAATTTATTCCATTCTGTTATAAATTTATCATATTTTCCTTTTGTAATAAATATTAGTCTATATACATTATAAACATTCTTTAAGTATATTTTTAATCCGTTTAAAGTTGGTAGCTGTTTTTGACATTTCATTTTATATATGTAGAATTTTATATTTAATAATACACAACTATCTGCTGAGTTATGGATAGGTCCTAACAAAAAGTTTTGTTTAGTCAAATCCATTTCAATAGAGTGCTTTTCAAATTCACTTTGAATTTTAACCAGTAAAGCTTTAATTATATCACAATCCCAGAGAAGATGTTGAATTGTCTCTTTCAAGATCACAAAATGTACATTGTGGGTTATCAGTAAGTCCCATTTTAAACGCAGATTTATTTGTTGTCAAAATTAAGTGATTTATTCTGTATTGAAACCATTGTAATTTTGGATCTTTTATTAACTTTAATGATTGGTAAATTATTTTCCAGCTATTCTGGTTAAGTTCTGTAAATTCAGTATGCCATTTTTGCTTGGATGTTATAATTACATTTTTTGTCTTTAAAATATTATACATATCACTAATAAAAGTGCATTATAGATTAGTATTGCATTTGTATATGATTTTTTAAAAATGTTTTGTCAAACTTCACTTTTTCATTATAAAACATGTTCTTTCATTTACCTAATATAAACAGCAAAATACCTGAATTATTTCTATTTCTTTCATTTTTGTTAAATTAATTTCAAAAATATAAAAAATATATGAGTGTGTACTTATTTATGGAGGGTAGTGTATTTTAGAAAATTTGTTCTAATATCATATTTCTCTATAAATTTTTCATAAGAATAAAATTTACCATTATGATCAATCATGTCATTTATATATATTATTCCTTTTTCGGACCAATGTTTATAAAATACATTCTCCATTAATCATAATATTATTATTCATCCACAATGGACTCTCAGCTAAGTTGTATGTATCTTGAGTTTTATTATTTTGTTTATCTAGCATTTTTTTCCAAGCAGTAAATGTATTTTCCAAAATTTGTTTTTTCGTGAATTAATCAATTCAGTAATATATTTTTCTCCACATTGTAACAGAAATTTTATATTTACGTTTTGTAATATCAGATTTTGCCATATACCCTCTGAGTTTACAATTCTTCGAATCCAAGTTAACTTTAATGCCATTATATAAGCTTTTAAATCAATCATATTTAACCCCCCTCTTCTATATCCTTAACTATTATATCTCTTTAAATCTTATCATTTTTTGAATTCCAAAGAAAGTTATAAAGAGAGAAGTTCAAACTCTTCAGAAAGTCATTGTCAGGATTTGGCAATGAAATAAATAAATGATTAAACTGTGATATTAAAAGCGATTTGATATAGAAATACGTCCTATTACAGATATATTTCTTTTATCCCATTGTTTCAAAATGGCTTGCATCTTTATCATTTTCTTTCTATAATTTAATTCACATATATTATCCAAGTTTACATCAAAATCTATTCCTAGTAAAGTGAAATTCGATTTCCCCCAATTTGAGCCCCAATTTTTACAAAGTTTTTCCTACTGTCCTTTTATTTAGCTATCCATATAACTTGTATTTTATCAAAATTGACTTTAAGTCCAGATATTTTTCATGAAGTATAACGCTCAACTTTTGAGTACACTTCGTATTGGAAGAAGAAGAAGAAACCATTTCAAAATGTTAAGCGAAATATTTAATGATTCTTCTGATCCATCAAGTAAAAGGGACGTATCATCTGCATATTGTGAAATTTTATGTTCTACTCTATTTACAGTTATTCCTTTTATTCTTGGATCATTTCTTACTTTTAAAGACAAAGAATTTGATTATACCTCATAACTGTAACATTGGATGGATTTTTATATCCTTTTTTATAGATTTTTATATCCTTTTTGATTTTTTTTTATATCCTTTTTGATAGATTTTTATATCCTTTTGATAGATTTTTATATCCTTTTTGATAGATTTTTATATCCTTTTTGATAGATTTTTATATCCTCTTTGATAGATTTTTATATCCTTTTTGATAGATTTTTATATCCTTTTTGATAGATTTTTATATCCTCTTTGATAGATTTTTATATCCTTTTTGATAGATTTTTATATCCTTTTTGATAGATTTTTGCAGATTGGTTACTTTATTATTGTATTTTGTGTATATTTTGTTATGAAATGTGAGGATATAATTACACCCCAACAACAAAGTTGTGGGGGGTATACTGGAATCAGGTTGTCTGTCTGTCTGTCATGCCGTCTATCTGTCTGTCAGTAGATGCAATGTTTTCGGGCTCTATAGTGTTATCCTTTTCACTTAGAGTCAAGATACCATACATACAAACTCCCCATCGGATGACTATTGATTTTGTGGCAAAGGTCAAAGGTCAAATGTACTGGACATTGATACATGTATAGATAAAAGGTTTCTGGGCTCTGTAGTGTTATCCTTTTCTGATAGAGTCAGGGTACCATACATACAGAGTCCCCTTGGGATGAGGATGATCCCTATTAATTTTGGGGTCAAAATGTCAGAAGTCAAGTATGCTGGACATTGATATAAGTAAATGGTTTCTGGGCTCTATAGTGTTATCCTTTTCACCTAGGGTCAAGATGCCATTCATACAGACTCCTCATGGGATGAGGGTGATCCCTATTGATTTTGGTTTCAAAAGATTAATGCACTGGACATTGATATAGGTAAATGTTTTCCGGCTCTCATTGGATTCCCTTTTCACCTTATGATGAACATACAGACTCCCCATGGCACAAAGATAATCCCTACCAATTTCGAAGTCAAAAGGTCAAAGGTCAAGTGTAATGGACACTGATAAAGCGACATCATTTCTGCTCTCTTACGTGTAAATTTTTTCACTCTGAGTCACCATATCACAGATATGGACTCCCCAAGGGATGAGGGTGATCCACAGCCCATGCGACGAGGGTGATCCCAAATATGGATTTCGGGGTCAACAAATCAAATGTCAAGTGTACTGGACATTGATACAGGTAAATGGTTTCAAGGCTCTCACATGTTTCTCACTTTCAATTTTCTTCAATTCCATACAACAATTTCTCATATATATTGAACCTTTGTCTGACACCTAAAGGTGTGTGTGTCAATTCCTTCAACAAAGGCCTCTTCTCTTGGATCAACATCATCACAACACACACATCTCTTGAGGAAAGCAACTGCACAGGTTCATACTACCCACAACTTCCACTTCTCACTTGGGGTTTAGTCATGCACTTGATCAAAAGAACTATTCTGCTGGCAGGCCCGGGTATTTGAGTCTGCCCCATGGTGACAACCATTCTTGTTATTCTTATTTTACAATACATACAACTTTATTTTCAATTATCCAAAGTATCAGAATATGTCATCAAGAATGTGGCTGTAAATACACATACAACATAACTGTAAGATATGAAGTTCTTTAATCTTACTATGCTGTGTTACACGTTATTGTGTTGCCTGTGAAGCAACACAACATAAAGGGGTCACTTTATCTGTCCGTCTGATAGGAGTCACACTTTATCTGTCTCCATCTGATAGGAGTCACACTTTATCTGTCTCCATCTGATAGGAGTCACACTTTATCTGTCCATCTGATAGGAGTCACACTTTATCTGTCCTCTGATAGGAGTCACACTTTATCTGTCCGTCTGATAGGAGTCACACTTTATCTGTCTCCATCTGATAGGAGTCACACTTTATCTGTCCATCTGATAGGAGTCACACTTTATCTGTCCGTCTGATAGGAGTCACACTTTATCTGTCCTCTGATAGGAGTCACACTTTATCTGTCCGTCTGATAGGAGTCACACTTTATCTGTTCATCTGATAGGAGTCACACTTTATCTGTCCGTCTGATAGGAGTCACACTTTATCTGTCCCCATCTGATAGGAGTCACACTTTATCTGTCCGTCTGATAGGAGTCACACATTATTTGTCCGTCTGATAGGAGTCACACTTTATCTGTCCATATGATAGGAGTCACACTTTATCTGTCCATCTGATAGGAGTCACACTTTATCTGTCCGTCTGATAGGAGTCACACTTTATCTGTCCTCTGATAGGAGTCACACTTTATCTGTCCATCTGATAGGAGTCACACTTTATCTGTCCGTCTGATAGGAGTCACACTTTATCTGTTCATCTGATAGGAGTCACACTTTATCTGTCCGTCTGATAGGAGTCACACTTTATCTGTCCCCATCTGATAGGAGTCACACTTTATCTGTCCATCTGATAGGAGTCACACATTATTTGTCCGTCTGATAGGAGTCACACTTTATCTGTCCATATGATAGGAGTCACACTTTATCTGTCCCTCTGATAGGAGTCACACTTTATCTGTCCGTCTGATAGGAGTCACACTTTATCTGTCCCCATCTGATAGGAGTCACACTTTATCTGTCCATCTGATAGGAGTCACACATTATTTGTCCGTCTGATAGGAGTCACACTTTATCTGTCCATATGATAGGAGTCACACTTTATCTGTCCCTCTGATAGGAGTCACACTTTATCTGTTCATCTGATAGGAGTCACACTTTATCTGTCCGTCTGATAGGAGTCACACTTTATCTGTCCCCATCTGATAGGAGTCACACTTTATCTGTCCATCTGATAGGAGTCACACATTATTTGTCCGTCTGATAGGAGTCACACTTTATCTGTCCATATGATAGGAGTCACACTTTATCTGTCCCTCTGATAGGAGTCACACTTTATCTGTCCGTCTGATAGGAGTCACACTTTATCTGTCCCCATCTGATAGGAGTCACACTTTATCTGTCCATCTGATAGGAGTCACACATTATTTGTCCGTCTGATAGGAGTCACACTTTATCTATCCATATGATAGGAGTCACACTTTATCTGTCCGTCTGATAGGAGTCGCACTTTATCTGTCCATATGATAGGAGTCACACTTTATCTGTCCCTCTGATAGGAGTCACACTTTATCTGTCCGTCTGATAGGAGTCACACTTTATCTGTCCCCATCTGATAGGAGTCACACTTTATCTGTCCATCTGATAGGAGTCACACATTATTTGTCCGTCTGATAGGAGTCACACTTTATCTGTCCATATGATAGGAGTCACACTTTATCTGTCCCTCTGATAGGAGTCACACTTTATCTGTCCGTCTGATAGGAGTCACACTTTATCTGTCTCCATCTGATAGGAGTCACACTTTATCTGTTCGATTGATAGGAGTCACACTTTTAAATGATAAACATAAGATGACACATGTTCCTTTAAACGATCTAGTTAGTGTATTTCATGTATATATATTAAGTAAATGTAAAATGATATAAATGTACAAACTTTAACTTGAAAATAACACAAACTTGTTTACTTGTCTTATTTCAGTAAACATGGAAAAACTAAATCCCTTCCGGGTAGCCCAAGCCTATCTCAAAAAAATGCATTATCCAAATTACCTATTAGAAGGTTTAAGAGAGGAAAGACAGTAGATTATGTATCTTATCATCCTGTTTTACACAGCAGAAAATCATCACAAAGCTCTGGTAGTAATAGTCCTGTAAATAGTAGAACGCCACAGACGGTATCAGCTGATACAGACCATGTTGGAATCAAAGCTAGGAGTAATTATGGCAGGTTGTCAATTGATTTACCAACAGAAAAAGGCAAATATAAGAGTATTAACAAACACATGGTTGAGCATGATATTTCAAAATCAGCAGAAGATCTGCATTTACAAAGAAGGAAAATGTATTACGAAAGAGATGGAGAAAGCTTGTTCAATGAAAGAGAAAGTGTTACACAAGCTGAAGGTACATGTATTGAATGTGGGCACTATTCTAGTGATGTTAGTGATGTATATCATAGTGATGCTGATGACGAGTATGAGGAATCAAACTCATCTAGTATATTCAGTGGTCTTGATGTCCGAAGCTCATCTGATAGAACAACCTTCTCGCATCTGGACACAGTGTGTGAAGCAGAAAACCAAAATATGTTGAATACTGGCATGTCTGTGTTGCAAGATACTCAACACATAGACAGGATTAATCCACAAGATGTGCCTCGCCCCAGCATGCTCTTTCCACAACATACTGACATATTTACTCCACAAGACACCCCGCACACTGGCATGTTTATTCCAAATCAATCAGAAACAGCTTTTTCATTTGAAGAAACAGAAGAACATAAAGAATCTATAATAACTAGTAGTAATAATAACAAAGATAATCTTGCAATCAGTAGAGAAACTGAAAATTGTACAGTATCAAATTCACTTCATATGATGGAGAATGGAGATATTCCTGTTGCTACGGGCTGTACTGAAGACAGTATGCTGACCCTTTATTCGTCTGGTAGCGATGAGCTGGGTAATCTATCTACCAGCAGCATGTCTATACATGGTCATACAGATGATCTTATGGCAGCTAAAGCTAGCTCCTCTCATGATGTGTATGGTGCCTGCTGTAGTGGCAAAACATTAGACAGATCCAAACTAAAACTAGATATAAAAGGTACTTTGAAATTTATCAGTAACCAATGCATGTAATATATCTTTTTGTAAATCAATTACAAGGAAATACAGTAACATTAGTGGTCATAGGTGATTGAGGTCATAGGTTTGTATATATTAAATTATAAATCAGGTTTTAAAGTCAGAATTGTTTTACTATGTATCGATCTTCAAGATCTGTCAAAGGAAAGGGAAGTTTTTGAGACTGGTATATTAACATTATCAAAATGCATTCATTATCTCATATTTATTTTCAGCTTTTCACATTATTTTGCCTTGCTTTCTTTTCCTGTGTTCCTTGTTTCATTTATAATAACAGGTGATTCAGCAATCATCGTTGAATTTAGTATATTTATAATGGGTACAAAAAAAAAAGTTGTAAATATACAGGAAGGCCCAAAAGAAAATCGCTTGAGTTGAAAGTTATGCTTTTTAATCTCTTGTATGTGAACTATTTTCGTAGTGATGTGTCTGTTGCCTGTCAGTCTGTCTTCTGTTTCTTAACTTTCACATGTTTGACTTCTTCAGAACATCTAAAGGGATGTTAATGAAACATAATATTGATGACGTGCACACAGTCCCCATCAGGTGTTATTTTAGACCAGATGTGTCAAGTGAATAATCCAGGGAGGGGCAACATAGGCTCCAGAGGGTACCTTTCTTCAACAAATTTACTTCTCCAGACCCTTAGCATAGATCAACAAACAGAGTGCATTAGCGTGATCTAACAGAGTCTTAGGGAATTATGAGAAGATACTTAGGGAATTATGACATATTGTTCTTTTTGTTTCCATTTTAAGTCAAATCTTTTGCACTTTTTCAGACTTTGTCATTTTTGCATTTTTTCTGGTACATGTAATGTCTTTCATTATATCATGCATTGGCTACTTCATTACATTTTAGAGAAATGAATAATTTTTAGATTTCTAATTATTTTCATATATCTAAGACTGAAAAAGGAAGGGGTTATGTTCAAAGAGTGATACAGGTCTATCTTTGTTAAAATTTACAGGATGTCATATCCATGGTTTACAGCATTCCTTGGATATTGCAGCAACGACTGTTGTAGATTCTATGAGGGCAGAGTTAGAGGAAGAGATGTCATGCCTTGAGAATGAGGTGGAAAAAGGTTAGCTTGTTATATTCTTTTAAGTACAAAAGCCTGAAGTCACTAGAAATTGTACCCCTACATCTCTTAAAAATAGAGTATATAGGATTTGCCTTGTCCAGGCCAAAGGTGTGCCCATTTGTTTGTTTGTCATTGTCCCTTCTGCCCAAAATCTTGTCAAGGCTACAAGTCACATTGTGATAGATCTTGACCAAACTTCAGAACCTGAGGGTGTGTAATAACCTTGATACATTGTCATGTGACCTATTTCAAGATCACTGCAGAGACATTGCTGAAATCCATGCTGTAAGTCAGTCACATTGTGATAGATCTTGAAGAAACTTCACACAAATAGATACTTTTATGTTTTAATAGGCCAGAGTTGATTGGAGTTACCTTCCCTGCAGGCCATCTTGTGAGTCAAACTCTGCATAATGAAACCAGATTGATCATTCCTCAAGTCAGTTTCAAAAAGTAGACTTATTGATTAACTTAGTTTTAGCTTTATTTTTGCTTTATTTTTTGTCTTGGCTGTAAGTACCGGTAAGTCACTTTGGGATAGATCTTGACCAAAGTTTGCACAAATAATACTCTGAATCTGAAGGTGTGTCTTGATCTTGACTAAGGTCATGTGACTTATTTCAAGGATAAGGAGGTGGGGGTATTCTCAGTCTTCTGTAATGACCAGTTTAGTAACATTTGGTTCAAAATCAGAATTACTTCAAAAGTAATTATGTAGTGATTTCATGAGTAAGGGAATTAGGAAAGGAAATGTGTTGAGAATTTGATATTTCCTTTAATAATTGTTTTTCAGAAATGTGTGCGATTCATGAACTCTTCATTTATTCTTCAGCGATACAGAATAAGAAAATTTCTCCTGTACAGAGTCCTTTCCTTGTTCCTCTTACCCCACAGTCAGAAGCTGCTAAAATCTTAGCTAGGATTGGGGATGAGGTCAAAGATCAGTATGGAAGTCAACTAGATGCTGCAATGAGAGAGCTGTTTTATGAAGAGCAGTCCTCTATAACTTACCACAGATTCAAGGAGGTGGCCAAGAGTGTGGTAGATGATAATCTTCCTGGATGGAGGCAGGCAAGTCAACTTACATCATAAATAGGGTATTTCTTCACGCTGTGCCCTTTTTTCTGCATTATGAATACTGCCTGGTAGGGTATAATTCAATAACGGGGTTTACAGATCTCCCTTTGATAATAAGGTACATTGCATGGACACCAGAAATTAACTAATTTTTGGTCATGTCTACATTATAATTAGATTCTGAATTAAATAGAAAGAACTATTAGCATTTTATTGTAAAAAATCATTGATAATTATAAAAGGATATAAAAAATGCAGTGATTATAAAATTGAAAAGTTAATAGGTATGTTTGATACTAGATGAACTTATCTTTCAACTTAACTTCCTGATATTGAATCTGTGGTTGTAAATATCATGCAAACTAGAAATGTTTCTCTTGAATAAAATAAAAAATTGTAAGGTGTAGAAGTCATTGTCCTTATGTACAGAGGATGCAGCCTGAGCATTATGTTAACATCATGTTAATGTAAATTTTGCTTTTGTAGTGTGCTGGGGGACTCTTGAGAGCACAACATTTTGGTAGACATTCATTTAATATCTTGTCTCAAGACTCTGTTATATGCTCAACTATCTTCCTAAATTGCCTATTTTAGTTTAGTAATATAAAACTATACTCATTTATTGAAATTCTTGAAAGGAATTACAAAAAGTAAGTTCTTAATTATTATTATGATAAATATAAAACTTTCCACTTTTGTAATTCAAAAGTGTTATATATTTATAATTCCTTCACTTTACGCGGCCGTGTTGTCATGCATACGATTAGCTAATGATTGGCTATTAAAGCTCTATTTTTGTGGAGTTTGGGTAGCTCAGTTGGTTAGACGGTCGCATGACAGCTAGGTGATTCGGTACCAAAGGTCGTGGGTTCGAGTCCTGTCGTGGAACGTGTGCTTTATTTATATATATATATATATATATATATATATATATATATATATATATATATATATATATATATATATATATATATATATATAAAATGAAAAGAAGAATGATAAACTTAAGGTTTAAATTAACAAATTGATATAAATATTTGGAAAACATATTGTACATAGATATCTTAAAACTTTTTTATAATTACATGATTGTATATTTGTGGATTGCTGCTGGGGGTATCCCATGAAGGCAGACTCACCGAATAACTGACCATTAAATATTCTTGTATTTTCTATATGTTAATATTTGATCTGTCATAATTTAACTAGACCCTCATGTGCTAGTAGGCCTTCACGGGCTAGTGTTTTCTTCATCATAAGAACTTTCCTTCTTCATGTATCAAGTAAATGTCAAAAAATTGACTTGAAATAATTCATTTGAATGGTAATCTGGCACTTATAGGGTACTTAGTGCGTATAAAATTGCTTCACTATTTGTATCATCAAATAGTCACATAACATGCCATTACAAAGAAAATCACCATAGAGAATATGATTTATAGGTCACTTAAGCCTTTGAGCCAAAGACTGAAGTGAGCTATAGTCATAGTGTGCTGTTCTTCCATCATCTGTAAACTTTTCATACTTTTGACTTCTTCAGAACTGGAGGAGGGATTTTTATCAACTTGGTAGGATATGAAGTACTCAAGGTCCTCTTTGAGTGCTATCGTTTTTCAGCCGGAGCTTTCTGTCAAAGGATTGATCCAGGGCAGGGCAGCATTGGCCGCAGAGGGTACCTACCCTGATTTGAAAATCTTCTTCTTTAGGATGGCTACCTTGATCATAAAACTGAGTATAACTGTGTGATATATAAGCCAAAGGCTGTCTGAAGAAGTGTTGTTTTTGTTTTTGTTCCATTCCAAATTCACACTTTTGGAGTTTTTTTGGACATCTTTTTGGACTTGTGTTACTTTTTTAATCATTCCCAGGCAATTTCTTAGAATTCCTTATATGTTGCTTATAATGCATTGATTTTATTGCATTTTACCTGATTTTATTGTAAAAATGTATAAGAAATGAAGATAGAATAATAATTTACAGGATTTTTATATACCTGCATTAAAATGTGAGTATATTATGCTATACTGCTGATACTACTGTCCACCTATCTGTCCATCGCCACAATCTTGTCTGAGGCCGGTGTGGCCTAGTGGATAAGGTGCTCGGCTCGTGATCAAGAGATCCCAGGTTCGACTCCCTCCCTGGGCACACCGGAGTTCTGTCTTTTGGATGAGACAGTAAAAACCGAGGTCCCGTGTCATGGTACATGTGGCATGTTAAAGATCCCTCACTGCCTCGGATGGGTCTGTTGCAAAGGTCTAAATTTGTATGCAATGCATCAGGCAGATGCTGTCACCATATACGTGAAATAATCGTGGAGTGACAGGTACAAATGTTTCTGTGGGCACTGGTGGTATATGAAAGGGTCTGACTTAAAGTTGCGCACCTAGGATTCAAACTGGGGTTTGACCCCTGGTGTAGGAAAATTTTGAGATTCCAAAAAGTTGTCCATTCTTTAACCAAGTCAGATACAAATGGTTTAATGGTGATTTACTATTTATAATACACTATATTTGCAAATTCAGGCCCACTAATTGCAATTAAAGGCATATACTTGCATGCATGTATTACAATATGTCATAATATTATGAGATAAATGCTTTAAGCATAAAGAAGTATGACATGATGTAGATATATATTTACATAGTTTGAGTATAATAGGATATTAAATTATTACTTGGGCAAATTTCATATTTCGAATATAAATTTTCCCAACACCATCAAGAGTGCATTTTGATTCAGAATTGAGAATATATAGCATTTCATTCTTATGCCTCCACCGGCTATGGCAGATGGCATTAAGTTTTTTCTTTGTCGGTCTTTCCATCCTTCTGTCCTTTCATCCTTCTGTCCTTCTGTCACACATTGGTTTCCGGATGATAACTCAAGTACCTTTCAAAAGATTCAAACCGAATTTGAATATATGCTTACTTATGAGGAGAGGAAGAATCCTTTTGATTTTGGGGCCAAATGGTCAAAGTTGCAGCTGATGAATATAGACTGTAATTATTGGTTTCTGAATGATAACTCCAGTACCTTTCACTACTTGAAACTCTCTTGATTTTTGGGTCAAAAGGTCAAAGATCAAGGCCACAGCTGATGAAAATAGACTGTAATTATTTGTTTCTGAATGATAACTCAATGTATTTGGAAATTGCGTTCAATATTTTAAAATTCAGTTTTATTCCTTTACTCTTAAGGGTTTTATTTAATTCTAAATATTTTATTTGCACATTAAAATTTTTTTTATATTTAAATATATAATGTATGTAGTGATTCTCCTTTAATTCTCTCTCTATATATGTTAATATAAGTTTTAAAATGTAAGCAAGCAATGTGGCCGTCAAGGGTGTTCTTGCAGCAGTCAAGCGTGTTCTTGCAGCAGTCAAGCGTGTTAACGCTGTTTTGAAATTAAGTTCACGTGGAAATCTGCGTTAACACAAACACGTGTGCTCAGCAGTCCTGAGCGCACGAAGAAAGCCAACTTCACATTAATACAGTGTTAACATAATGTTATGTTAGGACTGCACTTCATTGTGAATCTTGTTTTCAGATAATTCATAAATATGATGTCATAAATGTGAATGGAAAACACATTATTAAACATAAAACAATAAAGTGGTATGTAATATGTGACAAAATGTTTCCATAATTTCTTGTAAATTAAATGCATATCGTACATAAAGAAATTTTAGCATGTGTCTATGTATATGTAAAAAGTTATCTTCATGAAAATACACTAAAAGTCCTTTGAATAAAGTGTTTTGTCTTGAAGGGTAATTTGATTGAGAGTAATTCTATTTGAATTCAGTAATCTGCACACTTAACATATTCAGTTATTGTGTTTTTTGAACAGGTGGCCTTATTGTTGGTTTATGGTCAACGGGCAGCCTGGAGGGCCATTGAAACTGGACATAGAAGTATCAGTAGTGTAGTGGACAACACATCACATCTGGTAGCAGATATGGCAGCAGACTTCATCATTCAGCAAGGAGGATGGGTAAGACTCAGGCATGCTAGACATTGACTGTATGTGCTTTATCTTTGCTTTCTGCTCAGATTGTACCCACAATTCTGTCCAGTGTTGATCTGACTGGTGTCTAGGCTGTAGTAAAGCTTTCTATTACCACTTTATATAAAGACACAAAGAGGTATAATCCATCTTTGTGTAAAATGACCATATCATGTTAAAACATAATTAGAATTGAGTGGATGAAAATAGGTCATGTTGTGCAAGTGAGGAGTTTGAAAATACAATGTAATGGTATTTCATATGCATATGACCAGAGTTATTAAGAAGAAACTGGTTTGCACATTCCTAAAAGAATTTATTGACATATAACACTAAGATAATATGGTAGAACATCATAAACAAATAAAGAACATTCTCTTATATTTGTGAAAATTCTGAAAATTAAATCAAGTTGATATAAGGAACATGAAAGCTGTCCCACCTGTTGTCTATTATTTTAATTCCATTTGATCATGTGTGAATGAGCTTTAGTATGGCAGATTGCTATTTGGTAGATCATCATAAGAGGCAGAAAAAGTAGCATTCACAACAGCCGCTAGGGAATGTTAAAGACCGATAACTCCATTCCCTGGTACTTGTAATATTTGACAATAGAATAAAAGTCACGCAGAAGACACATTTGACCATAACACCACAATCATGTTCACATGTAAATATCAACTCAAATTAGAAAGACTGGGATGTAAGGTGACATCTACAAGAAAAAAGAGGAGTTACTGGCTCAGTTATGTGGCAGAAGTCACCATAGAGCTATACAATACATGAATATAAATAATATACTAGAACATATATCACATTACAAAAATATTTGATTGTAGTGCAATTACGATACCGACTTAGGACGGTCATTTAATTTGACAAAAGCCAAACAAATGGTGTGGTTAACCGGTTTACGGGCCCACCTTCCCACTCACCGTAACAGCAGAACAATCAAAGGACGTACATTTAAAAATTTATAAATAATCCTCCATGTAAAGAACAAGGGTCAACAGGTAACAAGAATCAGTGATGATGATAGCTGTATGTATGAATATTAATTTGACATTACAATGATTAGAAAATGTTAAAAATATATAATAATCGGACATGCGTGTTTTGGGGAGGGTTGTCAAAAAGTAATATATTTTCTTATTCTATGGAAAAGAAGAGGTGTTGGAAGCTGTATGAGATTTGAATGATAACCTACTACAATAGCTCGTGGAAAAGCTCATATTTAGTTAATTTGAAGTATGCACAGGAATGCACACAATGATTAAAAAGCTGAAGCGAGAAAAATCATTTGGAATACATGCAGAAATATCTTTTTTTGTATACATTTCTTTTCAAAAATAATAATATTGTTTTTACTTGCTTCAGCTTTGACAGCAGGTAATTCATCTCATTGAAATACAAGATATATTGTTATACAGTCTAAATATTCATGCAACGATATAACGTTTCTATACATTGCTTCTAATAGAAGTATGCAGAGTAATTGTTTCTTCTTGGGCACCTGGTCTCACCTCTGAACTTCAGGGGTCCCTGAATGTCCAGTGTGGTACATTGTTGTTAGTGCCATAGTCATGTGACACCAGTTACTTTTGTATTTTACGTAAAGTGTGACACTGATAAAGACTATACATTCTTTGTACTGGCAGGAGTCATGTTTTCAAAATGAGTCCTATAATTGATTATTGAATTGATCCCCTTTTATCACAAGTTTTGAAATAATACTTGTTTTCTAATCATTTATTTTCTAAAAGATATCGAAATCTAATGATGGCTATCTTTGAAAACGAGTTTCGGTTGCGCTTAAGAGTAGGAATAACACAGTTAGAGCAAACTAATTGCTCATTTTAATTTCAGTTGTGAATGCCAGGAAAAGAGATTGATTTTCTTATTACAAGTTTTGTGTTCTTACTACTACTCAAGATCTAGGTTATGGAAATTTTACTTTAATTCATTAGAATCATGGCATTATTATGTTACCTGAGTGATGTATGGCTGGGGACCTTAACAATTGAACATTTATAACTTAATGCATCTTGAAAACCACAAAGTTGTTTCTGTGTTTCACAAGAAGCATCAAAAGGATTAGAGAAACATAAACTGTGAATTTCATGATCCCATCTCTCCTAGAACATAGGGGGGTGGGGCCAAACTTGCTGAAAAAACTCAAAACTTTAATCAAGCACTTCTAGAAGAAAAACTACCATGAAATACTTTATTTTCATTGGTCCCAGTTTTTGTAGTGTTACTACAAGGTCACAACTGATAAAATATACAGTAGTTATTGGATTTCCGGATGATATCTTAAGAGCCCTATTGATTTTTGGGGTCAAAAGGTCAAAGGTCAGTGTCACAGCTGATGAAAGTAGATTGTTATTATTGCTTTTTGGATGATTACTCAAGTACCTTTCATCATATTCAAACCAAATTTGTATATATGCTTACTTATTGAGAGGAAAAAGCCTATTGTATCTGAGGTGTTAGGGTCAAAGGTCAGGTCACAGCTGATAGTAAAGACTGAAATTATTTGTTTCCAGGTGATTCTCATATATTATCAGATACTATTAAATGCTCATCAGATATTGATCATATTTCACATATTTTGCAGGTCAAGTTCTTTTAAACGGAGGAAATTTAAAATCTTATTAAAAGGGAAGGATGCCTATAGATTTGAGGATTAATATGTCAAAAGGCAATATGTCACTACTGGTAATACATGTACTTATTAGAGTTATAGCCCATGAATTTTTAGGAAAGCTTTGTTGCTGCTATGAATTAAGCCCATGCAGGGGGATATTTTTTACAAACATGCTCTTGTTTCAACAGTTCTTACCTGTACTGAATACATCATATATACACTAAATTGTGATCAGTCAGTTGATCTTGGAGTTTGACCTACTTTTCAAAAAATTTTACATGGTCTTTTTCTTTTGAAGTATTAGAGATAGGGATTTCACTTGTATATTCATTGTGACCATCAGGTCAACTTTTGACCTTTTAACTGGAATTAAGAAAACATTAAAAATACATGCTTTCCCTCTGACAATGCCCTGCCAGTGAGCTATGTTGTCTTCTGACAACTCTTGTTATAGAGAATACACAAGATATTTATAAACATATCCTTTATATTCAATAAATACACTCGGCAATTCATACATTTGTGGATTAGACATTGATCTTAAAATTATAAAACAATAAAAGATTCTTGAAAAACAACAAAAACAAATAGATGCACTTACAAAACTGACGAAAAAAAAAACAACAAAAATCACATAATCAAAACACTTTTAGACAAGGTAGAGGGTGAGGACGTGACCATGGTCAAGACAGAGGTTATTGTCAGGGTGATAAAATTGTCTGTTATCATTATAATGCAGAGGGGGTCTATTACAAGTTACAAAACTACAACAAATAATGACTAGTGGAGACACATAATATTTATTTGATCAATTAAGGTTATGCATTGAATGTAACATGTATAGTGTATGAAGATATGAAAAGAATATTCTAAATAAATTGATATTAACAGTACTGTTTATAGAATATTCTTTACACAGCAAAGACATGTGTAAAAATTCATATGTTGTAGCCTTTGAAGAAAAAAAAGACAGAGCATGCACAAAAATCCCTTTTCAGGATGGTACTTAATTGGGTTTTGCCATAGAATTTGTCAAAACAAAAATGTGCAGAATAAAATCATTTCATGAAGCATGCCTACACTTTCTTTAATGACATTAATGTCAGTCATAGGATTAAAACTATATCTAGCGAGTGTATACTCATATTCGTATCTTAAATTAATCCTACAATTAATCATATCAATCTCATTACATAGCATTACCAGATAACTGACTGTGTTCTCAACACATAATAGAGGATTCACTTTAATTTTAAAGTAAACCACACAAAGTACCACACATGTGAATCTTGTATTATCGCCCTGATACAGTACAAAGTACCACACACGTGAATCTTGTATTATCGCCCTGGTACAGTACAAAATACCACTCTCATGAATCTTGTATTATTGCCCTGTTACAGTTCAAACAAAGTACCACACACGTGAATTTTGTATTATCGCCCTGGCACAGTGCAAAGTACCACTCACATTAATTTTGTATTATTCGATACATTTTTGTAAGTTAATTGCTGCGCTCTGAGAACAACTCTTGATAGTATAGATACGTAATCAGAAATGTGATGGGAGTTACCTCCTGTTGTCGGCCATGTTAGTGGTCAAGCATGATTTTTTGTCTCATATTCATACTGATAATTTAGTGAATTTATTGTAGAAAGTGTTTTAAAATTTACACTTCCTTGGAAACTTTTTTATATTGTCTAATACCTTAGAATTTACATCAGCATTGCAAAAGCATCCATGTTTGGAGAAATAACCTACACAATTTGGTTGATTTATAAAATTTCATGTTGATGAAACCTATTTATTGGCGCACTCCATTTACTAGTAGGCAATTACTTCAGTTATAACAAAAGAAAGAGTTTTTTATACTTTATCAAAATACTATTTAGGTTGAGGGCTTTGGGACAAAAGTCACTCAAGGTCATTTCTGAAAGGTCAAGATCACTTATTAACTATGACTTGAAATATCATGAAGTACTTATATCTCGTACACTTTTCATCAGAATTTGTTCATACTTCACCAAAATATTATTTAGGTTAAGGGCTTTGGGAAAAGGTTACTCAAGGTCATTTCTGAAAGGTAAAGGTCATGATAAAAAGTTTTTTATCATAACTAATCAAGGTCAAACTTACTCATTTTAGTTTAAGATACTGTGATCACTTGTTGTTCTATAGTTGACTCAGTTGGATATCCATATGATACCTTGAGATTTGAAATTGACATCAATTAATACTATAATTTCCTATATATTGAGTCATTCATTTCCTTCATTATTGCTATGCTTCTCTGAGCATCCATTACTTTTACTGATTTTTGTATATGAATTGAGTCATCAATTTCCTGCATTATAACTGTCGTTCGGGGAGCATCCATCAGTTTTACTGATACTCTTGTTTAATTCAAATAAGTAAACCCTTTCCAGTTACTGTATAGTACAGGCTGCTGCTATTACAATAAAGTACGGATATTCCTCACTCATATATGAAACTCATTTTTAGTTTCTATATTATTTTGTCCTCTCTGTCTGTTTGTCTGTTTGTTGTCGACTTTAACTCTCATCATAACATTTGAACCATGAGAGATAGAGACTTTAAATTTGGCATGCATACTGCACTTATAAAGCCCTTTCAAATTACTACAAGGTCATTGACTTTTGTGACGTTGAGCATGACCTTTAATCTATATTTGAAAAATTTATTGTTGGTTATAACTTTTGAACATTAGAGGTAGGGCATTAATTTTCAAGTGTGTATTCCTTATGATAAGCCCTTTCCGTTGCTACAATAAGTTTCTACCTCATGACCTCTGACCTACATTTCAAAAGCTTTCACATTGGTTATAACTCTTGAATTGTAAGAGGTAGGGCATTCATATATCACATGCATATTCTCATGGGGTGAGATATAATCAAGATATAAGACATTGTAAAATTTGCCTTATTTTTTCATACTAAGATGGTCATTTAAAATTGTTTTGTAATATTTTGGAAATGTTAACACACACACACACACACACACACACACACACAAAAGAAAGTGTTGTACTTTATGTAAGAATTTGACAACTTAGAATTGAATTGAAATAGCATTTTAACTTCACATTTTCAAGAGCTAAAGTTACCTGTAAAACATGACAACAAAGATTTTGGAAGTCTAACATTTACAATGATATGCATATGAGAGTATTCTAAAACTAAATATTGATAGGTAATTTTTCCAATTTTTATGTTGCTGATAAAGCTGTTTCTCAAAAACTTGCATTGAAAGTTTACTTGGAATAATAACAAAACATTGTAATAATAATAATGATAATAATACATGTAATACGGTATTAGTAGTAAGGATAACAAATGTAAATCCAAACATCAGAATAAATGAAGGGTCTTTCAATGGAATCCAAATACCCAAATAATATTAGATGTAAAGAGAATATCAGAATAACCGAAGGGTCTTATGAATTACACTATCATTGACTTGACTCTTTCATATTCTCAGTTTATTATTTAACTAATGATTCCATAGAAATCAGGTAATGCTTCTGTCTAATACATGCTGTATGTGTTTCTTCTCACTACTCTTATACTATCATCTTCTTTCTCAAAAGATAGAAAATTATGGAAAAAAATGACTTGTTTGTATGTACATTGCTGGTTCTTTTCTTTGTAGGGTTCTGTAATGAACTCAAGTCCAACATCTTTGAATAGTCTGTCTATAACACCTGATGACGTCAAACATTCACCATCTACAGTACATTCCAATTTGATGAAGTCTTATCCATGGAATTCAGAAGAAACCAACGACATGCATAGCCCAGATCTGCAGCATTCCATATACAATCAAATCATAGGCGAAGATGTAATAGCAGAACATTGTACACCTTGTGCTGTAAACCATTCATGTTTTGCTGATGACAGCAATTTGTCATACCAGTCCCCATCCCTAAATGTGTCAGCCAATAATAATCATACACCAAAAAGTGATATAGACCCAGAATATAAATTCACAGATGATACTACTGAGGATTCTGTGGCTGATTTACCTGCACATGCTGTAATTTGGTCTGTTCTTCAAGAATTAGAACAAGAGCAAGACACATTTTGGAGAGATGTAACTGAATGCTATGCCCATATCCTGATGATTTGTGGATTTGCTTTGTATGTTTCATATATAGAAACACATTAATTTTTACACTTCAAATTGGCTTTTTATTAGCTCACCTGAGCCAAAGACTCAAGTGAGCTATAGTCATAGTGCGTCGTCCGTCGTCGTCCGTCGTTAACTTTTTCACATTTCCGACTTCTTCTCTGGAACTACATTGCAGATTTGGATCAAACTTTGTGTAAATGATGTACTCAAGGTCCCCTACTAAAATTGTGTTCGGGATCCAGATTCCCTCAGGGGTGGATCCAGGGCGGGACCAAAAGTGCCCAAAAGGGTACCCCTCTTCAAACATCTTCTTCTCCAGAACCAGTACATAAATGGTGAAACTAATTGCATTTCAACAATCTATAAAGATGGGTTTTTAAAAATTGTGTTCGGGGTTAAGATCCATCAAATAGAAATTTACGCTTTTTTGACGTGTTTCTGGACTTAGTCATTTCAATGAAGAAAAGTGTCATGTTTTTCAGTTAATTGATATTGATGATTTCTTAATGACTATTTTGATCATAATTGTGGTAAGGATATATTATTGTGAAAGAATTTTGTCATTATCTCAATTTTTGGATTTTTTATGAATTTTTTAAGACTTCCAAAAAAAAAGTGGGGGGGGTTTGGCCATTTTTCACATTTTCAACTTTTTCTACAAAACCACATGAAAGATTTTAATGAAACATGGTATACATGAAGTACTAAAAGTCCTCTAACAATTTGGTAAATTTCATCCAAATTGGTTAACAGATAATGCCACCATGTCTAAAAGTAGGTCTCACAATGGTACATATACCACTTGGTAATTGAAATATGGAGAGAAGCGGTTCAAATCCAGCTGTGGTCAAAAAAATGTTGTTTTTTTTTTTACACATCTAAATAAGTTTTTAGATGTTTCTCAACACTCAACATATGAAATTAGGAATTTTACGTTTAAGACTTCCAAAACAAAAAAAGGGGGGGGGGGAATTGGCCATTTTTCACATTTTCAACTTTTTCTACAAAACTGTTTGAAGGATTTTAATAAATCTTGGTAGAAATAAGTCACTTATGATCCTCTTCAAATTCTGTTGTTTTCGTCCAGACTTCTTTACAGGTGGCGCCACCATAGTCAAAAGTAGGTCACAAAAGAGTTCCCTCCTTTAACAATATTCTTTTTCATACGGGCTGTATACAGAGACAAACAGAATGTATAGAAATGATCTAGAGGGATGAGTGAAGACGTATTGTCATTTTGGTTCCCTTCCAAAATCAAATTTAAGAATTTTTTTTCGACATTTCTTTGGACTTGGTGATTCAATACAGAAAAAAAAAGTGTCATATTTCCTAGTTAATTGATAATGATGATTTCTTATGGACTACTGTGATCATAATTATGGTAAGGATTGTTACTTTGAAAGAATTTTGTCAATATCTCAATTTTTGGATTTTCTATGAATTTTTTAAGACTTCCAAATGAAGGTGTGTAGGAACAATTCAATCACATTTTTCACTTCTGCTGTTATATCACATGAAAGATTTTAATGAAACATGGAATACATGAAGTACTAAAGGTCCTCTATCAATTTGGTAAATTTCATCCAAATTGGTTAACAGATAATGCCACCATGTCTAAAAAGCAGTTCTCACAATGGTACATATACCACTTGGTAATTGAATATGGAGAAATTATTTTTTTCATTTCTTTACACATCTAAATAAGTTTTTAGATGTTTCTCAACACTCAACATATGAAATTAGGCAATTTTAAGTTAGATCTGGACAATATTTGAAACAATTGTTGTTCATGACCCAGACTTGAAATCAGTCAACAGAAGGCCCCACCTAAAGAAAATGACTAACTTGTTGCCCTGAATGACTTCTTGCAGAGACAAAGGAAATGCTTAATATCAAAATCACCTGAATGGATGTGCAAAAAAGTGTTGTTTTTTATTCTAGCCTGAAATAAAATTTGACATATTTTCCACATCTGTGTTGACTTAGTCACATTAATGCAAAAATAAATGAATTCTTCCTTCATGCATGACTGATCATCTAGGTACTCAGGTGAGCGATATAGGCCCACTTGGGCCTCTTGTTTTGCATAATGTTTTAACTAGTCTTAAGCAAGGGCTAAATTGCATTGTTGTCATAGCATGGGATCCATTCGTCCATTCATCATGTCTGTTAACTTTCAACTTTTAACATTATTAAAACGTTTGTTAAGAAAGCTTTATTGTTGCTATGAAATAAGCCTACTACACTGGCATTTGTTTTACAAACATGCTCTAGATAATTATTTGGTTATTATTTGACTGATTAGTTAATGGGGTATTCTGATGAGCACATGATGCAAGAGAAAATCTACAACTATTTATTTCGTTTATGGTATATAAGAATGAGTCAAGATAGAATAGAAAATAACAAAGCAGTTCCATGCTATGGGACATATCACACTTGGATTATTTGTAGTCTAGATCATTCCACTTCTTCCTTAAACAAACAAAAAGGTCCTTGTTGGGCATATGTTTCAATTTTTAGGAGTAAGTTTTTCCAGGAAATGTGACAATTTAATTGTTATTATAAATGTGGTGTGATACTGATCTTATATTTTGTGATCAAATTCCATCATATTTTGAAATAAAATTTACTCATATGATTCTTCAGAAACGTAACTTTCAACTTGATATTACTGTCATGAAATGCACAAAAATCACCACATTTTGATACTCCTTATCCTTATATATTAGAGTTCATTCATTCACAATTAATTGACCTTGAACAGGAAAATAAAGGTCAATAAACAACATTAATATTAGCAGTCAGTGATTATTATTATGTTAATATTTATTGTCATATGTACCAAATATGTAGCTCCTGCAGCAACTGTTGACAGGTAGATCATTTCACACCTCTTGTAAGAATAACTCTGTGAATATGGGAGAAATTCTATGATATTTCACAGATGGATTCCTTATGAACTTGGCTTTCATTTGGTACTATCACATTTGATCTAGTGACCTTAACCTTCAACTTAGACATACTTTTCAAAATTATATTTCTTGAGCCATATTTCTTTGAGCAAAAGATAGACCTTTGATATTTCACATATAGATTCCTTATGATCAGAGCTTTCATTCAAGTACTGTGACGTTTGGCCGAGTTACCAAACCTTTAACCAGGGCAATGACCTTGGACTTTAACCTACTATTAAGAAACTTTAACGTGGGATATCTCTTTTGCACCACAAGGAACAGGACTTCAATATTTCACATATAGATTTTCCCTGACAAGAACTATACTAGGGTCATGACTTTTTACCTAGTGACCTTGATTTGGATTTACTCTTACATTCCAAATATTTGCTTTGGCTCTGCACGTACCTTTTTACACGCCCGTCATTAGACGGGATGTATTATGTCATGGTGCTGACTGTCCATCTGACCGTCCAGGGTCATGTTTTCCCGACTTTTTTTGGTCGTCTTTCAAGATATTGAGTTGAAATTTGGTATATAGCTTTATATCAAGCGCCGTCAGTACCAGTTCGAGTTTTGTTACAATTGACCTACTTTTGACAGATTTATGGCCCTTGGACTTATAAATTTCAAGATTTTTTCCAGAAATTCATTAAAAATCTATTTTTTGTCAAAACATTATGAAATTTCTCATGAAACAAGTAAAATGTACCAACTATCACATATGTTACGGTTTTTAATATCTTTCTCTTCATTTTTGAGAAAATTATAATTTTAGGGGGAGGGGGTGACCGTATGTCCTAGGTCATGTTTTCCGGACTTTTTTTTGCTGTCTTTAAAAATTTTAAGATATTGAGTTGAAATTTGGTATATAGCTTTATTCCAAGCGGCGTTAGTACCAATTCGAGTTTTGTTACGATTGACCTACTTTTGACGGATTTATGGCCCTTGGACTTATAAATTTCAAGATTTTTTCAGAAATTCATTAAAAATCTATTTTTTGTCAAAACATGAAATTTATCATGAAACAAGTAAAATGTACCAACTTCCACATATTTTACAGGTATTGATATCTTTTTCTTCAGTTTTGAGAAATTTATAATTTTAGGAGGGGGGGGGGGGAGCTTGTACTAAAAAATTTCAAGTTTTTTTTTGGCAGGTCAAGTTCCAAGATGGGTTGGATAGGACCATTTCTGCAGGAGTTATTGCCCTTGGACTTATTCCTATGATAAAATGCTATGAAACGCAATTAACTTCAGTAAACGTCAGATGTTTTTCATGAAAATCATGCCAAATGCGAATTGATCCTATCCAAATTAAGCGACGGGCGTATTATGCCACGCTAGGTGTTGCTCTTGTTAATATGATGAATTCAAATTTTGTAGACTTTCTGTGATTTTAGAAATTGGGTCCATTTGATTGGTAGATATCAAACTAATTTACATTGACCTTGAAGTCTAGCAGCTGTAAGTCAAAAACTTCTTTTGAAAGTAAAGTCATTAACTGAGAAAATGTTTCAGACATCTTTTCAAATCCTTCTATTAAATGGTGAATTAATCACTGAGATTTGGATTTTATTGAGTTTTATTCTATTCAAAAATACAATCAAACCATCATGCATAACAATTTCTATGAACTTTTTACAGTTGAATAATTTAAAACAAAATAATTGACATGAGCATTTTCTCAGTTTAGGGTCCTTGAACCCTGAAGCAGGGATTCATGATTCTCTGAATCCACTTGTTATGCTGCTTTTTTTTTAACCTGCACCCATTTCCGGTGAGCTTTGTTTTCTTCTGACATCTCTTGTTAAAATTTGTTTTGAAGGTCATTGAGTCTAAGGCTCGAGTTAGATATTGTCATAGCATGCTGTGCATTATTTGTTTTAGGTTCAAGTTAGCTTTTGTCATGGAATGCTGTGCATCATCTGTCCATTTGCCTTAAACTTTTCTCTTTTTCTGCTTCTTTTTCACAACTACAATAGGGATTTAGGTGAATTTTGGTAGAAATAGAGTACCCAAGATCCCCTTGAAGTGTTGTTGTTTTTCAACCTGATCCATCAAGAGGTGGATCCAGGACAGGACAACATAGGCCTATGAAGTTACCTCCTTGGACAAGCCTCAGACTGCACATATCAACACACTGATTGCATCAGAATGATCTAAAAAAAAATTAATGTCTTTAATTTTTTACATCTTTTGAAATTTCATTTGGGTCTTTTTGCACATTTTCAGTCGATATAGTTCTTGCCCTAGCAGATTACTCCTTATGCAGTATGTAAATTTTCTGAATTTTATCTGATTTTATGAAATAAACGGGAAGAAATGGAATACAAATTAATTTTAAGGACATTTTGCAATTTCTTTAAAATCAAAAAGGGGGGAGGTTATACTTTTTTAAGTAATAGCAAAATTTGCTGGACTTCTTCACAATTGATTGAAAAATTTTAATGAAACTTGGTAAGAATGAAGTATTCAAAGTCTCCTTTATGTATTTTTCTTTTGGGCAGATCTCTAAAGCAGTGAATCCAGGGTAAAGTGACCTAGGCCCAAGAGGGTGCTCTCCTTTGACAAAGTTCTTCTTCATACTGACTGCATAGGTCCACCTACTGATTGCATCTAAATGTTTTTGAAAGGTGTCACAAGAGGTGTTACTGATTTTCGTTCCGTTCTGACATAAAAATTTTGAAGTTTTTATTCTTTATATTTATGACTGTTTGGACATTTTCAGGTAATTTCTATGAATTTTCTCATGGCAGGTTGCACATAATGCATTTATCTTGTGTACTTTATCTGATTTTAAATAATTGTCATTGTTAAGAATTTGATTGGTTGGTTGGTTGATTGGTGTTTTACGTCGCTTTCAACAATATTTCGGTTATATCGTGAGGTTACCAACCACTTAAACATAGTGGCGCAACCCGGGAATCAAGCCAAGCGCTTAACCACTACACCAAGCCTGAACTTTTAAGAATTTTAATGCAGAAATATTTTTAAAGATTTAAAAAAGGGGGGAAGGAGTGCAGAACTATTTGTTGGAATTCTTCAGAGCATGACTTTATGATGGATTTCTTCTTCTAATCAATTAAAAGAATTGTCATAAAACTATGAATGAAGACTTGGTGTACCTTACATGGAATATTACTGTTTTGGGTGGCTCTAGATTGGTCCATAATGTGGTGAAGTAGGTCCAGATTGATGCTTTGGTGTCGAGAAAGCTTAGAATGATTACTTAGAATTAAAACTTTATGAATTAGAGTGCATTAGAATGGTGTATTTTGTTATTGATTCAATTCTGAATTAAAAATTCTGAAAAAGGATCCTCTCATAAGAAAATCTTTTATTACTTTCTAACTTTTAATGTTGGCCTTCATGTTGGAACCATAAAAAGATAGGGCTTCCATATATCATATGTGGGCTCCTTGCATGGGACAAGACTTTTCCATTGATACTATCTCCATTAATCTTTGACATTCTAAGCTTGACCTTCAGATTAGAATTTTGTTGCCTCTGGGAAAACAGTGTTTTACAAACACGGTGTTAAATTGTTGTTGCTGAGTGAACTCAACATCCATCAGTAATGACATATTCTGAAGATGTTGGATGTCTCCTTCAGATTTTGAATAGGACAAATGTTTGAAATTTAGGGTACATTGTATGATGATTCATGTCATTTTGTGACTTTAAAATGTTTGTGCAATGCCATTGTTGTTATTTTATCATAATTATTCATATTATACATGTAAACTCACCACTTTTGGAACAAAAGCTTTAAATGTATCCATGCGATGTTTACATTTCCATATAATTGTGAGGTATATTATTGGCTGTGTACTTATTTTAACACAACCAAATTATAGCACAAAGTTTTGAAAAAAAAAGGTTTGTCATTTATATACCGGTAATCAAATGTGTGCTTGTCCCGGTGAAGACATTGGTATTAGCAACATGGTGGATTACCACAAATAGGACAACACTTACTCTACTGAAATATGAAATATGAATCGGGCTAAAACAAGAACATTCTCGTCCAAGCCATAATCAACTCGGTTCAGATTTCTCTTAGATTTATTGTACTTGAATTTAGAATTGAAATTTCTGTATGAAATTATATTTAACAATTGCATCAATTTTTGTAGTAAAGAATTAAAAATCTTGTCTTTTCAATTTTGTTGATACTTAAAATTACTTTTTAAAAGAGAGCCATTGTCTCAGTAAAGACATTATTTTTGTTGTATGTCCTTTGTTTTTGTTGATTTTGAATCAAGGGACCTGTTGTTGAATATTATTGCAGATGTATTCGTGAAATTTTGTGTCACATTCCATTGTTGTTGAATCGTTTTGTATCTTAATTGTTAAATGCATTTTCTCTTTCATTATAACAATTCTCAAGACCATCATGTATATTTTTCTTGTTTTAAAATTTAATCAAAATTAAACTTGCAATACCGTTAACCGTCCTTGATTTTAAACTTCAAGAGTCCAAGAAATTGTTGAAATTATCTAAAGTTTAAATTAAAATGTGAAAAGTGCTTCAGTACATTGGATTTAATGTGTTATTAATAACTTTTCAGTATATTTCCTTACCAAATTACTCAAACTTATCTTATGTGTTTGCAAATTATGTGTGAATAAAAGTTGATTATGGAATTCACATTTGAAATATTTCACATCAAAAATTTGAGAAAATTCATTTGTGTTTCTCATGAGAGTTTTATAAACTTGCATGTGAAATTTTCCACATGTGATTTTATTTACATGTAAAGGAAACTACATGTATATAATTGATAAAAAAATATAACTTAATTTTCAACAAGTAGGCACACTTTATACTTAATATTTATTGACTGTTTTTGTGCTTTCTATTAACTCTACATTATATACATTAGTACACAAAGTGCATAAGTATAAAATTGATTATCCATTTATTGAGAATATTAATTACATGTATTTTTAATTACCGGTAATCCCTAGAAGTGAAAATAAATGATGTGGCCTTCATAGATTGATCAACTCTCAGAAGAGGACTTTAACTTATATACATGTATCAAGATCAACTCTACTCTAGTCAATAGAAAAAAAAGTTTTGTGTGGCTCATATGAGGTTTAAATGTATGACCTGAATCCCCTTCCAATATTGCCACCAATATGGGTTTATATGGAATTAAGTTGTTAATAACATTAAAGTTCATTAGACTCCAAATATTATTAACACTTCAGATTAAACTGTTAATAACACTTCAGTATCTAGGAATTAATCTGGAATGAAATGTTTCAATAACAATTCAGTACATTTGAAGTAAACTGTTAACATATCACTTAAGTACATTGGAATATACTGTTAATAACACTTAAGTACATTGGAATTGACCCTTCCATTTATGTGCGAAAAATTGTTAAATCGCATGACGTCACATTACTTTACACCTCGGACAAGCAGAAAATGTATTGTGACATCGCGAAATTCAATAGATATTCCACTAAATTGATAGGTCAATTAAACTATTAACTGTTGTTTATTTTTCACCAAGTACGTTTGAACAAAATATTAAAAACAAGTTTAATTTGACTATAACTTGAGCTACCCATGATGTGGAAGTAATTTGACTATAACCTGAGTTACCCATGATGTGGAAGTAAATGAGCATAAAAAATGTCAGTGTGCAATGTAAGCTCTCAAATCAGTATTTAGCATGGGTAGAACAAAAACTTGTAATCTTGTTCATAAGTTCCTGCATAGACTGTTTGTATTTTTTTATCAGATCAACATGAAATTGTGTATTGATAGATTTATTTATTTAAATTCTTTTGTTTTAAACGTTGCTGATTTCTAACTATGAATTTAGTACTGTTTTCAGTGTCTTTATGTGTGTTATTGTATGTGATAACTTTTTGTATTAAATTTCTGATTTTTTATTGATGAAAAATAAATGTTATGACAGATGTTTACATTGTCATTGTAAACGATGCATCATGACCTAGAGTCAGACAGGCATCTTTTAGTAATCAGGTAATCTAGCCAGTCGTTAGTGCCCATCCAAGTGTAGGGCAAGTCCAAATCCAGGTCCAAGTCTGGGCTACCTCTCTGCTATTGATGAATCAATCTGATTAAAACCATATCTTTATTCTGCTTCTCTATTTGTCCCATTGCGGATAAAGATCTGGCGTAAAGGGTCATGTTCTGGTGAACTCTGATTTCCAGCCAATCAGTGGATCGGCTACAAAATCCTAGGAATGAAATTAACATCCCCAGCGTGCGTGACCCACAAGGTAGATTTTGAACAGTGTTTGTTACATATTGCTTCACCATCACGTGCCTAGCCGAGTCATTGATTGGCTATGGTAAATAACGGTTTCGGTGACTGAAACGTCATCAGAGTTCACCAGAATATGAAACCTTACGGGGTTTCACCAGATCTTTATCGGCAATGGCACAAATAGAGAAGCGGGATAAAGATATGGTTTTAATAAGATTGTTGATGAATGGATCTTGATCAAATTTCGCACAAATACCATGATTTATGGGTGTATCATGATCTGACCCTATGTCATATCTACAATTCTTAAGATTACAGAAGAAACTTATTTGGAAATTACCGGTATGTTTGGGCTACATAGTAACCTGCCAGTGGAATAAATGATTATTGAAGATGAAGGATGGCTGAAGGGGAGGATGAAGTCCATTAAAAAGTGTGTCTGATGGTGCCGATTACAACGAAATCCAGTCGAACAAATCAGAATTATCTAAATGGAAGATGAAAAATTGTGATATAATTATAACTATGTGCTTCATTCTGAAATAAACATTTTGCCACTTTTCATTTCATAAAATACTTGTTCCTAAATTGTCATATTCTCCAGTTTCTCAAGTCAGCAAAGAATGTCCGTTTTGGTTCTCTTGGCTTATCTGGCTAAAACTTCATTTGCTTTTATATTTGGTTCAATTCTGAAATAAATGTTTTGTCACATTTTAAATGATGCTAAATACAAAACTTTTTATACTTTCTATCATATGTTTCAGGTCAGCAGACAAAACGCATTTTGGACCTCTTGTTTTCATTTTTTAAGATGGGGGTAGCACACATTTTAGCTCTTTGTGGGCCTGTTGAAATGCATTTTAATACAGAAATGTTCAAATCAGCTAGCTTGGTCTTTAATGTAGAATGCGCATGAGCTTCTCATTGTTGTCATTATTATTCCTGGCTCCAGTTCTGGTTAATACAAGGCGTGTCCCAATGTCGGTGACATTTCTCGAGGTACTCCGATTTCAGCTTGCACGAGACGCTGCTGATCTCCATAATAATCCCCCTATTCTGAAGCAATTATATGGATTATCGTAACACAATTAGTCTAATAGACCATATTCCGATTTTGATAATTGCTGTCTTTTTGTCCGAGCTAATACCTTTTGGCGTTGTTTTTCATAGTGACGTTATAATGAATCTATGTCATGCGATATGACGTAACTATAAAAAACAACGCCAAAATGTATCAGCTCAGACAAAAAGACAGCAATTATCAAAATCGGAATATGGTCTATTGTGTTACGTTAAGCCATATAACTCTTTCAGAATACGGGGATTCCGTCCTTAATTAATTCCGCCGAGGATATGTGGTGAAAGTATTCTTATTCCCGAAGAACAAATTTGTGGGAAGATTCTCCGAACTCTAGTTTCGCTGCTTTGCAATACACTCCAATAACAGTATCTAATAACCTACTGAGAGGTTTTGTGTCAGGATGATAGTTTTCGATCGACTGGTCAGAGAATGATCTCATTGTAGACATAGCAAATACATGTAACAACCCGATTGATGTTACATGTTATGCCTACTCGCCTAAAATAAAATATACTTTAACTGGGTGTAAAAGCGGCCCTCAAAAGAGTGAATAATTTAACTAATAAGTGACCTTTACCTGTATGACAAAACTACCTGTATTTATTTTTATTCATTGATACTCTTACGAGAATAAGTACTTGACGGTACTTAAATTTCATTGAAATAAGATTCAACTTATGAAATATTGAAAATAGATAAATTTCTGAATAAAAAAAGGAAAAAATCATTTATTTTCCGAGCATATTTCAATTTTAAAATAAACTAAATAAGCACTATGGACCCTTTCGACGTTACTGCGGGACTATCATTATGGTTGGCAAATGATAACGTTTCCCATAAAAATTATGACGTCATAATGAAACATTGATTGTCTCTGACGTCATATTGCGGGAACAGTTGTCATATTTTTGCAAACCAAAATGCTGGATAGTCCCGCAGTAACGTCGAAAGGATCTATAGTATATTTCGTGCTTTTACCATAACTTTAAGGCCGCATATTGCAATGCCTAGCTTGAAAATCCTAAAATTAACATATTGTAATAATGTCATAACATGTGTCCTTCGACAATACAATAAATGTACATTCTTTTTTACATGCTTGACACAAGTTGCCCATTTAAGAACATTTCATCAACGTTAGTGAAAGTGCTATCAGAATAAAGTTGATCAATCATGTAGATCTAATCTTTCAAACACATGTTCATGAGTTATTAAACAAACGTGTCACCACGTAATGTTCATTCCATCAGCGCTATAGGGCCTATCACATTTGGTGTCCGGCCTGCCTCGATGTTTGAATGTTTTAATATTTTATAAAAGCGCAATGGCATAATAGAACGTTTAGTCCAGTCAAAATAGACAAAAAGGGACGGTTCTTGCAGCTAATTGCAACAGAGGCCTTCTTTATGTTGTCATTTTCATGTTATTTTATGATGTACAAAACAGATACCACAATGTAGATCAATGTATTTTAAATGCAATTAATTCCTTTCATATTACTTGATCGAAATGGACTGAAAAATGTAATATGAATATAAATAAAACCCCAAACTATTATCATTCGATAGATTATTACACAATTATTTCAGTCAGATACTGGATGATGTATGCTTAAAAAATTTCATAACATTGAATAAAGAAATTGTATTTAGAAAAAAAACATCATCATAGAAGTGACGTAAATGTGTAATTATAATTATGGAGATGTAAAATTCGCATATAAAGGGGGGTTGCAGTTTCCCATGACTAATGTTTTATGTTTTGCACTATACCGTCTGGAAAGGGGGGGTTGCAACCCATGAAACAGCCCCCTCCTAAATCCGCCGATGACGGTGATGTGGTAGACTGGTACACGATAATTTTGTATAGATATATGCATGCACAGAGTGCTAGCTCTTGTCTGAATCCATATTTAGAATTTTCTTGAAAAGGAAAGTATTTTGCTCATAATTATGTAATGTCATGTTCATTGCTATTTTTGTATAGTAACTATACAGTCATTATTCTCTGTAAGAATCCCGTTGTCTGATTGTCTATGTTTGTCTG
This sequence comes from Pteria penguin, assembly GCA_035048485.1. Lineage (NCBI taxonomy): Eukaryota > Metazoa > Mollusca > Bivalvia > Pterioida > Pteriidae > Pteria > Pteria penguin. The sequence goes on from CM068581.1 coordinate 4,922,386, forward strand.
TCTGTCTGTTAGAAATCACATTATGAAGAAAGGAGAAAACATAGAGCACTAAATCTCTCTCTAGTAACAAATAGTCAGTCAAACCTTCAGTGTCTATAGCTTTATAGAAATATCATACTCCCACGATTCATTTATTATATTGTGAGGTTTCAATGTTACATCAGTCAGATGTTTTTATTTCTGCTTTAAAGTCGGCGTGGCCTAGTGGTATCGCGTCGGACTCCTGATCGGGAGGCCGGGGTTCGAGTCCCGCTCTAGTCATGCTGGTGTTCTGTCTTTCGGATGAGACAGTAAAAACCGAGGCCCCGTGTCGTGGTATGCATGGCACGTTAAAGATCCCTCACTGCTTCGGGTGGGTCCGTTGCAAAGGTCAAAAATTGTATGCCCCGCATCAGGCAGATGCCGTCACCATATCCGTGAAATATTCGTGGTGTGACGTTAAACAAAACCAATCAATCAATCAATAGTTCTGCTTTGTATGGTTGAGTTGTATATAATAGGGAATGTGTACATGTGAATGGGGTGTATGTGTGTGCGGTGATAATTAGATATGTGTGTCTTTGTGTGTGAGTATGACGTAAATGTTATAAGTCATATTTAACTAATATAGATGTTGATACACAAATTAAAAGAGTAAAAAAAATGTATTGATTTTTGTCACATAATATGGTGAAATTTATTAAGTACTTCCTTGTGTACTTGTCATTATTTGTGGCAATACGAGCATTTCTTATAGTTAAGAAATATCAGGATTTGTTAGAATCTGCCTTTGTTGAGATGATGAGCTATTTAGAACTGCATGACGTACAATAGAGAAGCACGACTAGTCTCCCTATTCGTTTTCCACGTGTATTCGACATGAAATCGAGAGGTCTTGCCTTATTACATAGAAGACCAATATCACAGTGAATGTGTCACCTGAAATCACTCACTGCTTAATATGGGTCTGTTGCATACTGTAAATGTCCATAGTAAGAGGATTCGAGTCCGCCGTAAGCACAGCAGCGTTCTGGTTTGAGATGAAGTCCCACAGTTCCTAGGAATCACTCGTTGTCTCGGGTGGTGTGGGCCTGTTGCACTGGTATAAATCAAAACCCCCTACATTTTGGGGTGCTTCTTTACAAAGGTATAAATTTCTATGCATGTAGGGTGCACTGGGGGCTCTGTCTCTTTCAATGCAGTTTAAGCACCCTTTTATCCCTTCTTGTTAATAAATTGTCACCTCTCCCTTAGTATCAATTTATTAAAATGTATTTTTTGCTGTCTCATCTGAAAGTCAATACACCAGTAGCGGGTCCATGGGGAGCAGAAGGGGCACTCGCAACTCCCCTATATTTGGGGCATATTTTGGTAAAATATCGGCAAAATTCACCCTTGAACTCCCACTAACCTCGGCAACTGGGGCACTGGATCCATCGCTTTTTCCTGTAACATTACAAAATATTATACCCTTTACGGTAGTATCATATTATGATATCGTTTCATCGATATCGCCATATGAAAAGACCTTTAAAAATTGTCGGAGTTAAAACTGTCGGAGTTAAAAGTGTCGGAGTAAAAAGCGTCGGAGTTAAAAGTGTCGGAGTAAAAGGCATGGAATTAAAAAGTGCCGGAGTTGAAAATGTCGGAGTAAAAAGTGTCGGAGTAATTCTATGTCGAAGTTAAAAGTATCGTAGCAACGGGATTATCCCGATATTTCACTGCATAAACAGCAAAACATCCATGTATGTATGACTACTATTTTCACTATACATACATACGTACGGACGTACGTATGTACATTTTAGACGAGGGATAGTATGGACGCGTCTCGGGGGACTTAAATTTTGCTTTGCTTAGACGACAGATAGTATATACGTGTGTCGGAGCGACTTTTGTCTTGCTTAGACGAGGGATAGTAGAGACATGTGTCGGAGCGACTTTTGCCTTGCCTAGACGAGGGATGGGTATGGGCGTGTGCCGAAGCGACTTTTGCCTTGCCTAGACAAAGGATAGTAGAGACATGTGTCGGAGCGACATTTGCCTTGCCTAGACGAGGGATGGGTATGGACGTGTGCCGAAGCGACTTTTGCCTTGATTAGACAAGGGATAGTAAAGACATGTGTCGGAGCGACTTTTGCCTTGCCTAGACGAGGGATGGGTATGGGCGTGTGCTGAAGCGACTTTTGCCTTGATTAGACAAGGGATAGTAGAGACACATGTGTCGGAGCGACTTTTGCCTTGCCTAGACGAGGGATGGGTATGGGCGTGTGCCGAAGCGACTTTTGCCTTGATTAGACAAGGGATAGTAGAGACATGTGTCGGAGCGACATTTGCCTTGCCTAGACGAGGGATGGGTATGGGCGTGTGCCGAAGCGACTTTTGCCTTGCCTAGACAATTTAAGGGATAGTAGAGACATGTGTCGGAGCGACATTTGCCTTGCCTAGACGAGGGATGGGTATGGGCGTGTGCCGAAGCGACTTTTGCCTTGATTAGACAAGGGATAGTAAAGACATGTGTCGGAGCGACTTTTGCCTTGCCTAGACGAGGGATGGGTATGGGCGTGTGCTGAAGCGACTTTTGCCTTGATTAGACGAGGGATAGTAGAGACACATGTGTCGGAGCGACTTTTGCCTTGCCTAGACGAGGGATGGGTATGGGCGTGTGCCGAAGCGACTTTTGCCTTGATTAGACAAGGGATAGTAGAGACATGTGTCGGGGGACTTTTGTCATGGCTCTCGGATATGGAAAGAGAGATAGCTTGCGGTGCGCCGCCGCGAAAAATCACCGCGACGGTGAAAACAGTAGTCATGGTAGCCTCCCCGCTTTCAAAAATATCTAGATAAGCCTATGGCCGCAGTCTAGCTCTATGCGATTCAAGCAAGACTCCTTGGTACAAAAAGTGGCTTAAAACGGAGGTATCATGTTGCAAATTTTGTCTAGAGTTTGCCCCCCCCCCTCCACCACTTTTGGATTGCTTCCTACGGGCCTGTGGAATAACCCTTGATGACATAGTTAAGTTGAACAACTCTGTTAGTATGTCTAGTAGCGATGTTTGACCAAATATGATATGCTCAGCAGCAATATCATATTCGTCTGGCGCTTTATTATTACAAAGACTTTTTCCAGCTCGGCTGGCCTACACGAGTACCTGTTGTAATATTATTTTCATGGAGCCCACATCTTACATGGCTGTGGTGCAGGAAATTACTGCCAAACATCATACATTTCTTCTTTTACAATTCCAAGATCTTCATAATAATTTCAAAAAGCTGTTGTATGTAGATGGAGTTTCCCATACCCACGGTACTAGTAGTCGGGTTCGAAAGCGTACTGATATTAAAACCTCAAAATGGCTACATTGGAGGATAGCGTTGCTCAACCATCAGGTTCCCACGATTCTGCATTCAGTGAATTTTATCAAGAGGTTTTAGTTACTTCTTATTCATAATCAATAAGTCCATGCTGTTGAATCTATCTTTACTTTAACGGTTCATTACACTAGGCCAGCTTCATAGTCTGTTCTTTCCTTTCAGTTTCAGTCTCTGCAATACTTAACACTGTTGGAAAACGATTCAAAATAGTACTCAGTTTATGCTATATACATGTACGAATGACAATAAGCATGATTATAAACATTGTCTTGAAATGGAAAATCTGCTCTATGTCCCACAGCTCAGTACATGTACTTATGAGCGGTCATACTAAAATACGCCTGCAGCAAAAAGTATACGCCTGCAAGTTAATGGTGCTATATGATGCTATAAACTGAACATATATCCATTTATATAATAAATAGTAATAAGTTATCAAAGTTTGATATAATTATTACAAGTGTAACTCAAGATATCGATGATTATAAATTCATATAAACAAACACATGCACCTGCTAAATCCAACGCCATATTGTTTACCACTGTGTACATACACATGTAGTAGGCTACTACAGGCGTGTTGTATAATAAAAGTTTGTTTCAGGGGGTAGGGTTCTAAGGCTAAGAGTTGGATCGAAATAATAAACTTGCATTTAAGTTTTGATATTATCTTAAATAACCATTACTATGTCTATTCTCTGTATCGCATAAAATTATCAATTTTCGAAGTCGGCGTGACATCACACTAAAATCTAAATGAAGATAATCCCCAAAACATTCTGAGGATGACCTGGGGGATAAACTCGGTGTTTATCATAGACCGCAATGCAACTTTGTTAAATTATATTTGAGCTAAAGAGCTAAATGACTCTTAAAACTTTTGAAATTCATTGAGGAATCTAGTGAGGAATGACTCTCTTTCCTCTTTTGTATTATACATGACCGCTATCTGCAGAAATTAGATTTCAAAATATCGGATTCTTCGTAGAGAGCAATGATAAATCCCGAGAGTTATCCCCCAACAAATATGATGCAAATTAGGTAGTGTGACCAGTCCGACTTCAAGAATTTATAAGCTTTTCTATCTATCATAAAGTTTATGATCAGCAGAAATTGCAAACGTGCTGGTCTGAATGACCACCAGATCACATGGACTTGCGTTAATCTCTGTGTCATTTTTACTAGAAGTAATGGTGGATTGAGGTAAAACAGTAGAAGAGTGGTTCTACTGTCCATTAGGTGTCTGCAATTCAACAAATTTACACTTGTCACACTTGGGGTTTAAAAAGGCAAAATTTTGCATGCATTGCTCAGATTTACTTATGTAGATATCATACTTTATATTGATGGGATAAGCAGGGGGACATTAAATCTCATTTGTCTGTCTGTTCGTCACAAAAACTTTAACCTTGGTAATAACTTTTTAACTGTAAGACGTAGAGCCTTCATATTTGGTATGTGTGTCTTTTATTGCAATACTTTTACGTTGGTACCAGAATTTTTTATCATGTGACCTTGACCGTGACCTTTGACCTACTTCACTATAACTTTTTTACTGTAAGACATAGGACCTTCATATTTGGCATGTGTCTGTAGACATGCACAACCATGACAATATGTCACAGATCACTGCACCTTTACTGATAGAACCCTGAAAGTTGGGGACCACAATTCTCTGAATTTGCTTGTTCCCACCTGTTATAGATTTCCATGTGCTGGAAAATTTCTTTTCCATTTGCATTTATAGATGCGTTTATTATATTATACTAAATGGAAACTTTCTTTCAAATGCAATAATAATACTTTTTATATTTTGTTCTTTTGCTATAGGTGAAAGCCATAGAACAACGGGACTCTGTTCTCACGTCGAAACAACAAATAGATAAACTCAACCGACCAGGGGCAACATATTTTAACCTAAATCCTTTTGAGGTAAGTTTTATATAGCTTACATTTCTCTTGTTATGCACATTGTTTTAAAATCAAAGCTTAAATTGAAGTAACCAAGCAGTACTCTTATCTGCTACTTAATATTATAGAAAGAGGAGATATAATACTAAGAGTTCAATTCTTCTTTTTTTTTGTATTTAAAATATGACAACATATTATTGCTGGAAGTGACTTTTAGTTTGAAAAGTCATGTCACTCTCCTATACCTATTTCTGAAAGTGAAAATTGCTTTATTACACCTAAACAAAAGAATGTATCTCAAAAGTTACAAGTCCATAGTTTTTTTTTTCTTAAGGTCTTGGATATTGATCCAGAGACTCCACTTGCAGACATCAAAAAGAAATACAGACAGGTAAAGAATCTAGAAAGTGAAAGTAGTATCATCTTTGTCATCTCCTCCTGTAACACAAATCTATCTGAACAAAATTTATACAGATGTTTAGCCATCAGTTGAGTTGTTGCCTCATAGGATCAGTGCTTTCATTTCGTACCATGGCTTTTGACAGAAAAACATATTAAATTGCATGTAAATTAAAACCTTGTTGATCATCTGCTGGCCAAATTTTTTCTCTTAAGTATTAGGAAACAGAACTGTACAAAATGTATTTTGTTTTGGCCTTTTTATATGCCTGTCATAGACAGGATGTATTATGATATGGCAATGTCCATTTGTCTGTCCATTTGTCTGTCTATCTGTCTGTGCATCTGTCTGTTGGTCCACTGTGGAAGGGTTCGACATTAAGGCATGTCCCACCGACATTGTCTAGTAAAAAACAGGAGTGGACTGATGAACATTTCTGTAGATAGCCCAACTGGACGAGTTTACCGTAAGCTCATATAATTTTCTTTTTATCTGAATCATTTCTGTGTGAATTTTTTCAAACTGATATTTATCAGTTGATAGATTCCCGGTTGACAAACATCAGATCAGTATTTAGTACTCAACAGTTGCAGTAAGTATTATGGGTCTTTATGAACAAAATAACAGTGCATCAAAATGCCAAAATATTTTAAAGGGAAAGTATTGAAAGCCACTTTAAAATAAAGTACATGTAACATTTGAACATGTCCACTGATAAGTAGATGATATTCTAATATTGGATAATCTATACCGAAATCAGTCAGTGTTGTAATGCTGTCAATCATATCATTTTATGTTGGTAAATTCAATGACAACAGATAAGAGGTGCTTGTTTGGTGTATTTTGCTGTTTAGATTTAGATGTTATTTGCAAGTTGTCCATAATGTAATGAGTAACTAATGTTGCTATTTTACCTGATACTGTGATGATTTACCACAAATTTATTATAATTATTTCTTATTAAAACATTACTAAATCTTTTGTAATCTCTTATAACATGTAATACTCTAGTATCTGGACTTGAATCACTACATCATGTAAAAATGGACCACCTTGATTTGAATTTGGATGGGTATAATTTCCTTTAGGCTTTCCAACTGCACCACCTCTCTCAAAAGTTAATGTCAAATCCAGGTGGGATGCAATAACTTCAGTAAACGTCAGTGGTTTTTTTTTTAAACTTATACGGAATACTTAAATAAAAAACAAAACTTGTGAAAAGAAAAGAGTACAATGATAAAATAGGATATATTTATGTTGAACCACAGCAACTAATAACTTGTCAGAAGGTCCATTAAATACTATTTGAATTATCCTGAATAAAACATTTTCTCATGTATTTACTTGTAGACTTTAAGAACCAAGTTTTTAACACTCAAAGTTTTCATATCAACTTGATATATCAGAAACTCTGTCTTTTATACCCTCAAATCAATACATTGGTGGCATATTATTTTTGACCTGTCTGTGTGTTTGTTTGTTGGTCTGTCAATTGTCAACTTTAACTTTCACCGTAACTTTTGTCTTGAAGCATGAGAGATAGATACTTTATATTTGGTATGCATGCTCCACTCATAAAGTACATTCAGATTACACCAAGGTCACTGACATTGTTACCTTGTCTGTGACCTTTGATGTACAAATGTACATTTCAAAATTTGCCATGATATTTGAACTTTGTGCCCATAACTTTTGAACCATGAAAGATAGAGATACTTCATATTTGGCATGCATATTCCACCAATAAAGTCCTTTCAAATTACACCAAGGTCATTGACCTTGTGACCATGACCTTTGACCACTTTGTTGTGGCCAGGGCATTTGTGTTTGACAGACATATTTATTAATTTGTTTTTTTGTTTTTGCCCTTCTCCCACTTTTGATATCGGCACTTTGTGGAAGAGGGTCAGAGAGACTTTATTCATTAAAAGTTGGAATTTCAGCCATACCAGCCGGTATCAGGATGTGCAAGCCTCTAGCGACAAATAAACACTTGCCCAGCGAATTTGCAACCTATAATCCAATAAATGAACATTTAACTTACTCGATCCTTGCAATATCTTTTCCAGTTAAAATCTATAACTTCCGCTAGCTGCTGTTTTATCTGAAAACATGACAAGATTCTATATTTCGTCATTTATGTATACAGTATGACATCAGATCTCGCAGAACGCGACTTTGCTCATTCATGACAAGGTTGTATCATGTTTTTCTTTACAAAAATACGTCAGTTGCTGAAGTGTCACGAATGCCAAGTGGCGTTTTGCAGGATCTGACGTCATACTGTGTACACAAATGGTGAAATGAGGGTATTGTCATGTTTGCAGATAAAACAGCAGCTAGAAGAAGTTATAGACCTTATTTGGAAAAGATAGGCTATGACTGAGTGAATTAAATATTCATTTATTGGATTATAGATTGTATCTTTACTGTGCAAACGCTTATTAGTCACCAGAGGCTTGTACATCCTGATGAAATTCCAACTTTTGATGAACAATGTCTTTCTGACCCTCTCCCACAAACCGCAAATATCAAAAGTAGGAGAAGGACAGAAAACCTCGGACTAAAGGTGGGGGGGGGGAGTACAGGCTGCAACACAGTTTTGGATTCAAGTGTGAGCCTTGCTAAGGTTCAGTCATCTAGCACTAGGCTCTGTCTGATAGGTGTAGGCTTTATCAGGATTGCCAGGTCTTCATCAGGATTGCCAGATCTTTATCAGGATTGCCAGGTCTTAAGTAATTATAACACATGTTTGTCTTTCTTTTATTTAGTTGTCCATTTTAGTACATCCAGATAAGAATCAAGATGACTTAGAGAGATCACAAAGAGCATTTGAAGGTACACTTATGATTTGTTGTTTATATTCATCATTTGATATATTTAATGATTTAATTATTTTATCTGTTTTGAATTCATGTATGTGTTCTTTAGCTGAATAATGTAAATAATAAGTTAAAATGAGGTCATATACACTAGAATTTAGGTATTCCAGTAAATCAAGCAAGTATGTTAAACTTTAAATCCAATAAATGTTCTTGCATATTTTGTTATTATTATATAATGTTCCTTGATTTATAAACATACATATTTTCTGTAAAGGCTTAAGTGAGCTATTGTCATGGCATGTTGCCTGTCTTCAAAGGCTTAAGTTAGCTATTGTCATGGCGTGTTGCCTGTCTTCAAATGCTTAAGTGAGCTATTGTCATGGCGTGTTGCCTGTCTTCAAAGGTTTAAGTGAGCTATTGTCATAGCGTGTTGCCTGTCTTTAAAGGCTTAAGTGAGCTATTGTCATGGCGTGTTGCCTGTCTTCAAAGGCGTAAGTGAGCTATTGTCATGGCGTGTTGCCTGTTTTCAAAGGCTTAAGTGAGCTATTGTCATGGAGTGTTGCCTGTCTTCAAAGGCTTAAGTGAGTTATTGTCATGGCGTGTTGCCTGTCTTCAAAGGCTTAAGTGAGCTATTGTCATAGCGTGTTGCCTGTCTTTAAAGGCTTAAGGGAGCTATTGTCATAGCGTGTTGCCTGTCTTTAAAGGCTTAAGTGAGCTATTGTCATGGCGTGTGCCTGTCTTCAAAGGCTCAAGTGAGCTATTGTCATGGCATGTTGCCTGTCTTTAAAGGCTTAAGTGAGCTATTGTCATGGCGTGTTGCCTGTCTTCAAAGACTCAAGTGAGGCATTGTCATAGCATTTCATTATGGAATGATGTAAGATTCAAGATTGTTCTTTTCACTGCAATTGGACAAAGAATTTTTAATGTTTTTTTTTGCGATGTCCATCCGTCATTCCTTTTGTCCGGATGTCTGTCCATCAACGCTTTGGTTAAGTTTCTGGTTGAAGCAAATTCTCAGCAACTACACTACAGAAATTGGGGATTGTCCTGCTTCCCCCTAAATCCACCACTGTGTACAAGGTTCAGGGTTTTTTGACAACAATTTGATTAACAGCATTTCTATTTATTATGTATTTGCTGCATATATTAGGTAATAAATACGTAATGATTAGCAATGCTTTTAATCAGTTTGCTTCTTGCAGTTGTGAAATCGCGATAGAAATTGTATTTGTTATTGATAATTTAAATGTCTAAAACTAATCAGACTCGAAGCATATCGTCGCATTCATAACATACAAGGAAATGGCTGACGGGTCTGGATCGACAACAAGACATCTTTAGAAGTTATTCAGCAAATAGTAACCCTCCAAAAGACTTGCAATATTTATAAGTCAACAAATTGTAATTACTTTTACTCAGTTTTGAGAATTGCTTGGATAGTTTTTAAGGCGTTGAGCATTTGCTGGACAGTCTTCAAGTGATTGTGCAGATTTTAGCTCTGCACCGCCAATCTCAGTTCACGTAACAAAGTAGTACCTTCTTTAAAGTACTTAAAGTAGCAAAAGTTCTTGCAAAACCAGCTTTGTAATCCTTTTTATTGACATTTCATTGCACAGAAATAGATTTAAGCATAGGTCTGTTGAACTTTACAATATATTGCCCTAACACACTTGTTATTATTCTGTCGTTTATTGTGTGTGCTAGATCTTCATATGCATTAATAACGCAAGCCGATTATGAATTACAATTGCACTTCATGGGAATTTTTCTGAATACGTGGAAGACCATGTGGCATATTGCCTTATTTGGAGAAATCATAGAAAAACACTAGTAACACACTCAATCAGGGCCTGATTTAACATAGAAGCGCCAAAGGAAAAAGATCCCTCTGTCTATCTGCACCTATGCTATAAACATTCATTCATTGTGAGTAATTGTTATCGATTGAGTTGGTACTTATTTTTTGTAGCAAATTTAAGCAATATGTATAATTATATATATATATATATATATATATATATATATATATATATATATATATGTTTTAAATTATTTATATATCTAGCATCGAAGTGCCTAATAAGCAAGAGCAGGTACCGGTAATTGCAGTCTATTAAATGACGATGATGTGTATATATCACATGGTCTTTCCTGTATTTGGAAAAGTTCCCACAACCGCATAGAAAATGGCAGCCAAGAAAGTTTTCAAATCACATACAAAATTGGATGATTGGACAAAAAAGGATGATAGCATAGATTAAGACAGAATTTAAGATTGGCGGCATGAAAAATAAATTAAGTAGCACTCACATTTGAAGTTTTTGTTCCAAATCAATCGATAAAGTGTGATTGTGATTTATAATCCGCTTGCAACATTAAGGGGAATAACATGGTTTTGAAGCCCTAACACACATGCACATACAATAAACGACCTGTTGGTGCTTAAGCTTTCATCTTTACTCTATTCCAAAAAACATCGGAATTCAACAAAAGTGATGAACACAACTGCTCAATTTCTAATACTTTTGACAGCTTTAAATCAAATTTAGCTCGACGCTTTTGTGGTTCTTCAAGCCTTTGATTTTTTGATGAGTGACATGTCAAAAAATAGATAATTACAGCAAGCAAAAACTTACCAAGAATGACTCATGCTAAAGGTTCTAGATTTTAATTGATTTAATTAAAGGCTTTTGACTATAGTCAGAATTCCTTTCTAAAATGCTGCCCCTATAATTGTTTGGTAATTTCAGATGCCTGTTTGAAAGAAATATCAACGTAAATATTATTATGAACTTTTGCCACTAAATTTAGACACATGTTTTCTCATGTTTAATCTGTCATTTTTTTTAACAATTCAGAATGTCTGCAAATATTGTGATCACTAATAATGCATCTAAATGAAAAGAAATGGCACGAAGCAATTAGCCCTCAAGCAAAGCCGCTTGTGTTACACTTCAATATTTAGACAATATCTTAAGATACTTAAATGTACATTCAATAAATATACGATGTATAGCCACAATCAAACAAGATGTAGTGGTGAATCAATGGCAGTGACCCAAAATTTTACCACAAACTCTGTATTTAGAACCAAATACTGAATAAATCACTAAAACAAGATTAAAAATAATACTAAAAAAAAAATGTGAAAAAAAGAATTTTTGTTTTGTGTCTCGATTTATTCAATGTAGAGAAGTAAGTTTACAGTCTTTAATCAGATGTCGAAAACACCATCAAGTTGTTTTTTGACCAGCAAATTATGTTCAGTTGAGCTATATATACCCACTTGAGCCTCTTTGCTTTGTACCGGTAGCTGGTTTCTTATAGTGCATTAATTTTGTTTTAATTTACCAAATACATGTAATTATAATTGTAAAGAATTTGAATGCAGATGAATGAAGAAAAGATGAATTCTTAAGATTTAGAAAAGAAGGTGGAGGAATGAATTCAGTGATATACAAAACTGTATGTTGTACACATATAAAGCTTTCATGGACTTCTTCGTCAGAACTATTTGAATGATTTTGATATAACTTGATATGAATACAGCACTTAAGGTCCCTTTCAAATATGTTGCTCATTTGGTCAGATCTTGTCCAGGAAGTGGTCCACAATGTGGCAAATTAGATCTAAATTCAATTCTATAGTACAGAGAAATTTTAGATGAGTTGCTTAGAATGAAAAATTAAATAAAAAAGAATGCTATAGAATGATATAATGTTGTTTTTAGGTTCAATTCTAAATAAAGATTTTTAAAAAGGGATAAAATCGTGAGGGAGCATTTTGAAATTTTGCAAGTTTCTCGTGTATTCAGGTGAGTGATATAGGTTCATTTGTGCTTCTTGTTTCATTTTTTTTAAAGATGTAAAAAAGGGAAAGTCGGGGAGGTACACAAATGTATGTTTAAGTATATATAGTATTTTACATAAAGCTTTAGTGGGCTTACTCTTCTGAACAAATTGAGGATTTTGATAAAACTTGGTATTATTTTATGTATAAAGTACTCAATGTCCATTAAAATAACTGCTGCTATTATGGCTGGATATGTGAAGTGTCCATAGTATGGCAAAGTAGTTCAAGGGAAGTAGTAGTTCCATCTTCTGTAAACAGAAAGTTTAGTCAACTTGGAATGCAAAACTGAATGAATGACAGTGTTTTGGAATGATATGTTGTTTTTGGTTCTATTCTAAAATAAAATTTTTGAAGAAGGATAATCTGATTAGAGTTTAGATGTTTTCTAAGGTGCTCATGTGAGCAATAATTATATACCCATATGGAGATTAAGACAGCTGTCTTAAATGTTTGAGCATGTAACTAGCTGTTTAGATTTATATTGTTTAAATTAAATAAAAATTTGGGTAGTTTTTTATGGACCATTGAATATGTTATGATGTATATTTGGTAACTTTGTGCATATGTTCTTTCAGCTGTCAATAAAGCATATAAAACCCTGGAGAATGAAGAAGGAATGCGACGTTGTAAAGAGATCATTGATGAGGCTGTGTCACGTGTTGAAGAAATGGTAAAAGCCATGTAGATGCTTTATATGAAAATGTATGCACAGTTTGTAAAATCAGTCAGTAATTAGAAATGACTAGGTAAACTCTGCATTGAGGGTTGTCTGATGGTAAGGAATGACTCGGTTAACTCTGCATTGAGGGTTGTATGTTGGTAAGGAATGACACAGTAAACTCTGCATTGAGGATTGTATGTTGGTAAGGAATGACTAAGTAAACTCTGCATTGAGGGTTGTATGTTGGTAAGGAATGATTAGGTAAACTCTGCATTGATGGTTGTATGTTGGTAAGGAATGATTAGGTAAACTCTGCATTGAGAGTTGTATGTTGATAAGGAATGACACAGTAAACTCTGCATTGAGGGTTGTATGTTGGTAAGGAATGATTAGGTAAACTCTGCATTGAGGGTTGTATGTTGGTAAGGAATGACACAGTAAACTCTGCATTGAGAGTTGTCTGATGGTAAGGAATGACTCGGTTAACTCTGCATTGAGAGTTGTATGTTGGTAAGAAATGACACAGTAAACTCTGCATTGAGGATTGTATGTTGGTAAGGAATGACACAGTAAACTCTGCATTGAGGATTGTATGTTGGTAAGGAATGACTCGGTTAACTCTGCATTGAGAGTTGTATGTTGGTAAGGAATGACACAGTAAACTCTGCATTGAGGGTTGTATATTGGTAAGGAATGATTAGGTAAACTCTGCATTGAGGGTTGTCTGATGGTAAGGAATGACTCGGTTAACTCTGCATTGAGAGTTGTATGTTGGTAAGGAATGACACAGTAAACTCTGCATTGAGGGTTGTAAGTTGGTAAGGAATGATTAGGTAAACTCTGCATTGAGGATTGTATGTTGCTAAGGAATGACACAGTAAACTCTGCATTGAGGATTGTATGTTGTTAAGGGATGACTCAGTTAAATCTGCATTGAGGGTTGTATGTTGGTAAGGAATGATTAGGTAAACTCTGCATTGAGGATTGTATGTTGGTAAGGAATGACTCAGTTAAATCTGCATTGAGGGTTGTATGTTGGTAAGGAATGATTAGGTAAACTCTGCATTGAGGGTTGTATGTTGGTAAGGGATGATTAGGTAAACTCTGCATTGAGGATTGTTTGTTGGTAAAGAATGACTCGGTTAACTCTGCATTGAGGATCGTATGTTGGTAAGGAATGACTCGGTTAACTCTGCATTGAGGACTATTATTCAGTTTTTTTAACCATCACATTCATGTGAACAAATCTTTTGTCTATATGGTATAACTAGTAAGTAGCCTATAAGTAGCTTAGTCAGTATTGTTCTCAGTTGAAGGTCTATAAGAAATGAGTTGTGAAGAGCAGCAACAGTCTTTCCAAAAAATTTTTACACCACTCACCAGTAGGGCAAGTCAAGTCCAAACTTTTACCAGCCTGAGGAAAATTCTACTAGTCCAGAGAAAAAGTCTTTAATTTTAATAAATTTCAATTTTGAAATTCTCTTTTAAATTCTAGTTCATGAAACATGTTATTGCAGATGTTTTTAGAAAAAGAATGTTCATTAATCGTTTATTTGGACTGGTCTTAAAGAGAACTTTAAAAGCATTCATTTTGACATCGTTATTTACACATAATCAATTTCAACACATGTCGTGGCATTAAATTTTGAGTACATGACTTGTATTAACTGTATTTAGAAGCACTTTATCGACTAAGTAAGATCTGCAGTTTGTCATCTCTTGATACTGAGTATATCTTTTTAGAAGACATTAGTACATGTATTTGTACAAGCCAGTCAAACCATTTCAGAAACAGATTTAATGTCCTGAGGAAATTTTTGTGAGTTTTCGGAAAGACTGTAGCTAGAGTTTTGAGCTTTCTTGTTCTTCATTATAGGCTCAAAAATTGAGGTCCAATTTGTGGACAGGGTAGATTGCCTGACTGGTTTGAATTGGTCCATTGCTTATGTCTTGGTAACTGTTATGAACTTGATTTGTTGTGCACTACTATGTTTAAGTTATTGATTACCTTTTGGTTCCATGTCCTGATATAGCTTAAAGATTATTGAAAATGATGTAAAACGCTAATCAATCATACAGCCAACCTCTGTTATAACTTGTAAAGCTGAAGAGTTTCTCAGTGTGGCATTTCACTTTTAATAAACAGACAAATTATAAAGTAAGAATTTTCATGCTAGCTGTAAACTCCAAAATATTACACAGTTTTCAAATGAAGTATGACAGAGGTACTATTTTCTTTAGGACAGTTCTAAGAGGTTCTATTATTTTCTTAAAATAGATGAAGCAGAAAAAGAAGCAACTGAAAAAAGAAGGCAAATCAACAGACCTGCCAGAAGATGATCCTGATAAGGTTTGCATCTTGTACAAGGAATGAAAAACTGACTACTTACCTATTAATTTTTTCAATTTCTCAGCCTCCACATTCATTTGGGTTCAGAGGTCTACATGTTGTCATGGTAAAGCAAGTCAAATTCTGGGTTCAGAGCTGTACATGTAGTCATGGTAAGGCAAGCCAAATTCTGGGTAGAGAGCTATGTAATCATGGTAATGCAAGCCAAATTCTGGGTAGAGAGCTATGTAGCCAAATTCTGGGTTCAGAGCTCGACATGTTGTCTTGGTAAAGTGAGTCAAATTCTGGGTAGAGAGCTCTACATATTGTCATAGTAAAGTGAGTCAAATTCTGGGTTCAGAGCTGTACATGTAGTCATAGTAATGCAAGCCAAATTCTGGGTAGAGAACTATGTTGTCATGGTAAAGCAAGCCAAATTCTGGGTTCAGAGCTCTACATGTTGTCATGGTAAAGTAAGCCAAATGCTGGGTTCAGAGCTCTACATGTTGTCATGGTAGTGCAAGCCAAATGCTGGGTTCAGAGCTCTACATGTTGTCATGGTAGTGCAAGCCATATGCTAGGTTCAGAGCTCTACATGTTGTCATGGTAGTGCAAGCCAAATGCTGGGTTCAGAGCTCTACATGTTGTCATAACAATATATTTTATATTGTATTATGACTATATTTTCTTACTTACATTGTAAATCAGTGTCGACAGCAGCATATTTTCTTTACCTTAAAATAATTATATTTAATGTTATTGAAGTTACTGTTGTGAAGGTTAAAAAAGCAAGTTATAATCATTGTTAGAATACATTTATGCAAGGTCTTCAGCATGCCCAGTATTCAGAGGATGTAGACAAGTTATCTGTTCTAATGCAGTTCTATCTGTCCATATGCAGTTAGAAGCAAATACACATTAATGAATGTCTGAAGTATTTTGTTTGGTCCTCAGATTTGTAATATGTATGCAAAAGTCACGTAAAGGTGTACAGCAGCCTCATGAGATGAGTAAAATACTACAAAAATGCAATGACAGATCATTCACAGGCAGCTCAAACTTTACATGACCTTTGTCATATTCTTGATGAAATAATTCTCTGGTTTTGCTTTCAGAAAAAACATGCGGTATATGTACAGACGTGTAAATTATTTGCAGATTTGGAGAGAATGCGGATAGAAAGAGAGGCAAAAGACATGCACGAAAGGTAGGAAGTTGTGTTATCAGATGCATGCTTTTGTCCCCCACTTTTCGCGAATGCATGGAGACATTAAATCTCATCCGTCTGTCTGTCACAAAAACTTTAACCTTGGTCATAACACTTTAACCCTAAGATGTAGGGCCTTCATATTTGGCATGTGTGTCCATAATTGCAATACCTTTCAGTTGATACCAAAATTTTTATCATGTGACCTTGACTGTGACCTTTGACCTACTACATTGTAACTTTCTAACAGTAAGACTTATGGCCTTCATTTTTGGCATATGTGTCCCTAATTGCAATACCTTTCCATTGGTATCAGAATTTTTTATCATGTGACCTTTGACCTACTTCAATGTAACTATGTTTTTTTTAAGACACAGGGCCTTCATATTTGGCATATATGTCTGTAGACATGCACAACCATGACAATATGTCACAGATCACTGCACCCTTACTGATATAACCCAGAAAGCAGGGGACCAAAATTTTCTGAATTTGCTTGTCTAGAAGTTTAAGTAGATCAAACTGTAGACTGATATGTTCATGAAGTTGTACTGTTTCGCTCAAAAGTTTTTTGGTTCAGTATTTGACCAAAAGAAAATGAAAAAAAACCATATATATATGATATTAAAATGACTTAATATTTCTTTTCTTCATAGATATTCATATGGTTTATCAACATTTTGTTATACATGTACTGAAAAAATCAAATTCTCTTTCCTTTTTTTCTATTTTTTCCTAAACTTGGTTCCAAAAGGAAAACTCATAAAATTTCATGTGAATTTTGAAAGATGTTCAGTTATGACAAACCTTTGTGGCCTTGACCTCAACTTGAATCCTTTAAATTCTTGATTCTGCTGTCTCCAAAAGAAACAAC
This sequence comes from Pteria penguin, assembly GCA_035048485.1. Taxonomy (NCBI): domain Eukaryota; kingdom Metazoa; phylum Mollusca; class Bivalvia; order Pterioida; family Pteriidae; genus Pteria; species Pteria penguin. The sequence continues at coordinate 4,939,799 of CM068581.1, forward strand.
ATCGATATATTAAGGCATTAATATTTCAGTGAAAATCCATGCGACAATTACATTACAGCTATCATTTGATTTTAACCTTATATTATTTACAGTGAAAAAAATAGGATAAAAATTCATAGATAGCCACAATTGATTTTATGAGAATTTTCATAATGTGATGAGCTTAGTATTTATTTGGTCAGAATGATTGTCATTATTTTAGACCTATGAATACTGTTAGGAAGAAGAAATTTTAGAAATTCCCCTGGAAAAGTGGAATTTTGAGCACAACTTCAGTCTTATGTGGCGTAGAAGTGCATGAGTGTTAATCAAAACAACATACAGTTGTGTTCACTATGAATATATCTCACAGTAACTTAGTCAATTCTGATTAGATTGCGTTAGACAAAGGTTACAACATTCTTTAAGTGCATAAACATGTAATAATAGCACTGTAATCATGTGTATATGTAGACAGTTTTTAAATAGCTATCGATTTATAATGAGTAATATTTATAACATACATAAGTAATGAATCACAGGATCTCTTTGAAATCAATGTATTATTGAATAGATATGATGAATATTCAATTTGGTCAGATAAGAAAAAAGATACTTCTTAAAACTACAACATTTTTTGTACAAAACATGTACAAACATGTGATTATTACACAGTAACTATGTTTGTGTGTACACATTAATAGCTCTCTATTTATAATGAGTGCTATTTATAACATACACAAGTGATGACATTGTGATTGTAGGATCTGGTTGGAAAAGTTTTCAATTAGTGTTGGCTTATACATGCATTATTTCCTTACTGATTTATAATACACACAAAATACATTTTAACTTTTATTTCTTCTTCTGGATAAGCAATCTTCCATCCTACAATCATGGCAAAAATTACATGTGTATAAAAGTCAGAGGAAATTTATAACGCATGTACAAGATCCAGATTCATTATTAAATATTTAGCTTGACAAAATAAGAACATCTTTATTTTTTACCCTGTGTTTGATTTTCACCTAGCATGCTATATTTTTTTTCCCAGTATGTTAAAAGAAATTCCTGTTCACAAGCATTATTTTGGTAAAAAGCGGGGAGGATAAAAAACTGAAAAATAATGATTCCTTATGCAAGCAATAGTACTATTTTAAAAAAGTTTGCTGTTTTTACAAAATCTATTACCCCATCTTGTATGTTTAGCCCCTGATAATACTAAGCAATTTGGTAAAGTGTAAACTATTTTTATTTTTATTTGATCAAGCTTATTTCTTGACATACTCATTTACATTCATACCTATCATTTATAATTGAAATCTTCCACAGGGAGAACATTAGGATAACTTTGACTTCATTTCTAATCAATTTTTAAGTTTTGAGGCATTATGGTCTCATGGACAAATTTGTCATCAGTTTCATTCTGGAAAAATGACATCATGTAAAAAGTATTGTGGTCATATACAGATATGAAATATTTGTTTTTGTATAATATTCCCAGATCTTGTTGCTTCATTATTGTCCTGAGTGTTGTGCTGTATTCTAAAAAATTTCCAAAAATACTTCATTCTTATGATTTATGAAAAAAAAAGTGGACAGCAGTAAATTCTTATTACTTTAAATATTTATTTATTAATTGTCAAGATTATTGCAAGATAAAATAAAAATACCTTCTAATCATGGCATGACAAGAATTTGAATTTGGACCCACTTTTAAATTGTCAGACTAAGAGTATTGTTCTTATTTTTGACCAGGATTGCAAAGCAAGTCCAGTCTTTGAATTGACAATGTCTGTCTGTCCAACCGTCAGGTGTCAACAATTTGTGTTTAGCTTGATCTCTAGTATGCCGTTAATGATACCAACTTCAAACTTACTCAGTTTGTAGACATTGATGGTTCTTCCCGATGAACACAAACTTTGGTGACCTTGAACTTGATTTTACGCTTCAATGTTTGCAGTCTGATTTTGCATTTAGTTTGATCTTTTAACATTAAAAGATACCAACTTCAAATTTAACTCAGTTTGAAGACATTGATGAGTTCTTCCAGACTGACACAGAATTTGGTGCCTTTGACCTTGATTTTATGCTTCAGTGAATACAGTCTGATATTGTATATTGTTAATGAAACCATTTTTAAACTTGGATTTTATGCTTCATTGAACACAGACTGATTTTGCGTTTAGCTTGATTTCTTACATACCATTAATGATACCAATTTCAAACTTCTGGAAACATCTCCAAATATAATGAGACATGTTTCTGGTTAAGATTCTACAGGTAGCCTGTAATGTTATGCCTTGCAATGCAGTCATACAGTCTTTGATGGTTTCTTGTCTTAGATTTTGTTTTTGGGCCTGATGATTGTAAGAAAAACAAGCAAATACAATTTATAATACAGTATATGAGTTTTTTTCTTGGACAGCAAATAATTTACAATAATGTGTATGTAAGGTATTGTATTTACATACTCAACTGCAGGTTATCATCAAGATGCTCATCTGCTGGCTATTTTCTAAAAGCTTAGCACTATATGACTGTGAAGGAACTGGGCAACAGGTCATACCAAAGTGTCTTAGCAGTAGGTCTCTCATCAGAAGTCTGTCATTTGTAATCAGTTAATCTAAGAAAATTATAATTGGCTGTATTGAATACAGAAATGAATTGAAGCAATCCAGAGAGGAAAAAGTATTTTGACTTTTGTAAATGTTTTGCTGTCAATTCGTATATGACATTTATAAAATTTCCTTTGAAGCATATGTTTTGAAAATCAAATTGTTAGAATTATGTTCAACCTTTGATGAAGACATCTTATCATCACTGTAAAGTTCCTTTATAAAAACAAAGAAAATAAGTTTCTAAATTATGTCATTTTACAGGAAAAGGAAAGCAGAAGAGGAAGTGGAAGAAGAGGAAAGGAAGAAGAATGAAAAAGAGTGGCAGAAAAACTTTGAGGTATTCAAATGCTTATCTTTATAAATAAAAGTCACTATATCGATAATAGGACCTAAAATCACAAGATGTTGCCCTATATCGATAATAGGACCTAATGTCAAGATGTGGCCCTATATTGATAATAGGACTTAAAGTCACAAGACGTTACCCTATAACGATAAAAGGATCTAAAGTCACAAGACATGGCCTTATATTGATAATAGAACCTAATGTCAAGATGTTGCCCTATATTGATAATAGGACTTAAAGTCACAAGATGTTGCCCTATATTGATAATAGGACTTAAAGTCACAAGACATTACCCTATAACGATAAAAGGATCTAAAGTCACAAGATGTGGCCTTATATTGATAATAGAACTTAAAGTCACAAGATGTTGCCCTATATTGATAATAGGACTTAAAGTCACAAGACATTACCCTATAACGATAAAAGGATTTAAAGTCACAAGATTGATTGATTGATTGATTGATTGATGTTTTACGTCACACCACGAATATTTCACGTATATGGTGACGGCATCTGCCTGATGCGGAGCATACAAATTTTGACCTTTGCAACGGACCCACCCGAAGCAGTGAGGGATCTTTAACGTGCCATGCATACCACGACACGGGGCCTCGGTTTTTACTGTCTCATCCGAAAGACATGACACCGGCATGACCAGAGCGGGACTCGAACCCCGGCCTCCCGATCAGGAGTCCGACGCGATACCACTAGGCCACACCGGCTTAAAGTCACAAGATGTGGCCTTATATTGATAATAGAACTTAAAGTCACAAGATGTTGCCCTATATTGATAATAGGACTTAAAGTCACAAGATGTGGCCTTATATTGATAATAGGACTTAAAGTCACAAGATGTTGCCCTTTATTGGTAATAGGACTTAAAGTCACAAGACATTGCCCTATAACGATAAAAGGATCTAAAGTCACAAGATGTGGCCTTATAATGATAATAGAACTTAAAGTCACAAGGTTTGGCCCTATATTGATAATAGGACTTAAAGTCACATGACGTTACCCTATAACGATAAAAGGATCTAAAGTCACAAGACGTGGCCCTGTATCGGTAGTAGAACCTAATGTCACAAGATATGGCCCTATATCGATACTAGGACCTAAAGTCACAAGATGTGGCCCTGTATCGATAATAGGGCCATGATTCTTATGCTTCATAAACTTGTTCCTTTGATAATGGATCATACATTTGTTTCTATACACAAGATGCAAACATTGATGATTCACAGTAAATGAAAACCAACCTGTAAAGTTAAGAAAAACTGAGAAAAAGTTGTGTTTGCCATCTTGGGAAATAAAGTAATATTGTCAGCCATTTGCTTAATGTTTATGTATGATATTTGTTCCTTTTTATGCTGGAATGCACTGAATCTTGCTGACTGATGCATTCCATTTTGATTATAATTTATGACCTCGACTTCCACATTTGACCTACATTTCAAAATATGAATCCTTTGCCTTAACTTTTTATGCTCCGATAGATTAAAGGCATATTGTTGTTAGTCTGTTGTTGATTACCTTTTGACCTTGACAATGACCTTCACACTAAAAATAACTTTTTGGACATGGGGCTATAATTTTTGAACTGTGGGGAATAGAGACTTCATATATGACATGGGTACTCAACTAATGAAGCCCTTTCAGATAACACCAAGGTTGATAACCTTTTGAGCTTGACAGTGACCTTCATGCTAAAAATAACTTTTTGGACTTTTTTGCCGCTTGGGCCATTAGTGTTTTACAAACACAGCTTGTTAAATATGAAATCTAGGGCTTTTATATTTTACATGTATGTTCCTTTTGTTGTATTCCAGTGATACCATAATTGACTGTCAAGTTTGACTTATATTTAACCCAATTAGAAACAAAACTTTAACATAGACCTTCACTTTTGTACCATAGGAGAAAGGGCTTTGATATTTATGCCCCCGGCTTGATAGATTGGGGGCAAATCTTTTTAGTTCTGTCTGTTTGTTTGTCTCTACCTTGACTATAACTTTTGAACCGTGAGGGATAGAGACTTTATATTCAACATGCATACTCAACTAATGAAGCCCTTTAAATGACGTCAAGGTTGATGACCTTTGACCTTGACACCTTCATGCTAAAATGATTTTTTGGACTTGAGGCTATAATTTTTGAACTGTGGGGGATTGAGACTTTATATATGACATGGGTACTCAACTAATGAATCCCTTTCAAATGACACCAAGGTTGATGACCTTTTGACCTTGACAATGACCTTCATGCTAAAAACTTTTTGGACTTTGTGCCGTCGGGGGCATTACTGTTTCACAAACACAGCTTGGTTTGATGTGTTTTCCTTATTGCAAGACCATTTCATTTGGCACCATAATTTATAACCTAGTGACATTAGATGTCAGTTTTGACCTAAGTCTGAAAAATATCCTTGAATTTTGGCACCCCCCAGAAGCTTAGTATTTTACCTCAGGGGAGCACTTTTCATAAATGCGTCCACCGAGTATTAAAATTTCATTAGAACTGAAAAAAATGCTGAGTTAACATGATGTCATTGGCAAATAAAAGAATAAGCTGATAGAAAATGAGTTGGAGAGAAATATATTATATTGAGTATCAAATTTGATTGACTGCTGTGTTATGAAAATGTTTTGAAAGTATAAAAGAATATTTGCATTATACAGAACCTAAATTTATGGATCATCATTGTATTTGGTTAACTTGAGGGTAGTTGCCAGTAGAGTGATCTTATGTCTTTATTCCTTTTAAATGTGTGCATTTCCTGATAATTTGTATTTGTTATTTTGTATTGACACAACAGTGAGGTAATGTCTATCAATTTGCTGCAGGAAAGCCGAGCAGGTCGAGTTGATAGCTGGAGGACGTTCAAAGGCAACAAAAAAAGTAAAAATAAAGGCATGTTCAGACCACCTAAGCCAAAACTAGAGAAGAGATAGGATTGGAGAATAAAGTGTGAGTGGAAGGAATGAAGAAATAGGATCTGTGTATACAAATGTGTGCAAGGAATAATAGTGTACTAAAGCAACACCTAGTGTTTGTACGTGAATTGATCCTTTGTATACAAGGTCTGTGTATACAGTTTGTTACAAGGTCTTTGTTTATAGTCACGTTACTGATTGTATTATATTGATACAGATCACTGCTTCATAGAGCAAACTGCTCTTTATAAAAACCAACTGTATATAGTATTATGTGTGTGGAGTTATCTCAGGAAGTAACACAACTTCTTATTAGTTATGAAGTATACCACTTAAGATAATTCTTATTGTTGGATAATTTAAAATTTCATTCTTATAAATGAAGCAATATTTATACATCATATGTACCATTATTTTTGTAGAACAAGTTTATAGACTTGTTAAGGAGATATTTTCTCCAACTAATGTTCATTTCAATGTATGTACCAATAATACTTTGAGAGCTTTTCAGGGAAATCATTGCCATTAATGCATTCATCAAAATTTTCAGTTGAAAGTAAATATTCAAATTTTGGCTGCATTTTAATAAAAATGTGTAAGTTTATTTGTTTGAATTATCATAAAGATTAGAGCTGATTGATTGTTGTTAATATATAGTCATGAAGAAAATAAGTAGATCTTTTCATTTTTTAAGGCGTCGAGCATTTGCTCGACAGTCTTCTAGCGATCGTAAAAATTTTACCTCTACACCGCCTTTTTAATCCACGTTACAAAGTAGTACCTTCTTTAAAGTACTAAACGTAGTAAAAGTTCTTGCAAAACTGGCTTTGTTATCCTTGTTATTGAAATTTCATTGCACAGAAATAGGTTTAAAAATAGGTCTGCTTAATTTAAATTATCAATATATTGCCCTAAAACACGTATTATTCTGTCGCTTATTGTGTGTGTTAAAATATTCATTCGCCGTGATGACGCAAGCCGATTATGAATTACAATCGCACTTCATGGGAATTTTTCCAAATATGGGGAAGACCACGTGACATATTGCCTTATTTGGAGAAATCGTAGTAGAACGCTTGTAACACACGTGATCAAGGCCTAATTTGACATTAAGCGCCAATATGGAAACCGATCGCGCAATCTTCGAAATACATATAATAATATAATAATAATATCTGTAGATATAAATTTCAGTCTAAAAAAGAACAAATAAAATATTTCATAGAATCCTAAATATAGACTGGCAATGCGTATCACAAAGATATCTAGACAGGTGACCACTAATTCATAACGAGGCTGACCTAGGTTCAAGTGACGCGTTATCGGTTATTTTTATCTCACTGGATTTCGCTTTGTTTCATTCAGAGACATATATACAGTGTATATATGTCTCTGTTTCATTCATTTAACCTAGAATCAACAAATATCGACAAAATTCATTACATCCTCAAGGCTAAACATCACGACCCTCTCGTAAATTACATCAGGTACTGTATACCTATGCTGTGTCTGCTACTGCAGATGAATTTTAAAAATAACTATATGCAGTGTGTACAGCTTCTTACCTGCCCTTGCCGTCTGTGCTATAAATAACACTTGCTGGACAGGGAATAGCCTTTACAAAATGGTTGTGGTCACTTGTCTCTTCGCGCAGCGATAGCAAGCAAGAGCAGGTAACTCCAGTCCATCTTAAACAAGAATAGCTTTTTAAAAAGTTTAAGTTGTAATCGGAATAGCATTAAATGATCAAGATGTTGGTCACAAAGCCAAATAGCTTTATTTAATGGCAATTACTTGCTTGTTTTTGCGCAGTTGTGAATTTTCCCGCCAAAATTTCTGAAGCCACGCCTCATTTTTTCCTTATTAGGGAAGTAGCAAGTTGTTTATATCACATGGTCTTTCACATATCTGGAAAAGTTCCCACGACGGCATAAATCGCCTACAAAATTTAATGCGGATATAAAGGATGATAGCATGGATTAAGACAGAATTTTCGATTGAATGCATGAAAAATAAATAACGTAGAACTTACATGTGAAGATTTTATTCCAAATCAACCGATAAAGTGTGATTGTGATGCACAATCGGCTTGCGTCATTACGGCGATCGGCATGGCGTTGTAGCCCTTGCACGTGCACATACAATAAACGACCGAATAAGTAGTGTTTTTGGACGATATATAGAAGCTGTTGGCCCTAGTGTCAGTGTTAGTAGCGTAGACAAAAACAGAAACCTAGACCATATCTTAAAACAAATTAAGCATAAGGCTTCCATATTTTACAGACAATGGTAACAACTCGTCCATTTCTTAAAAAAATGGCAATGGTGTACGATTGATTTCACATGTACATTCTTTGTGAAAAGATATTTGACATATTTCTGCAAGAATGACGTAAAGAACGATAAAATGTTATGATGATATATTCTATGATATACTGCAGTATGGCTGTTGGTCCTTTTATTTTTACTCTATTAAAAAAATTATCGGAATTCAACAAAAAAGATGAACACAACTGGTAATTTCTGCTACTTTTGACAGCTTTAAATCAAATTTAGCTCGATGCTTTTGTGGCTCTTCAAGCCTTTGATATTTAATACTTCTGCCTGAATTATATGGGTAGTATCATGTATGTATTGATGATGAGATATGAGTGTTGTCACTTGTTTCTGTACAGTGACAGTGACTGTTCAGTCATTTGTTGTCATCTAATGTCCTGTCCTTTGTATCACCTTGTTTCTGTACAGTGACAGTGACTGTTCAGTCATTTGTTGTCATCTAATGTCCTGTCCTTTGTATCACTTTTCCTATAATTGCAACTTCAAATCTGCTCCTACAGTGACCATGTCAAATCTTTGGTGTCACCTTGTCTTATAAAGTGACACTGTCACTTCCCTGGTGTTATATACTCCTGAAGTGACAGTGTACAATTTCTGGTGTCACCTTGTCCTATAAAGTGACACGGTCACTTCCCTGGTGTTATATACTCCTGAAGTGACAGTGTACAATTTCTGGTGTCACCTTGTCCTATAAAGTGACACTGTCACTTCCCTGCTGTTATATACTCCTGAAGTGACAATGTACGATTTCTGGTGTCACCTTGTCCTATAAAGTGACACGGTCACTTCCCTGCTGTTATATACTCCTAAAGTGACAGTGTACAATTTCTGGTGTCACCTTGTCCTATAAATAGACATAGTTCTCTGTATGGTATACCATAGTTCTCAGTGTATCATACCATAGTTCTCTGTATGGTATACCATAGTTCTCTGTATAGTATACCATAGTTCTCTGAATAAAATACCATAGTCCTCTGGATGGTATACCATAGTTCGCTTTGTAGCATACCATAGTTCTCTGCATAGTATACCATTGTTCTCTGCATAGTCTACAATAGTTCTCTGTATAGCATACCATAGTTCTCTGTATGGTATACGATAAATCTCTATTTAGTATACCATAGTTCTCTGTGTGGTATACCATAGTTCTCTTTATAAAATACCATAGTCCTCTGTAAAGTATGCCATAGTTCTCTGTATGGTATACCATAGTTCTCTGTATGGTATACCATAGTTCTCTGTATAAATTACCATAGTTCTCTGTATAAATTACCATAGTTCTCTGTATAAAATAGATTGTTCTCTGTTTAGTATACCATAGTTCTCTGTATAAAATACAATTGTTCTCTGTATAGTATACTATAGTTCTCTGTATGGTATACCATAGGTCTCTGTATTGTATACCATAGTTCTCTGTATGGTATACCATAGGTCTCTTGTCTCTTGTATACTATAGTTCTCTGTATATGGCTTTGAAGTGTTGTACCAGTGTAATGCATTACTCTTTTATTCAATACAGCTCGTGACAGGTATTCATAATGATGTGTAGTCAGAAACGATCTCATGGAACCAAAATGATACTGACTTGTGTTGAATTTATTTTTGAAGCAAATACTTATGGTGCAACAAAATGCATCCTTTCCTCATTGTAGAAGTTTGTTCCACTGCTTTTATCTCCATATTTTTATCAGATGAAATTTAGGTTAGTAACTATGTTACATTTCCTCTCCTTTTGATAGACTTCCTTGTTATTTTAGTAGATAATTTTAACAGGATTTATATGATAGGCACTGTTTTGCTCCTTAGTTTTGATTGTTCGCTTTATTAGGGTTTTTTCGGTTACTTTCAACAAGTAGGTCATCATAGTGTTATGGCAGCAAAGTATATTCAAACTGATAAACATTGGATTTGGGTCTCTTGCATTGCAAACCAAGTGCTTGATTACTACATCAACATTGTCCCCTGCTCCCTATTGCATTGTTTATATTAGGATACTGGCAAACCAAGGGCTTGATCACTGCATCAATACTGTCTCCTGCTCCTTATTGTATTGTTTGTATTAGGACACTGGCAAACCAAGAGCTAATGGATCACTACATCAAGCTGTCCCTTGCTCAATATTGTAATGTTTGTATTGGGGCCCGCCCTTGTAAAACTTGATTATGAGCCTTTATGCATATGTCAAGCACCACTGTATATATGTACAGATCAGGGAATAAAAAGTTATACATTAAAATACTTTCCTGTATTTTATAATGTAGATATGAAAGTAAGGAAATCTTGCAACATGGAGGTCTTTCTTTGTTCATTAGTCTGGTGTATATTACTTGCAGGATGAGGTTTGTTGTAGTCAAGACCCTGTTGTAGTCCATGATAGTGTTCACATTCTTTTTTATAAGGTGGCAGAAATGTTTGGGAAGAGAGACAATACAAAGGGTCTTGTCGTTTACTGAAATAACTTAATACATTTGATTTCCCAAATTTATAGTTTATTGAAGCGTTTCAAAATTCCCATACCATGTGATCTTGGCTGCCTCGAACCCCCACCCTCCCCACAAGTGAGTTGAGCCTTTGTGTCCCCTGGGTCCGTAAATTGCAGATCTGCACTAAATGTGGAAGATGTCTGCCGCTATACAAATATCTATAAATCCATATGTATTGTGCGTATGTATGACAGTCTGTATACACACACAATCTCCCGAGCAGCGGTCCCGAGTTTACTCTTCTACCTCTATACCATGTCATTTAGGATTAATGTAACGATAAAATATCAATTTTCCTTATCAGAACCACAAACCAAACACTTGAGTTATGCGTACCATCGCGCATACCTCTTACGACTGTATATATTGACTTGCGATAACATAAAGACGTTTTATCAATTCTCACGTCTTAACAATTACACTTGAAAGGTGAAAAGAACCCAACGCGAACTGGTATACACGTAGGAAGGAAAAGGGTAGGACGTGCAGATGACCGCAATACCCATAGTATTAGAGGTTCGACGTTCATACATAAAGCCTATTTGATTATCATAAGCTCAGAGCAATCAAACTTGAGAATGATCACTCACATGTTACAGTGTATCAAAAATTTCAAATTAAATGGTTTTTAGCTTACCTGAACTAAAGACTCGAGTGGGTTTTTGTCATAACATGCCATCCATCATCTGTCCATCATCCTTCCATCAGTCGTCCGTCAACATTTCATATTTTCGACTTCCTCACAACTGCTGGAGGGAATTTGATCAAACTTGATAGGGATGAAGTAATAGAGGTCCTCTACAAGTGGTGTTGTTTTCGGCCAGATTCGTCAAGGGGTGGATCCAGGATGTGTTGACATTGGCACCCTCCTTTGATAACTTCTTTTTCAGACCGGCAGCGTAGTTCATCATACCGAATGTATTAGAGTGACCTAGAAGGGTGTTTTAAGAGATCATGATGTTGTTTCCGATTCCAATCCGAAATCAAATGTTTGACCTTTCTCAAGTAATTTCTACGATTTCTACTTTTTGGTTGCTTATAATGCATCAATGTTGAGTATTTTTACTGATTTTATTGCAATAAATGTAATAAGAAAGAAATGGAATACAGACATAATTTCTAAGATTTTTTTTTTTTTTTGCAATTTGTATAAGATAAAAATGTGTTGTTAATACTAATACTGTGTTAAAATACGCTTTGGTGGAAGTTTTTCTCCTTCAGAAGTAAATGAAAGTTATTGATGAAACTTTGTAGGATGAAGTTATCAATTCTCCTCACAAATAATGCTGTTTTTCAGCCAGATTTGTCAAGGGATACATTCAGGGAGGGAGGGCATAGGCCCCATTGGGTACCCTCCTTTGACAAACTTCTTCAGACTGGCTTCATATTATCAAACCGAATGTGTCATAGAATCTAACAAAGTGTCTTCAGGAGCGTTGTTGGTTTTGGTTTCCTTCCGAAGTCAGATTTTTAGGTCTTGTTTGGACTTGGTATTTTCCACATATTCTGTATCATTTTATTGATTAATTAAATAATAATAAAGTAATAAACAGGGGCGGATCCAGCTTTTGAATTTAGGTGGCGAAGTCAGACGAGGGGTCTGGATACCGCTAAGATCCTCAATTGGTTCAGGGCAGAGCTCTGGCGGGGAACAAAGGGGCGAAGCCTCCAAGAAGCTCCTGTTATTGGACGGTTATAAATCCTATTACGCGTTGCTATAAAACTAAATTTGCCATCGTAAAATGATTCAATTTATGCATGAAAATGATTCAAACACAAACATGTTATGCCCTTATTCGCCCGTAGAGCTGTATTCTAAAATTGGTCCCAAACCAAGCACGTTGCTTACTGAATTTCACCGGGTCTAAACCAAGATAAATTCTATCCCTTAAACGAAGTTTACAGACGATGAATCGATTTAAAGAATATGTATTCCTTCGGGGGCCTCCCATGTCGCTCGGTTATCATGCACCCTTCTACATTTTTCATAAATATCTTGGTATGTGATTTGTTGAGTCATAGTTTATATTTTGTTACACTTCCTTATCCAACGTGATCAGAGCACCGAGTGGAAGTTTGAAATGTATTGCATAATAATCTCATTAAATTTGAATATAATTTGTTGATGATTGGTAATACTAGCCAGTGTTATTGTCTGCCCCATACGATACTTAACTTAGTCGCATACAATACGGACAATATGAACTTGAATCTCTACTTTTAAGCCCCCTCCCCGACACATACAAAGTTTGGTTATATTAAATATAGAACATATATACCTTTTAATTTTGTGTATATGCTGGAATTACGTTGCTCTCCATACATATTCTTATTATGCTCCACGAAAACTTTCAGGGGAGCATATAGTCGCTGTCGTGTCCTTCTGTCTGCCCGTCCGTCCACCCGAGCTCATATCTCCTATACCTTTCATTAGAATTTGATCATACTTCAATAAAATGTTATTTAGGTTAAGGGCTTTGGGACAAAGGTCACTCAAGGTCATTTCTGAAAGGTCAAGGTCACATTAATATGACTTAAAATACCACGAAGAACTTCTATCTCTTACACGTTTCATCAGAATTTGATCATACTTCACCAAACTTTTATTTAGTTTAAGGGCTTTTGAACAAAGGTCACTCAAAGTCATTTCTGAAAGGTCAAGGCCACTTATTAACTATAACTTAAAATATCATGAAGTACGTGTATCTCCTACGCCTTCGATCAGAGTTTGATAATACTTCACCAAAATGTTAGTTAGGTGAAAGGCTTCTGGATAGAGGTCACTCAACGTCATTTTTGAAAGGTCAAGATCGCTTATTTACTATGACTTAAAGTGCCATAAATTACTTATATCTCCTACACCTTTGATCAGAATTTGATCATACTTCACCAAAAATGTTATTTAGGTTAAGGGCTTTAGGACAAAGCTCACTCAAGATCATTTCTGAAAAGTCAAGGTCACGATAAAAAGTTTTATTTCATATGTAATCAAGGTCAAACTTATTTAGTTTAAGATACTGTGATCACTTGTTGTTCTACAGTTGACTCAATTGTATATTCATATGACACATTGAGATTTGAAATCGTCGTCAGTTAATACAATGAATTCCTATATATTGAGTCATTCATTTCCTGCATTATTCCTGTGCTTCTTGGGGCATCCATCAGTTTTACTGATTTTTGTATATGAATCGGGTCATCATTTTCCTGTATTATATCTGCCGTTCGGGGAGCACCCATCAGTTTTACTGATACTCTTGTTTGATGGTATATATCGACTTCCCTTTGGTAAAATGTTCTTGGTAGACCTCCTTTAGTGAGTGATCAGTCAAGTATTGCCAGGCAGTTCTGGTTGCAAATATTTCTCACCATATCCTAGATTTATTTGCGTATAAGTGTTACACATTTTATATTTCTAGCGTAAACTGTTTCTTAATGCTGAATCATTGTTACAGGACACGTTACAAATAAGGTGTTAAGGATATATCTGCTACTGTAGCCAAGCTGAATAACATAACACTATGTCCTTACTGAATAACACTACCACCATTTCCTTACTGAATAACATAACACTATGTCCTTACTGAATAACGCTACCACCATGTCCTTACTGAATAACACTGCTAAAATGGCCTTACTGAATAACACTGCCACCATGTCCTTACTGAATAACACTGCTACCATGTCCTAACTGAATAACACTGCTACCATGTCCTTACTGAATAACACTGCCACCATGTCCTTACTGAACAATATAACACTGTCCTTACTGAATTACATGCCACCAACTTCCTTCTGAATAACATGTCACCATGTCTTCACTGATTAACATGCCATCATGTCCTTACTGAATAACATGCCTCCATGTCCTTACTGAATAATATAACACTATGTCTTTACCGAATAACATGTCATCATGTCTTTACTGATTATCATGCTATCATGTCCTTACTGAATAACATGCCACAATGTCCTTACTGAATAACATGTCATCATGTCCTTACTGAATAACATGCCACCATGCCTTTACTAAATAATATGCCACCATGTCCTTACTAAATAAAATGTCACCATGTCTTTACTGAATAACATGCCACCATGTCCTTACTGAATAACATGCCACCGTGTTCCTACTAAATCAATGTCATCAAGTCTTTACTAAATAACTTGCCACCATGCCCTTACTGAGTAACATGCCACCATGTCTTTACTGAATAACATGTCACCATGTCCTTACTGAATAACATGTCACCATCTCTTTACTGAATAACATGCCGTCGTGTCCTTACTGAATAACATGCCACCATGTCCTTGCTGAATAACATAACTCCATTTCTTTACTGAATTACAATTAACATCTTTTTCTTATTGAATCTCATATAGTACTTTTACCTTAATGGCGTTCGTAAATTATCGCGCATTTAGTTATTTCCGTCGAATTTTATCAACATCGCTACAAAATGAGGAAAAGAATTCTGATTAATATACATTTTATTTATTTCTGTAATGAATTGCTTTCAATGATTAGCTTTTACATTTAGATTTGCAAAACAAGATGGACGAAAAAGAAAAGAAGTTGTTCATACCAATGGTAAACAATGGATTTGGTAGGTGACTACATGCAAACCATGACGAATTAAAGTAGTTGAGAAATTGCGCTGGAAAAGTATCATATGCTTGGCTTGTCTTTACCAGTAGAGCTACATGTGTAACTATTTTGCGATGAAATAAACATCGGGCACAATTTATTATATATGAATTAGATAAAGATCCTACTAGTGGGCGATTTAACTGTATACAAAGACTCGAATGTAACTGATTTGTGAGAATATACAAATATAATTTTGTTTAATATATTTTTTTGTTGAAAGTTTCGATATGTCGATGAATACTGTAAGTCATTGAGAGTATCTAAAATTAAATCAATATCTAAAATACCATATGTCACGATAACCACATACGGTGTATAATACATCCCATGGTCATAATTAGTTCTTAAAAGTGTTTTCGTAAGATATATAGATATAATCAAAGTTCACATTAACCTGACCTTGGACACGAATTTAGGTCAAGGTAATGACAAATTTATTAACCATATGGAACATTTCTACCTAGAATTGACTTTTTCGTAAAAAAGACCGACAAGTAATGGAGCGGACAAGAGTATGGCCATTCATTAGCGATAATCGAACGAGTGGAAAGGCGGGAGGGAGGGGTGTTAATGTAATTCTAAGCCGAAATCCTACACCATGATTAGTTGAAAAGAAGAATTTCTCATAAGAAGGCTAACTGTAGAGAAGCTCTTCTCCCGAGGAAGGCAGGTTAAGGAATGTATCATTTCACTAGGAAGGTTTACCTTAAAGTCTGTTATGTGTGTGTGGGATCTACCTAGAGGTACTCTATAACACCGGGACTTCTCACTGATAAGCCAAGTGAAGTTTTACCATTAATGTTTATAAAAACTGATATTTTATGAAGGATATGCAAATACAATACATGTAGTTGGAATTCTGTACATATACAGGATTTTTTTCGGCTTACATAATGGATCTATTTATAAATCGTTACCCTAAGTTGTCAGATATATCTATAAAAAATCTAATCTATATCTAAAGAAAAAAAGAAAAAAAAAAAGAAAAAAAAAGGAAAAGAAAGACCACCCTTTCCTTTCCATCAATTGCCTATACAAAGTCTCCCTGTATTAAGAGGCCAGATGAAGTGGTCATTTTATGTTCGCCTCGGTGCTCGTTTAAAACCTGTCTGGAATATAGAATCACGTCAATATATAAAGTGTGCAGTTTTTTCTTAAGTTAGAATCACGTCAATATATACAGTGTACAGTTTTCTTGAGTTTCCTTTTCTATAATAATGTACTGTGTTAAAATACTAAATATGATTACGAAATATATGGAAAAGAATAGTACATAAACCAAATTACCGTTATTTCCTTGAATATAATCTATGTAAATAGGCACTTATATCATCTGTGACTAATTACGTTAATAGGGGAGCGCACGTGTACAATCCACCGTCAGTGCACACGAAGAACTAAACATTGCGTTTATATTTTAAAAGTGCACTTGACTTTTTCTGTTATAGTTTTTTCATAGTGAACTTGGATGTCATACATGTATTAAATTCATTTGATCAAAGGTATTGTAGTAAGTGATCTCATTACTTTACAATACAAGTTGATATAACATATGTTATGCTTAAATGTACACATATATAGATGAAACTGGGATACACAGTACTTTGAATTGACCATATCTCGTGCATACAATTGGCTGTTAATCTGATTTTATTCCCAGATTGCTCATTCCATAGAGGATTGTTTGTCATTTCGTTCCTTTTTATCCGGCGTATGTACACAAGGAACGAGATAAGATCTGCTTCTCACCTGTCAACCCATATAGTCCAGTTGTCAGGCAGGAGAAGCTTTCAAGTGTATTGATTAGACTACAATGTTTCAAATTTACATTGATTTATGATCAGATACCCACTTTATGGTTTATGGTAGACGAAGGTGTTGTTTTTGCCTGCAAATGGAAGTAGAGGAATTTCGCCTCACCCACTAGTTTACCTGGATCTATCGCAGCCCACTGATAACGTCTATAGTGCAGATCCCGAGGCATTCGACAGCGCGGAAACCCTACAATGTTATCTTCACATAATGCATTGTGTCGTATTTGTTACTTTTGAGAGCTGATGTAAATTAACAACATGGTAAGTACACGTTATTTTATTGTTTATATCAAGAATTTATCGTATTAAACATCGTCCCCGGATCGCTTCTTTCTGTGTATTTTCCTTGTTGATATAAAATTTCAAATCATTTAAAATATATTATATTACCCTTTTCAGAATAATAATTTACTGGGTCTAGTGTAAGCTACAGAGTAATTTTTTAACCTTTAACGTGTTTATGTTATTAGTCGTACCTTGTGTGAGATGAGTTATGTGGAAGTACTGTGATGATGTGTCACATGACCATAAAAGACATGCTCTTCATGCTTAAACCCAATAAGAGTGGTCCCTGATATACATTATACCCTAAACCGAACCCTAAGAGTGGTCCCTGATATACATTATACCCTAAACCGAACCCTAAGAGTGGTCCCTGATATACATTATACCCTAAACCGAACCTTCAGAGTGGTCCCTGATATACATTATACCCTAAACCGAACCCTAAGAGTGGTCCCAGATATACATTATACCTTAAACCGAACCTTCAGAGTGGTCCTTGATATACATTATACCCTAAACCGAACCCTCAGAGTGGTCCTTGATATACATTATACCTTAAACCGAACCCTCAGAGTGGTCCCAGATAAACATTATACCCTAAACCGAACCCTAAGAGTGGTCCCAGATATACATTATACCTTAAACCGAACCCTAAGAGTGGTCCCAGATATACATTATACCTTAAACCGAACCCAATAAGAGTGGTCCCTGATATACATTATACCCTATACCGAACCCTAAGAGTGGTCCTTGATATACATTATACCCTAAACCGAACCCTAAGAGTGGTCCAATGCCAGAGTCTCGCAAATGTAATGAACAACGCCCATATGAATCATACGAAATAGGAATCGGATTACGGCGTATTGCGATGAAAGCGTGTTACATTTGCTTTGCGGACAATTACCCTGTGTTTGAATATGGCTACATATACATAAATAATAGATGTACATTTGATAAGTATAATCTGTGAGGAAGTCATACATTATCATAAACTGTAATTGTTTTGTTACGATTTAGTTTTAAATAGTTTACAATCCTGCTATTAGGAAAGTTTCTGATGTCATTATATTTATTCCAAATATTTTATTATTTTACATTTCAATTTATAAAATGTAAGAAATAGTTGATTAATAGCATAAGTTTACTGAAAAAGTTCAAACAATAAAATTTCAATGTAGGAAAGTAAGTGGTACTATTTCAAGATTCATACAAGCATGGCATAGTATCAACCATAATTAGCCGTAAGTCCAAAATGGCCCATTCCGAAAGCTGTACTATATGTGTGCAAAGTACTTGCATTTTATAATAAATGTATATATTAAGAAATGATATTTTATGGGGAAAGTCATACTGTTGAAATTGTTTGAAATATTTCTAACGTAGCCGCTATTACATATGCCTGATATCCACCCGTTCCTCAATAAAGGTTGTGTAATAAAATAATAAAAAAGCAAATATTTAATTTCCACGCACGGACTAAATACCATAATGATCGTTCTGTTACATACATATTATGTATGTCATAAATACCATATTGATCGTTCTGTTACATACATATTATGTATGTCATAAATACCATAATGATCGTTCTGTTACATACATATTATGTATGTCATAAATACCATAATGATCGTTCTGTTGCATACATATTATGTATGTCATAAATACCATAATGATCGTTCTGTTATATACATATTATGTATGTCATAAATACCATAATGATCGTTCTGTTACATACATATTATGTATGTCAAATTGATCACTCAATGCTGATATGGCATAACAACGGCCCGTCGCTCTCCATGTCATCACCCTTTTAAATAATTTTCTTATATATAAGATATAAGATAATGTATGTATATATATATATATATATATATATATATATATATATATATATATATATATATATATATATATATATATATATATATATATAAGAGAATTATAGACAAGGGTGATGACATGGAGAACGACGGGCCGTTATTATCATAATCTTCATCATCAAACCGCATGTATCAGAGTTGAACTTGGCCGTCGTATTTGTCAATCAAGTGTAAGACCTTTCAATGTACCACTTTTAACATTTCAAAGATTTATGTCGAATAAAGCAATTAATCACGATTAAATGATTAATAATTGCTGAATTATTTTACAAAAACTGAGAAAATTTGGCAAAGTACACAGAGTAAGAGACTGGTGTTACGTCACTGCAATACAACAACGTATAACCAAAGATAACCATGGATCCATGGGAATTCCGACCATCTAGTACCAAGAAAAAGTAGGCGTCTCCAACCATAAACCCCTGGGAACTCCGACCACCAAGTATTAAGGAAAAGTAAGTGTCTCCAACAATGAACCCCTGGGAACTCCGACCACCAAGTATTTAGGAAAAGTAAGCGTCTCCAACCATGAACCCCTGGAAACTCCGACCACCAAGTATTAAGGAAAAGTAAGTGTCTCCAACCATGAACCCCTGGGAACTCCGACCACCAAGTATTAAGGAAAAGTAAATGCCTCCAACAATGATCCCCTGGAAACTCCGACCAACAATTACCAATAAAAATTAGCGTCTCCAACCATGGACCACTGGTTACTCCGACCATTAAGTACCAAGAAAAAGTTAGCGTCTCTAACCACGGACCACTGGTAATTCCGACCACCAAGTACCAAGAAAAAATTAGCGTCTCCAACTACGGACCACTGGTGACTCCGACCATCAAGTACCAAGAAAAAGTTAACGTCTCTAACCACGAACCACTGGGAATTCCGACCACCAAGTACCAAGAAAAAAATAGCGTCTCCAACCACGGTCCATTGTGAACTCCGACCATTAAGTACCAAGGAAAAGTAAGCGTCCCCAACCATGAACTCCTTAGAACTCTGACTACCAAGTACCAAGAAAAAGTTGGCGTTTTCAACCATGATACCTTGGAACTCCGATCACCAAGTACCAAGGAAAAGTAAGCGTCTCCAACCATGACTACTGGGAACTCCGACCATTAAGTACCAAGAAAAAATCAATGTCTCCGGCTATCAACCCCTGGGAAATCCGACCACCATGTACCAAGGAAAAGTAAGCGTCCCCATTCACGGTCCTTTGGGAACTCCGACCACAAAGCACTAATAAAAAGGAAGCGTATCCAGTCATGAATCTCTGGAAACTCCGACTAAGTACCAAGAAAAATAGGCATCTCCAACCATGGAAAAATAGCAACTCCGACTATCAAGTACCAAGAAAAAGTAGGCATCAACAACCATGGATCAATAGGAACTCCGACTATCAATGTACCAAGAAAAAGTAGGCTTCTCCAACCATGGATCAATAGGAACTCCGACCATCAAGTATCAAGAAAAAGTAGGCATCTCCAACCATGGATCAATAGGAACTCCGACCATCAAGTACCAAGAAAAAGTAGGCATCTCCCACCATGGATCCATAAGAAATCCGACCATCAAGTACCAAGAAAAAGTAGGCATCTCCAACCATGGATCAATAGGAACTCCGACTATCAAGTACCAAGAAAAAGTAGGCATCTCCAACCATGGATCCATAGGAACTCCGACCATCAAGTACCAAGAAAAAGTAGGCATCTCCAACCATGAATCCATAGCAACTCCGACCATCAAGTACCAAGAAAAGTAGGCATCTCCAACCATGGATCAATAGGAACAACGACCATCAAGTACCAAGAAAAAGTAGGCGTCTCCTGTTTGACTGGCCACAACCATCAATAGCAGCTTGTGTTAACATTATATGGAATGTGCGTAAGCCTCATAACATGAGAACACGGTTGTAATAACTCTCCTCTTACTAACCACATGTCTATATCATACTGTCAAACCTATTCTTTTATATAGGCCTTAAATATGGAGGGTTATTCATAAAGCATTATCAAAATATAGAAATGACATATTTCTTCTAGATAAAACATATTCCAACATCCCTTCTGAGAAGTTGCATTTAAGATATTGTAAAAGCATACTGAGAGTTCATAAAAAGACTAGTAAATTTGCAATACAGTCTGAATTGAGAATTGCTCCATTATACTATGACATTGCCAGGAGCATTTTTATTTTCTGGAACCGATTACAGAATAATCTACCCATATGGAATTTCAAATTACTGAAAGACGCATATAATCTCTCTATATCTCTTCATCAAAACAATAAGAACCATTTGTTTAGCATTGTGCAATATCTTAAGAAAAATCCCATCAAGTGATGAATTATCCTTAATTATGTCGAGGTTTAAATCGTTTATTAAAACAATTCATCAAAAATAAAGTAATAGAAAATTTGCACAATGATAAAGAAATACTTCAGAGCGTAAAGTGTCACAGTGGTAAATGAATTTATGCGGTATTATGATATTCATAACTCTCTTGTAATATTTTATTCCTGTTGCGCATTCAAGATACGAACTCTACCCTAGTCATAAAGCTAAATATAGGACCTGCCTCCTGTAAGACAGTCCACGGTTTACTACGATATGTAATGAAGATTAATATTGCTTGTTATCTGTCATTCTCAATGTGCTTCACAGTTACATGATTAAACAAGATACAACCATAACATTGGTCACTATTTTAGTCCTATCACTGGAGGGACTTTTGATAAACTCGTGAGATGTTTAAAAATCGTGGAATATGTGACACACCAATCAGATTTACTTATCAGTAGCTTGTATCTAATACGTAATCCTTGGTTAAACTTCCTGATAGGACAGCTGTGCTCCGTTTGAGAGAGCTGGTTATAGTGAGACGGATGTATCCAGGAAAAGTGGAGGCCCTGACTGTACCCAGTGTAAGATTGGAAGCCCTGATAAGGCAGGTGTACCCAGTGTAAGAGTGGAGGCCCTGATAAGGCAGGTCTAACAGATGTAGCAGTGGAGGCCTTGATAAGGCAGGTATACCCTGGGTTAGAGTAGAGGCCCTGATAAAACAGATGTGCCCCGTGTGAGAGTGGAGGCCTTGATAAAGCAGGTCTACCCGGTGTAAGAATGAAAGCCCTGATAAGGCAGGTATACCCGGTGTAAGAGTGGAGACTCTGATAAGGCAGGTGTACCCGGTGTGAGAGTGGAGGCCCTGCAAAGGCAGACGTACCCAGTGTTAGAGTGAATGCCCCGATAAGACAGGTGTACCACGTGTGAGAGTGGAGGCCCTGATAAGGCAGGTGTGACTGGTGTAAGAGTGGAAGCCCTGATAAGGCAGATGTACCCTGTGTAAGAGTGGAGGCCCTGATAAGACAGTTTAACCCAGTGTAAGAGTGGAGGCCCTGATAAATCGGGCTTACTCCGTGTTACAGCGGATGCCATCATAAGGCAGATGTACCCCGTGTGAGAGTGGTGGCCCCGATAAGGCAGGTCTACACGGTATAAGAGTGGAGACCCTGATAAGGCAGGTGTAACCCTAGTGAGAGTGGAGGCCCTGATAAGGCAGGTATACCCTATGCAAGAGTGATGGTCCTGGTAAGGCATGTGTACCCGGTATAAGAGTGAAGGCCCAGAAAAAAGCAAGCGTACCCGGTGTAAGAGTGGAGGCCCTGACAAGGCAGGTTTGCCCAGTGTTAGAGTGGAGGCCCTGATAAGGCAGATGTACCCCGTGTGAGAGTGGAGGTCCTGATAAGGCAGGTATACCCTGTGTAAGAGTGGTGGTCCTGGTAAGGTAGGTGTACCCGGTGTAAGAGTGGAAGCCCTGATAAGGCAAGTGTTCCCGGTGTAGGAGTAGAGGCCGTGATAAAAGCAGGCTTTCTTAGTGTAAGAATGGAGGCCTTGATAAGGCAGGTCTGCACGGTGCAAAAGTGGAGGTCCTGATAAGGCAGGTATTTCAAGTGTAAGAGTGGAGGCCCTGATAAGGCAGATGTACGTGTAAGAGTGGAGGCCCTGATAAGGCAGGTGTATCCAGTGTAAGAATGGAGGTCTTGATAAAGCAGGTCTGCACGGTGCAAAAGTCGAGGTCCTGATATGGCAGGTATTTCAAGTGTAAGAGTGGAGGCCCTGATAAGACAGGTGTACCCGGTGTGAGCGTGAAGACCCTGATAAGACAGGTGTATCCAGTGTAAGAATGGAAGCCTTGATAAAGCAGGTCTGCACGGTGCAAAAGTGGAGGCCCTGATATGGCAGGTATTTCAAGTGTAAGAGTGGAGGCCCTGATAAGACAGGTGTACCTGGTGTGAGCGTGGAGACCCTGATAAGACAAATTGAAACACAGTTTATCATAGGAGAAAGAGTTTTGTAACTTCTGTAGGATTCTTAATTTCTAAACTTTAGACTATTGCTTGGACAAAATTTGACCCTAGGGTCATGGTTTGAACAAATTCAAATCTTGATTATATAATAATAATAGTGCATACATTATGTGATTTATGGACCAGAGATTGTTTTAGAAGAATGTCTTCAAGACACTTACTTTATCTTTTACAACTATATCAACACGAATCTTCTTCATCCAAGGATGCTTTGTATAAAGATTGGTTGACAATGACCCAGTTATTCGAGAATAAAAAATGAAACCTTAAAAGTTTACAGATACGACTGGTAGGCAGAAAATAGACAAAATTTGATAAGAAAGGCTCACTTAATCTTTCAGCTCAGGTGAGCTAAAGCAGTTAGTATAAGTATTATATTAATTTCTTTGGAGGCTCATATGATGCACGAAATCTCACTTTTAAAAGTAAGTTATAAAAGAATTTACATAAAATGGCCATTTATTTTAACATATATTTTACCTAATACATGTAATGAATGATCCAAACATTTTACTTCAAATTAGAACCAAGAACAATAACGCAATTGACACGTCCCTCTAGCTCTTTCTGACGTATGTGGTTTTTATATCGATGAGGCAATTAAAGACAATGTTTCTCAAGAGAGGCTACCACATTTTTTCCCTCGTGGTGAGGCACCTTTTTATAGATGGTGATGAAAAGCAACAACATTTGACAAGAACATTGAGTACTTCATCCATAACATACAAATAGTGCATCCTTTCCATTTACATTTGTAAAAAAGAATTTGAAAACTCCAAAAACATTGTGCATTCCTTTCTTTACAACAACACTTCATTTAAGATTTAAGAATTTTAAGAGTTTCAAAGGAGAGGATCCTATTGGGCACATTTTTACCTATGGTGGCGACATCTATTCAACGATTTAAATACATGTACTATTAACAGCAACTGTGTAGAAGTCCATAAGTACTACAGGTATAACAAGTTTGATCAATCACTGCCTGGCGGATGAAGAGAAGTTGAAAATGTGAAATGTTTACAAACAGACAGACGAATAGACGGACGCCGGACAAAAAGGTTTTGGCACGTCATACAGGATTTTGTTCTTATGTTTGTTTTTATGCGCATGTCCTTCGTGATTCGTGTTATACAGCTTGGTCAGATGTCATCGGTTTTCTCTAGAAGGGCCAATAACACCTGTTTTTAACGTATTTTTTCTGAAAGCTTTTTGAAAGTGTTACAAATGAAAATGAGCCATGCTGGCATATTTGCTGCTGGAGCTTTCACGAGTTTTGGAGGTAAACACAGCAATTGATAACTTGGGTACCACCATTCTTCACTTTTTCAGCGTTTGGTTTGCTACTAAACTGATACGCATTTTGGGGGAACAAACACGTATTTGGATCATGGAGTTGTCATCTTATTAGGTTGTTAATATCTAAAATTGAATTCCTCGAGGGTGAGGGACACATAAATTGAACCAGACCCCAGAACCCCCCCCCCCCCCCCCCGAAAATATTTACCAGGGGTAAGCTGACTGTAATTAATAGTCGTGGATACAGGATTTCAGAAAAAGAATGGCATTGGGTATGGGTGATAGACACTCAATAGCATACCAGGAAAAAAGCCCAGTAGCAAAACTGACTATAAATAACTAACAAAGAGACGCCTATGAGTACATTTACGTATAACATATATAACATATGAACACATTTGCGTATAGCATATATAACATATGAACACATTTGCGTATAGCATATATAACATATGAATACATTTGCGTATAGCATATGAGAACATTTGGTTAAAAGAAGGACGACAATTGACTTGTTGAACTGCTACTAGAACCTGATTCCTTTTCTAGTTCTTCTGAGGGTCTTCAGTAACTCCTTTTTTACAATTCTGTATGGCTTTCATTCACTGTATAGTATGTTTAGTACTTTAGAAAACTTTTACGATTTTTTCTGTTACAGGATCTCGGACATGCTTGGCTTGGAGTCTTAATTCTCTCCTTGAGTAACCTGTGTGCTTCAAATGGTAGGTGGCAATATCATGTGTAGTACTGTGTTAATTATAAACCTGAAATAGAATGTTGATCATGATTTGCTTCATGCGTATTGGTTTAAATTACATTCAGTAAATAGACATACAGACAGTGTCATTACAGTAACAGTGACTTAATAGACATACGAGCATTATCATTGCACTTACAATCAGTAAATAGTCATACTGACATTATCATTATAGTAGCAATCAGTAAATAGACATACGGGCATTATCACTACAGTTACAGCGAGTAAATGGACATACGGAAAATATAATTGTAGATACAGTTAGTAAACAGACATGCGGACAATATCATCGCAGTTACCGTCGGTAAATAGATATACGTACATTATCATTGTAGTTACAATCAATAAGTAGCAATACAGACAGTATCATTAACAATTCGTAAATAGACATATGGACAGTATCATTACAGTTAGAATCAATAAATAGTAATATGGACAGTATCATTAACAATCAGTAAACAGACATACGGACAGTATCATTAACAATCAGTAAACAGACATATGGACAGTACCATTAACAATCAGTAAACAGACATACGGACAGTATCATTAACAATCAGTAAACAGACATACGGACAGTATCATTAACAATCAATAAACAGACATACTGACAGTATCATTAACAATCAGTAAACAGACATACGGACAGTGTCATTAACAATCAGTAAACAGACATACGGACAGTACCATTAACAATCAGTAAACAGACATATGGACAATACCATTAACAATCAGTAAACAGACATACGGACAGTATCATTAACAATCAGTAAACAGACATACGGACAGTACCATTAACAATCAGTAAACAGACATATGGACAGTATCATTAACAATCAGTAAACAGACATTGTCGGCTGTTTATACAGGAACATGTATGGTATTACTACTTTGCCTAATTTTAAATAATAACCTTTGTGTCTTATTTTAGACTCAAATTTCGCTGAAATTGGAGTTTTTATAAAAACATACTTTAGGAACAAATTTGTATATTTGTTCTTTAAAACAATTTTGTCAGAAGTATTCTTATATGAGTTGAAGCTTATGAGAGGGGAAAACAACATTTTTGTTATTGATTATTTTCTAATATTAAATGGAAGTCTTGAAAAAAAGGAAATTTTCTATTTTTTGTCTTATTTATAAAAAGGCATCAGAATTCAGAATTTCAAAGAAACATAACGACTTTGCAGTTTATCAAAACAAATCACATGTGTATGTGTTATGAATTATATTTTGGTGACCTTGAAATGTGAAAGAATGACCTTGAAAAAATTTCTAGGTCATTATTTCGTCGATTTGTGTCTAATAGATGTACGTATGAAGTGTGCATCAATAGAATATAAAGATAAAAAAAATGCTATCTATTAAGACTTTATGATATGACGAGCTGTCACCATGGCAACCATACTCAATACTGAATGATAAAACATATCTGAGTTTCTCAATTTGATATAAATAATTATCTCACAGTTCTAGTATGATCAGTATTAGTTGGCAAGCATCAGTAAACCTAGCCTCTTTCCTATAACAAATTCTTAAACACAAAACCACACAAAAATGGTATCAGAACGTTATAAACTAGAGCCCTCTTTGATCACATGTATAGATTGTATAGAAGAAAAAAAACCACATAGTTTTATTATTTTTTTTTTTTGCTGATGAAGATTTAAAACATTGATAATTACAATTGAAGATAACTTATTTACTTGTTTCAATGGAGACGAACCTCGTGAAAATGTAATATTCTCATAATTTTTAAGATTCTTTAAATTTCAGCCATGGTTATCATGGTAGTGGCAAACAAATCGGAAAAACTAAAGTTCATATTTGTCTTAAAACATCATGTAGATCTTATATACCAAAAATCATTAAAATCCATGACATGTCGTGACCATAGGTTATTGAATTTCTCAGGTTTTTATAGAGAATTGATATCAATGCATCGGTGTTGTTGAATGATGTGTAGAGGAGTGTTGTTTTTTTAATTTGTCCCACTGTATTTCCACTCTTATGCAATTATTCTGACCTTTAATATGTCTTACCGTAAATCACTGTTTTGCAATTATTCTGACCTTTGATTTGTCTCATTGCAGACCCACCCTTTTGTAATTATTCTGGCCATTGATTGGTCCAACTGTAGATCAATTCTTTTGCAGTTATTCTGGTCTTTAATATGTCCCTCTCTAGATCCATTCTTTTAGTTTCAAATCGTAATAGAATAAAAACAAGACTATGTTAGGCAATTTGATACTCTGAGTTACAATCAATTTATATAAATATTATTCAAAATAAAATATAATAAATTAATTAATTGATATAAAATATTATTCAATCAGTGCAGCATGTTTGAAACACATTCGTTTAAAACTAAATGATTCACAATAATCTATACTTATGTTTATTATTTTAGCATCGTCTATCTGTGTGGAATATTTTGAAAAAGCTGTATCCGAAACTATATACGACGATGGAACAATCAATGGTAAAGATTC
This sequence comes from Pteria penguin, assembly GCA_035048485.1. Lineage (NCBI taxonomy): Eukaryota > Metazoa > Mollusca > Bivalvia > Pterioida > Pteriidae > Pteria > Pteria penguin. The sequence goes on from CM068581.1 coordinate 4,968,045, forward strand.
ACTTGTATGTTACACAACAAAAGATAAAGATTCACCTATAAACAAATCGTATTCCTCTACTTAATGTTTGACTATATATGTTATTATTCCTTTACATGATTAATTTAACAAATTAAGGAATAAAATTGGTCTAGAGAAATCATGCGAGCGATAGAGAATTTTTGAAGCGGCATTTTAATATTTTACGATACCTAAATGCCTCGGACACGAGTTATTGACGTCTCATAAAGGAGACTTGAAGTTGTGTCCATTCCAGAAATATCGTCTTTCGAAGGCGAGGTTAATAAATGTATAATATTGAGAAATAAAGAACATTAGCATATTCATTCGTGTCTTATGAATGAAGAGGTACTATAATCATGTAGTTGAGTCGGATCTATCTTCGTATATGTATTTTAGTGTTTTAGTGTAAAATGAAATGTTTTGTGATATTGGATTATAAACACTCATATAAAATCTAACTATATGTAATTGAAAATGTAAAGAATCTTTACATTAATATAATTTCTGTAACATAAAAATTAGATAGAAGTCTTGTAGAAATGAATTTTGATTCTGTTGACTTGGAATTTACTCAGCTCTATCTGGAGAATTTTATTATATAAAATATGTACCAATTTCAATAGATCTGTTCATAATACAGGCTAATATTTTCTACCCTCGTCATTTGAAGAGATACAGCGATGTCTTTCTGTCCGTCTGTTCGTTCCTAACACTTTGTCCGAGGTATAGTTTTTACACGTCTGTTGGGTTAACAACATACAAAGTAGAAATTGTCAATAGGGGAAGGTGTATGTCATGACCTAGAATCTAGGACATGTCTGCAAAGTCAGTCACAGTGCATATGATGGGTAAATAATTGTCCGTGCCATAACTGTTTTGCATGTATATGGATTTAAATAATAGTTCACAGAATTATTGCCCAGGTCCCAAGGGTGTGTCATGATATTGAACTAAGATAATATCTGCAAGGTGAAGGCCATAGTGCATATGTTGATTAAATCTTATGTTGAGCATGCACTGTGGCCATAAAGTTTTTCCTCTTGCATGAATTTAATATTTCATAGAATCGTTGCTCAGGCCCTAGAATGTGTTATGACCTTGAACTAAGGTCATATCTGCAAGGTCAAGGTCACAGTATATATGGTGTATAAATTTGTTTGCGTCATGACATTTTACCCCTTGCATGAATTTGTAAATTATTTCACAGATCTGTTGCCCAGGACTCAAGGGTGTGTCAGTACCTTGAACCAATGTCATATCTGTAAGGTCAAGATCACAACGCATCTGATGGGTAAATCTTTTTCGGAGCCATGACTTTTTACCCCTTTCATGGATTTGAATAATATTTCACAGAACTGTTGCCCAGGACCCAAGGATGTGTCATGATATTAAACTAAAGTCATATCTGCAAGGTCATGGTCACAGTACATATGATTTTTCGCCTAGCATGGATTTTAATAATATTTCATAGATTTGCTGCCCATGACCAAAGGTGTCTTATGATAATGAACCATGGTCATATCTACAAAGTGAAGGTCACAGTGCTTAAGTTTCCTCCTTCAAATTAAGCGACGTTTGTATTATGCAACGTTAGATTTTATTCTTTTTAACGAAATGAACGGTGAGTAATTTGAGTTTATATTATTTATGAACACTTGGTAGAAGAATATTGTAGTGTTTGACCATGGAAGCAACGTAGAATATTATTGATATGGATAATTTTATAATGGTAAAGACAGAAAACATCTGATAAAGCTGTATGGCACGAAACACCAAGAACATACACATCAAATATGATAATAGTCAAATAAACACTAAAACATTACATAAATATTCGATTGTACTACAGTCACGTTACCGACATAAGACGGTCAATTAAAGTAACAAACGTCACTCAGTAGGTGTAGTTAATCGGTTTACGAGCGTTCACGTTCCTGCTCACCGCAAATATAGTACAATCAAGGGACACATATTTAAACATTTATAAATAATCCTCCTTGCAGAGAACAAGGCTCGACAGGTTTCTCAAGACGAGAGGTCATAAAATTTTTAACACGAAATGTTTAATGGATTAATATGCTAGTATCAAAATAGGTGACACCAACATAAGTCCTCTGTGCTCTGTCCGTCTAAGGAAAAAGTGAGTTTAAAAGTATTCCCTATTGGTAAGAATTCAGATCTACGTCACATGATGTGTTTAATACTTCGGACTAGACATTATCTACCAATGGTCACCAAATGACATTAGTATCAACTTGCTGCTATATATAACTTTCAAGAAATATTAATCAGAATTCAAGGTAGGTATTATTTGTGTTGTATCGCTTGGTCCTAACAATGTTTAACAACTAGAAAACATAGCGATGAAGCAGGGAGCAGCACATTTGTGGTACATAATGGTATAACCAGGGTTTGTAGAACCTCTACTACTACTACATCAATTCTGTTCTATTATACACATTTAATTCATTGTATAGTATTGTAATGGAATGTCAACACAATAACAATTTGTGAATCTTATGTTTCAGTGAATCATATCATAACGGACTTCACAGAACTCGGGAATAGTTCTCTGGATAATGTAAATATAAGCATGAGTTGTATCAGCCCTTATTCAGAGACATTCAAATTGGAAAATAAAACCATGGTGATTTTACGACAGAGCATAAGTAAATTGAATTGCGTAAGTCTCTTTATAACAATTATATTAAGAAATTTAAAAAAAATCATTAGTATCACTTTGGATAAAAATAAAATAAAATAAGAGTACGAAAGGATAAAAGTAATTACGTTGCAATTCGGAATGTAGATATAGAGAAGAAGTCATTGAGGTCTTGGCTGAGTAGAATAGATGTTAGCTATCTGGTACTCTCGTTTCAATCCACTTCCTGGTCAGGTGTATCGAAATTCTTCTCTTCGTTCATTTCGTTGTCTGATTGTGGGAACATCCTGTTCCAATGCTTAATACGTATTCCAGGTAAAGGCATATCCTCCTGATATTAAAAACAAGTGTGAAATCATATGTTTTTCTCAAATTTCCTATCAGAGTTACAACACTTATACGATTCCTTTGTGAAATAGCACGCTATTCCGAACATACGGTCTATATACGATTTCACACTTGTTTTTTATTCATGTAAGCGTTGTTACCGAAAATTCTGACGGTCAAGGAGACAAAATAGCTGAAGACGATTATCCCAAATCGCCTGATAAAACTGAAAGTAGATTATGTACGATTTCAAAGGATTTTCACGTACACGATAAGTTAGCATAACTATATGTTTTGACCGGAACAATGCGCAATGTGCATTCCACATGGTTGCTGATGGTGCAGATGTTGGCGTATGCAAAAGAAACACACAATCAGAGTGAGCACTATTGTGCGATGAACACCGTGATTCTTGGTTAAGGAAATTGAGTAATATACAAAGGTATGGAAGTGCATAGAACTACAAATAAACTTTTCGTATATAAGGTTCATGTATCAGTTATTAAAGAGAAAAAGTAGACATCTGACCAAGCTGTATCACACAAATCACACACACACACACACACACACACACACACACACACACACACACACACACAATTTGTTCCATGATGTGTGATATATACGTTCATATATTTTATAAATGTACATTGTGTATTTCAAATTGATATAAAAAGTATTGATGATCGATATGAAAAGTGCAATTGTCACAAAGAAATTAAAAGTAGAAACATGGCTTAAGTGTATCTGTCTTTGACATGTTTCCATATAGCTGTTGCCATGGGTGTTGAATGCAAACAAGAGACGATAAATCTCCCCGGTCACCTGGTCATCCCGGAATGTTGTATTTTCCGGAGTTCGCAATGATTTGTATGGGACAATTTCATAATTCAGTTTCCCCTTTTAGACTTCGACACTGGATAACCGATCTGTACTTCTTCGTTGTTTATTTCAGGAACAAAACGTCATAGTCCCAACATGCAACATACATTGTTATGAGGTAAGGTATACACATATAAACCTTTTGATACAGTAGAGTTTATTACCTTACACAAGCCAGAAGATAATGGATTGGAAATAAATAGTACTTGTTTTCTAAAAGTTGCTTTATGTTGAATCATCCGAAAAAATGTTCATTCCAGTTTATCACCTTGATAAGTTGTTGAAATCTCAGTTTTAGCCGGGGATTAGTGAAAATGGAGGATTAGTATGTATAAAGGAAAGTTTTGAGTTTATATATGTATATATGGTATGTTTGGTTTTCGCAGAACTATCCCCCAAATCTAAACTCTCAATATTGGACAAAACCATTTCCGGTCCATAAAATATATTTGCTCCGTTTATAGTGGAATGCACTAAATCTTGTGACACATCCGTTTAATTAAATTAAAAGTTTACGCAACGTAAGGAAATGTGGCCCAATGAAAATAGGGTTGTGTCTAGCAGTTTTATACAGAAAAGTTATGAATTATTTATTCGCCAATTTGTATAAGAAAATATCTGTTAGTGGAGTTATTTTAACGTTTATTTCAAAGTTTGTTGGAGTTTGTTATTGATATTTTTCCTAATTGTGATATAGACCAACTCAAAATGATGAAGGGAGGCGGTTCAAACTCCGCTAAAGGCAAAACAGTTTTAGTTCACAAACACACGTTTACATAAATTTTCAGCCACCTGGCTTTTATCAAGTGTTCCAAAGTCATATGGAGACATTTCCTTTATCGTTGTACTGACAGGGTAACGGGGACTCTATGGTATTAACCTTTTCTTTCTGGATATCCCTTTGATCTGGCACTTTATCTTGCTTTTAGACGGAAAGGTTGGTACTTGTTGATGTGATTTATATTTATTTTGAATTTTATTACATATAAACATATTGCACTATTTGTATTCATGTTGCTATGCCTCCCAAACTGAATTATCTGTTGATCCATGTTATCGTATTGAGACTGCTGAGCAGACACCTTTGTACTGATGCAGATTTCCATTTTAACTTGATTTGGACATCGCATTTACACGCTGAACTACCATGTTAAGGCGTTTGGTATCCACACTTGCACTTGCTAATAAACTTAAAATGACATATTTACATGTGCATGTAAAAACATAAAAATGGTTTGTAGATATATATCATATGTGGTTAATCTGATCAGTTTTATTCCTTAAAAATTGTATATAAATAAATTCATTTTTTTTATATATATTCTTCTCCCAGCATATCAAAAGTCAAACCTAGATATTTTAGTTTTGATATTCTAAGAGTATTTATGATATAGTATTTTTAACATAGTGTAAGTTTGCGTTTTCTCCACGATTTAACATTTCCATAAATCACCATCTAATTTATATCATAGGTTGTCGTGACCTACGTAGATACCTAAGCACTTGACATCTCTTTCGTTTACCCTAATATCTTCTTTGTTTTAAAATGGTTTCGTAAGCCTCCTAAAACTATATAATATTGAGTTGTGGTTTTGTTATACACCGGTTAACCACACCAATTGAGTACCGATTGTTATGCAATTGACCAATCTAAGTCGATATCGCATCTGTCGTATATTTAATATTTTTTCTAATATCATTGCATGTTTGCATTACTTGTTACCAAGTTTTATTATGCATCTCTTTGGTGATTTTTGCCCTACATTTAAATCAGATGTCTTTTCCACACTTCAGCGAATCTACTTTTTTCAAAATCAAGAATTAGATCGTCTGCATGTTGCACACTTTGAATTTCATTATTCATGTACCACAGTGGACATTCACAGTCCCCTGAAATTCAATTCAGGGGTGAGACCAGGTGCCTGGGAGGAGTGAGCGTCTCCTGTTTGACTAACTTCACAGACGAAACAAATATTGTTCAGCACTGTATACGAAGTGAATATAAACACACTTTGTAGAATGTACCACTGCCAAATCAGCAAAAGGGTATAATAACACTAAAGTCAAAATCTTCCGGGCAGAACTCTTTACGAGCTCCACACTGCAAAGGGAATAAATGTGATGTTAATGTAAAATACGAAAGAAACTGGTGTCACGCCGCAACGATGATGTCATAATTTTCTGCTCTTATATTATAACAGGGAAAAAAATAATATGTACAAAGGATGTGAACTTAACGTATTTGTCAAGCGTTTTAATGACCTTTAGTGACCAAGATGATATCTAGTTAACAAAGTAATACCGCAGTGAATCATAGTACTTGACAGGGCAGCAGTAAGTCACAGTGTTTTCTCCAAAGTTAAATCAACAAGCTTAGCTTTTAAAAGAGCTTAGAATGCAAACCCTGTAGCATTTTTAATTGCGAGGAAAATGGTACTTGTGTGGCAGTTTAAAATGAAGACCGTTTTGTATGATGTTAGCTAGGTTGTTGTCTAAATAATAGTTAATACCTCCTTTCTAATGTTTATTTATATTTATACTTGGGTTGGGAAAGCTGACCATATTCGTCGGGATGTCACCGTTTAGACATTTCGAACACCCTAAGTACAATTAGATATGGAAGAAATCATACAAACTACGCAGTACTTGCTCCACCAACTTCAACACCTGAAGAAAACAAACTCCCCGTCAAGGCCTCTTGTGCCCAAATAATCGCTGGGGAAGTTTGCATAAGTACAAAGAATGCTACAAACTACGCAGTAATTGTTCCACCAATTAAACTGCTAGAAATCCTTGATTCTCCACCTTCATTTACTCGGAACTTTTCGAGATTTTCTATAGCCAGATAATGTATATACGCTAAAAGGTACGAACATCTAATTAATATTACGCGGGAAAATTCTGTTGGATTATACCACTGCTGCCGTGGGAAAGGTTACACGAATGTTGATTTCCAAAATATGAATATCCTTCATATTTATACATGTTTATGTGGCATCCACTAATTTATCTAAAAATAAATATTTTAAAGTATTTTTTTTTTATTTTTAGAATACATTACATGTAAGATTTATTTATCATTTATATGCATTCACTAAAGAAAATCACCCCCAAGTCATAATGTCTATCCTATTAAAAAGCTCTATCCTTATACTCGTCTCTGCGTTTGAAAGTACGGTAAATACTATTCGTTTGGAAAGCTCAACTGTAACATTGATTTAGGAATGAGCATTGCCTTTGAAAGACGGGATATTCTTCTTCATTCCTTTTCCTTTTAAGCGCATTAGAAATATCGATGTCATGGACAATACAAAACTAATACTGTCTGACCTCGTAAAGTAAAGCAACTACTTTTTAGAGGCTATGTTTTCCCATCATGCAGTATAATCATGTCACACATGCGCATTTCCCGATTAGACAACAACTAATATGCAACCCCCCGACGGGGTTTGCAATAAATGGGCCGGCCCAAATGAAGGGAGACTCCAAAAATAACATTTTCAGTCAATACTCACTTTAGCAGATTTGAATGCAGATTATTTTAATTTACATGTCAAGTTTATTTACCTTGCCCTCCATAATGTCGCTTCCGAATTAAATCACGTGATAAGTTGATCGTAAACATTCTGTTTACAAACATCGCGTTTTAGACATATCTCATTTAATACGACGAATTTGATCACAGCATTTGCAAGGGTCCTTTTAAAAATGTTTTAGGCTTAACATTATCAAAACAATCAGTGAACATAGGGTATACAGCTTTAAGTCAAAATCTTCTGTGGGGATTTTTTTACGAGCTCCACACTGCAAAGGGAATAAGTATGACGTTTATGTAAAGTACGAAAGTAACTGGTGTCACATGACTATGGCACTAACAAAAATGTACCACATCTGACATTCATGGACTCCTGAAATTCAGTGGAGGGAACAGGTGCCCGGAAGGAGTAAGCGTCTTCTGGATGGCTAGACACACCCGACGTGAATGTCCTTACACAGAGACGAAACAAATATAATTCAGCACTGTATATAAAAATGAATATAAACATGACTGTGTAGAAAATGCCACTGCCACAAAATATCAGAAAAAGGGTAAAATAACACTTAAAGTTGTATACCCTACAATATGGTGTAATTTCAAAAATTAGGGCATGTAAAACAAAAATTGTATTTTCTTGTCTGACGGTAGATAATAACTTTGCGTTAATAACATTTTTGTTGTTGCTTCAAACCCTCTAAGATATCAATAAAAAAAAAATAGAAAGAAAGAAAATACTTTGTAAATAAAGCGGGTTTTCCATAAATAAAACCATAACCTGACTTGGCGCATGCGCAGTTTCATCAAAACAAATACGATGAAAGGAGACTCCAGAAGAGAACAATTCAGTCAATACTCACTTTAGCAGACTTGAATGCAGATTATTTTAAGTTACACGTCAAGTTTATTTACCTTGCCTTCCATAATGTCGCTTCCGAATTAGATCACGTGATAAGTTGATCTTAGACACATCGCGTTTTAGACATATTTAATACGACGAATTTGATCACAGCATTTGCAAGGGTCCTTTTTAAAATGTTTTAGGCTTAACATAATCAAAACCATTTGGAATAAATTTACCTACAATATGCACTGTACTAGTGAACGTAGGGTATACAGCTTTAAGTCAAAATCTTCTGTGGGGAACTTTTACGAGCTCCACACTGCAAAGGGAATAAGTATGACGTTTATGTAAAGTACGAAAAGTAACTGGTGACACATGACTATGGCACTAACAAAACTGTACCATATTTGACATTCATGGACCCCTGAAATTCAGGGATGAGAACAGGTGCCCGGGAGGAGTAAGCGTCGTGAATGTCCTTACATACAGAAGAAACAAATATAATTTAGCTCTGTACTGTTACTGGATCAGTAGTCGACTAAAATCGCGGTTTTTCTGTCAATAATTTATATCACACTCCTTCGTTTGACGTAAAATTTTTTCCATACGATGATTACTTCTTATTCTTTATACTTGTACATTTTTTCAGTCATTTGTGATCAAAAACAGCTTTTCCAAAGCTTAATTACATCCAGGGGTACGGATCAATTTTCGTTTATGTACTGGACCAGTAGTCGGCTCTATCATTTCAACGCTTAGAGGGGCGCATCACGGCGATTACACAAGTACAAAAATAGTTAATTTCTTATATTAAACCAGTTTTGATAATCAATGAAATATACACATTGAGTAATCCATTAGGAAATTTATTTTAACATAGATCTACCATAGGTCCATACGCAATATAATATATACTTCATCTGTACATAGTAATTTTAAAAGATGTTTTCCTTTAAATATATTGATTGACATGTAAACTAAACTTTTCTCCCCTGTGGTCCTCAATCTTTACGTCACATCAAAGCGTATGCATATATTGTGGGTCAATGACTAGGATGAATCTATTTTTAACCTTGTGATGTCACTACCTCCAGCCAGTGAACACCAATGCTGGTTATTGACGATATGATTTCTTTTTTGGTGTTTACAACAAAAGGATATTCTTTTTTCTAATGAAATTCGATTTCCAATAGAAGACGAATGCAATAAACAAAACTTTCAAAATCAGGTTAGACATAGTCAAACTCATATAGTAGCCGACTACTGGTCCAGTACCAGTGTATATAAATGAATATGAACAAACACTGCGTAGAAAGTGCCACTGTCACATAACATATTCAAAAGGGTATAATGATAACATCAGGAAAAAATATTAAGTCAAATCCTCAGCGGGGAACTTTTTACGACCTCCATACTGCAAAGGGAATAAGTTAGGTGTTAAAGTAATGTACGAAAAGCTAGGAAAAGATAGAAACATCTGACTCAGCCGTATGACAGACGTCGCCATGGAAATGTACTGTTTATAAGATTTAGTGCTCTCTATGTTTTATAATATTCTTGCCCCCATTCATCAATATCAGGAAAAGATATATCTAAAGTATTTCATTTAGGAATATTATCATCGTCTAAATAACAATTAACTGAATTTTCATTTACCCGAATACACCATTTATTTTTGGATATCAATTTTCATGGTATATGAAGAACGATTTGTATCTTTTACTCCAAGAAAGCATTTAGTATTTTTCTCTCCTTCATTTACCCATTTTGCTCTGGATCATTTCGTACGATTACTATTTCCTTATTACCAACTTCCCTTTTCTGAGTAGCAACATACAATTTCGGTTTATTTCAAGGTGAGGTATTATCACCGATTTTGTATTCTCTATATGTCAATGATTGTGAGTCACATTTTATTCGTGAACATTGTACATCAATCGAAATTAATTTGATCAACTTATTTTTGTTAATGTACGCTGATGACATGGTATTTTTGGCTGAAACACCACATAACTTGCAACATATGCTAGACTCTCTACATAGTTATAATGACATTTGTAAACTTACATTAAATGTTGACAAAACTAAAATCATGATTTTTAGAAACGGTGGTCAAATAAAAGATAACGAAAAATGGCAATATAATGGTAGAAATATTCAAATAGTAAATCAGTTTAGCTACCTCGGTATGCTTTTAAACTATAATGGAAAGTTTAACGTCACGCAAAAGCATGCAGCTGATCAAGGAAGAAAAGCATATTTCGCAATTTCTAGCAAATTAAAAGACCATTATTTTAATACTGAAACACAATGTTCTATTTTTGATACATATGTAAATAGTATTCTTAATTATGCTTCTGAGGTATGGGGTTTCCATAAAGCCCCAGATGTTGAAAAACTACATATTGTTTTTTGTAAAAAGGTGTTGGGTGTAAAGAAAAATACATGTAATGCTTTAGTAAATTATGAACTTGGCAGACTTCCTTTACACATTTTACGAAAACTTAAAATCATAAAATTTTGGGTGAAATTGAAAAATACTGATAATTGTATTCTTAAATCTTGTTTACAAGACAGAGTATTATTCTGTGATGATTGGGTGCTTAATATTAAAGCAGAGCTATGTAAACTAGGGCTTGGATATATTTTTGAGGAAGATCATGCTGATAACAATTTATATAAGATAATTGAAAAAAGATTTTTTGATGTATATAAACAAGAGATGTTATCTATAATTCATAACGCATCAAAAGGTGAAATGTATCAACATCTAGTCACAAATTTTGTATACAATATTATTTATGTAAGCCAATTGATAATCTATATAAGATATACATAGCACGTTTCAGATTGTCATCCCATACGCTTAATATTGAAAATGGACAATATAGAAACGAAATTAGATCTAATAGATTGTGTACATTATGTAAATTAAATGATATTGACGACAAATTTCATTTTATACTCACTTGTCCATTTTATCATGATTTAAGACAATTGTATATCAAGCCATACTATTATAGAAAACCCAGTGTATTTAAATTAGTTCAATTGCTTAGTGTTAATAATGTAAACGAATTACAAAAGTTGGATAAATACTTGTATATATCATGTAAAAGAAGAAATGATAACATATAATTCCAATATGATATCTGTTCACTCCCATTCTATATTATGTTCTGTTCACCTTGTACATATTGTATATATTTTATATAGTGTAATATCATGTAACCGATGTGTCATTTGACATAAGGAATAAAAAAATGAAAACCTTCCTCTCCCGAATATGGCGTCTTCTTTTCACAACTTATACGCTATGCCAGGGCATGCTCTAAATACGAAAATTTCGTCCTGAGAGCGAAGTTGTTTCTCACCACGAAACTACTCTCACAGGGATATATTGAGGAACGTTTGAAATTGTCACTGAGGAAGTTCTATGGTATATAAGGATCTAGTGCAATTTCAGATCAGATTATTATTATTATTATTATTATTATTATTATTATTATTATTATTATTATTATTATCATCATCATCATCATCATCATCATCATCATAATCATCATCATCATCATTATTATTATTATTATTATTATTATTATTATTATTATTATTTATTATTATTATTATAACAATGATGATGCTGATGATGGTGATAGATAGATTAAAAATTTTAAATAAGATAATCATCTAAGAAAAGTAAAGAAATGACACGAAGTGCTTATTGCTTGATTATGTAAACTGGAAAAAAATTCCTTATATCATTCATTCTTTGTCTCCGCCGTCATTTCATTTGTTTTATCATCCAGGATTTTTTTTTTGTTATTTGAAGTCGTTAATAAGGAATGTAATTTTCAGCTCGCCGGAATGAATGTCCGAAAACTTATTGTCATACCATCTGTGTTGTTGTCGTTTTTGTCGTCGTCGTCCACAGATAAAAATTTTAATCTGGATAATAACTCTAGAATCATTAGTAAACAGGGCTTACACAATTTTTCACCTTATGACCTTCACCTTGAAGTTTAACCTACTTTTAAGAACTTTAACCTTGGTCATATTTTATGAACAGTAAGAAATAGGGCTTAAATATTTCATGTGTATTTTCCGTGTGACAGTATCTTTCCTTACGTATCAAAATTGTTTACGTTTTAATCTTGAACTTGAAGATTGATGTACTTACGAAAAAAAAACATTATCCTTGGTCATGTGTGTGCTGAAACAGTCATCATGTTAATGTGACTCCTATGTACGGACTGCATCCATCTGTACACCTGATTTGGACCTTTTCTCCCTTTTTTGGCGTGTGTGGTATTAACATTCAGGTAGATATACAGATACAATGAATTAATAAGATATCAATATAAGACATTGTTACCGTTTATAAAGGAAAAGGCCGATTAAATTGTGACATGTAGTATCAGCATAAACCAGATAAATAAACAATCCCTTAATCAATGCATGTGTAAATATATCTTAGTAAAATGAGACTAAAACTATCTTTTTATTGACAGCCACGTCAGCCACCATTTCCACAAACTCTAAGAGTACAAATTGAAAGAACTGATTACGCTGACCCACGATTCCTACAGTCTACATACATTGTAAACGTGTCGGAGGTATGGTAACTACTGTGTATACCGATTTCTCGGCTTTCATATCTTTAACATGTTTCATAATACCGCAATCTAAACATAATACAGTGCCTTGAACAAGAAACATTGTGATATGGGAACAACAGCGAGGTTCTAAGTAAAAGAAATGTCTGGGCATGTGAACTTGAATAAATATAGAACATATATACCTTTTAATTTTGTGCACCATATGCGCATTTCGACAAGTTACGTCTCTTCAGTGATGCTCGTGGTCGAATGATTGGAACTCTCAAAATATATAAAAAATGAAGAGCAGTGTTGAAGCCAAAATGACCGAAAAGTGAATCAAAGAATGAAAGACAAGAGTTTAAAAATCTGATATAATCAATCAATATATTCCATTCTAATATAAAAGACAAAGAACATATTTTCATGTACATGTATTACTTTAATTACATTATTTGGAAAACTTACGTTTGCAAGAGGTTAAAAAACAAACAAATGAAAGAAAAAAAAAATGAACACGGTTCTGGGACATAATTGTAAATGTCACAATGACAAAGCACCATTTCCCCTAACTTTGTCATTATTTCTTGCTCAGTACAATGTATAAGAAAATATAACTGTATTTTTTTTGTGCTCCATATTGGAGTTTTGACTACTTATGTCTCTTCAATGACATTTAATACTGAAACTGTGGAAATCCAAAAGTACAAGTACAGGGTACGTACAATTTGTTATAAATAATGGGTACCTACAATTAGTTATAAATACAGGGTACCTACAATTTGTTATAAATACAGGGTACCTACAATTAGTTATAAATACAGGGTACCTACAATTTGTTATAAATACAGGGTACCTACAATTAGTTATAAATACAGGGTACCTACAATTTGTTATAAATACAGGGTACCTACAATTTGTTATAAATACAGGGTACCTACAATTTGTTATAGATACACGGTACCTACAAGTACCTACAGTTTGTTATAAAATAAATAATAGATACACATTGTTATGTTGCATTTATTCTGCATACAGTTCGCTAGACCAGGCACACCATTAAAACAGATGGCAAATGAGGTTATAGATGAAGATTGTTTAGACCATGGTAGAGGATTCAATTTTGGTCTGGAGGTGAGAATAACTTCATATCTATATATATACTTTAATGTAACTTTTAAACCATAAGACATAGGGCCTTCATATTTGGCATGTGTGTCTGTAGACATGCACAATCATGACAATATGTCACAGATCACTGTACCCTTACTGATAGAATCCCCACAATTATCTGAATTTGCTTGTCAAGATATAAATGTTACAGAGAAGTGAATGTAAGAATAACACTTGACAGTCGGTGTCGTCACTGTTTTACAATCGTTTAAAGTTTGTGATGTCTGTTTATGAGCTCAATTAACATGTACGTGGCGACTTTTGTCATACATCCGGATTAGATAACTGTTTTCATTTCTCTTATTTTATCTCATTTAAGTATATGTGGACAATGGTATGTTTGTGAATAATAAGATTTTGATACCTGCATTCGCGCAATATATCGTTCTCTGAAGCTCTTTGAGACACCGACATATATGCTTCAGACAATACACATCTGAAATATTACTACAGAATACCCAAATAAATCATCACAGCCTTGGCATTTAAAAGCGTTAACAATGAATGATAGAGAACAGGACATTTTATTCTTAGTCGAAAATTTCTGTAAAATAACTTTAGTTTCATTTTCAAGTCAGTGCAGACTTATATGTCATGAAGATGCCAAATACAAAATGATACTTATTTGATATTGTAATTTCATGCGAGTGTGAAAACTTGCCATTTGGGACATTTTACCTTGCACGTATTAGGTAGTTTATTTCAGTGAAATTGATGTTTGTGTACATTAATCTACAGACCCAGCACACTTGTCATTTTAGAAAGCAAGGGAAAAAATCCCAAAACATTTGGGGGGGGGGGGGATTGGAGAATGGGAATTTCTTTTAGAGAAATACGTACCCGTCTTCTCCGTATACATTGTAGACAACAGGGAATGGCACATTTACCATGACGGCATCTGGTGAATTTCTGTTGGAAAAGATGGTGGACTATGAGAGTTCCAATCAAGATTATACACTCAATGCATCAGTAACTGTAAGTACTTATACAGGCTCTTATTAAATAGGTGTACAGCTGCAAAGTACATTTATATCAGAATTTCCAACCTCTGCTGTATTGGTAAATGTATTATTGATTCACTAAAATTTTAATATTTAATTTTATCATTGTTCATGTTCGTGTCCTGTAAGTTGATTGATTAACTTGTTGAAGAGTTTAAATGTCATTCGCGGTTTGCTATGAAAGCTATATGAGGATGATATTCAACAAAATATCACATGCCCGCAATTTGTGCAGATGTCGATTCAATATTGAAATGTAAAGATGGCGACCGTAAAAGTGTCCCTTGATGACCGTACCTGTAATAATCTATTCCCTAAATTAAGAGAGAGTACTACTTTAATGAAGAGATTTAATACCTTATACATTATTAAATACCTTACGTGTACTAGTTGCGTACAAGCTATCTACACGTCAGATTTTACTCGTTCGAGATTACAAATAATTTTTGACATATTTCTAAATTCTAGTTATATGCTCCTTTAGGACGATTACCGGTTTGTTCTAGTTCCGATCCGACCCGGGGTCCAGAAAAGGACCCTGGTCAAATTTGGAATATGTTTGTGTTATATAATACTGGTACTGGTTATGTTGTATGTAAAGATGATGGATAAATCCAAACCACAAGTCCAAAAATCATAAAACCAGAGGACATACAAAATCAGTGAAAATGAAAAACAAATGGAAAATAACAAAATATGTCTAATTGAAGAGCATATGTGAACCCTGTGATGGAGTGAGATCAGGTGCCCGGGGAGAGTGAGCATCTCCTGCTTGCTAGCAACACTCGTCACATATACCCAGTAGAAAGAGTCAGATCGTGTAAATTCCATATGTATTTATATATGGAGAAGTCGAAGTAGGTAACCTTCTAGTATAGAAGGTGTCACATCTGTGTAAAATGATCGGAATCGGTCTCAGTCCAGAATATCATTTAAAAGTCTGGATAACGAGATATCATATGGAGTAATAAGAGTCTCGTAACGACCATAGAATTTCCTCAGTGACGTTGCTAGTCTAGCACATATATAACCCTGGTTGAGCAGCTTAACTAAAAGTCGCCTAGCCCTCAGAACAAAGTCACTGTAATTTGAACATGCTCTGGAATAACGTATTAACTGAGATATGAATACGCCGTATGCGGGCGATGATGGAATGTTGCTACTTATGAAAGGAAAGTTTGTGATAGCGAAATTGAAATCGTCACGTTTGTCATAGAGTGAGGTGTTCAATTCACCATTAATGTCGAAAGACAACATAATATCTAAATACGAAGTAGAATTACTACTTTCTGTGGTTTCTTTGACCTCCAGTTCACTTGGATAGATGATGCTAAGGTAATCCGCGAATGAAGGATTATTAATTGAAAGCAAGTCATCTATATATCTGTAAGTAAAATTGAAGCCAAGAGCCAATTGTTTTTTTTCCTTGCGAAAGCAAAGACTGAATGAATTCAGCTTCGTATGAGTAAAGGAATATGTCGGCCAGAAGCGGAGCATAGTTAGTGCCCATTGGAATGCCGACAATTTGTTGAAAAACCTTACCTCCAAACACCACAAAAATGTTATCGATAAGAAAGTTCAACATCTGGATGACAGCTGTTTCAGTGTATTTATTTTTGGATCAGAATTTTCCCTAACAAAGTAAGTTTTATCGTGGCCTATTACTTCATATTTGAATTGCAAGTTTGTGTTATATGATACTGGTACTGGTTATGTTGTATATCCATTGCAAGTTTGTGTTATATGATACTGGTACTGGTTATGTTGTATATCCATTGCAAGTTTATGTTATATGATACTGGTACTGGTTATGTTGTATATCCATTGCAAGTTTGTGTTATATAATACTGGTACTGGTTATGTTGTATATCCATTGCAAGTTTGTGTTATATAATACTGGTACTGGTTATGTTGTATATCCATTGCAAGTTTGTGTTATATGATACTGGTACTGGTTATGTTGTATATCCATTGCAAGTTTGTGTTATATGATACTGGTACTGGTTATGTTGTATATCCATTGCAAGTTTGTGTTATATAATACTGGTACTGGTTATGTTGTATATCCATTGCAAGTTTGTGTTATATGATACTGGTACTGGTTATGTTGTATATCCATTGCAAGTTTGTGTTATATCATACTGGTACTGGTTATGTTGTATATCTATTGCAAGTTTGTGTTATATAATACTGGTACTGGTTATGTTGTATATCCATTGCAAGTTTGTGTTATATCATACTGGTACTGGTTATGTTGTTTATCCATTGCAAGTTTGTATTATATAATACTGGTACTGGTTATGTTGTATATCCATTGCAAGTTTGTGTTATATAATACTGGTACTGGTTATATTGTATATCCATTGCAAGTTTGTGTTATATGATACTGGTACTGGCTATGTTGTATATCCATTGCAAGTTTGATGAACTTTTCCAGGAACTTCTCACTATCTTTGACAGATGGCGGACATGACGTCCTCTTCAAAGTAGTCTTATTGAATTTCAGCTCTCATATTTTCCTTAAATATTTGATTTCCTCACGAAGCTCATGATACTAGATGATAAAATAATATAACTCACTCTTATCTTGTAGCTATCTTTTTACAGGAATAATCTAGTGATCGTAACTGACAAATATTAAAAGTTATGCCATTTAAACAATTAGATGACAGTGGTGGACACGTACAAATAATCAATGTGATTGTGTAGCTGCAAAAAAAATAAAAATACATAGAGATGTACATACAATTCCAATCGTTTAAATTGTTGAGTCTTTTTTAATTATACAAGTTAACAACATTTCACTTTTGAAATTACCTCCACAAAAACATTGTCGTAATCTCTTTAAGCAAGTAGAAATGTAGGACCGGGAATCAGCAGACGCTGCTTTAATATTGATGACGTAATTGCGTATTAAATGTAAATCTATATCCTTTTTAATATTCTTTGATGATAACCCTACAGAATTCATACATTGATGATAAACCTACAGAATTCATACATTGATGATAGCCCTACAGAATTCATACATTGATGATAGCCCTACAGAATTCATACATTGGTGATAACCCTACAGAATTCATACATTGGTGATAACCCTACAGAATTCATACATTGGTGATAACCCTACAGAATTCATACATTGATGATAAGCCTACAGAATTCATACATTGATGATAAGCCCACAGAATTAATACATTGGTGATAACCCTACAGAATTCATACATTGGTGATAACCCTACAGAATTCATACATTGATGATAACCCTACAGAATTCATACATTGGTGATAACCCTACAGAATTCATACATTGATGATAACCCTACAGAATTCATACATTGATGATAACCCTACAGAATTCATACATTGATGATAAGCCTACAGAATTCATACATTGATGATAACCCTACAGAGTTCATACATTTTCCTAAAAGTACTAACATAATTGATATAAAAATTGATCAGTGTTCATTCTGCTAATACGTGTACATTGAACAAGGGTAATAAATGTTACTCCTGTCGAGCACGTGGTTGATTGATTGCACGGTTTTTAAATTAAAAGTTTATGGCAAATGTTGAATATATGAAAATGAATAATGTATATAAATAAAAAGGTATACAGATATGAAAAGTAACCGTGTGTATTATTCTTATAAGAGATAAATTCTAAAAACACTAGTATATTTTCACACCGGCTATTTATAGCCTTATGTGTCTTGATACTTGGGGGAATCAGCGCTGTGTCTTAAACGATGCACTCGTTTCCACAGGTAATCTGATTGGAAGAAGTCAAGTTCGATATTGAATAAAATTTATCTTTATTTAAGCAAAGCTGGACAGAATGTGATTTTTTTCAACATATGAAAATATAACACAATATTATGCAGTGTACATATAAATAAAATGTACCGGAACCCTGTAGACTAAGTTTATCAAGAAAATGTTATCAAATTAATCAAAAATTTTAAGAGAACAAAGCTTACCAGGTATCATATCATGATTCAACTATCGATGTAAATGAAAAATGAAAATAGTAAAGAAATAAAGTAGTTTTGGTTTTTGCAGCCAAATTTCTAACATTTATATTATTGTAAACAAATTACTTTTCTGCTTCCGAAGACTAAAGAGTTCCGAATACGCGGGAAATTTGAATAAACAAAATACACTGCATACAAAGATAGCATATTATATGTTTCGATACAAAGAGAATGTTACATTAAAGAGAATAAGATAAAACTGAAATAATTTTAAGATTCTAAAATGAAAGTTAAACAATTTAAAACATTTCCTGCAACAACAAAATGAATTAAAAACATCAGTGCAAATAGAAATTACGAAAATTAATATTCAATAATACAACAAACTACAAGATAAGAACAAGAAATGAGAACTAAATGTAACCTAAAATTCTAATAGCTAAGTCAGTAAAATTATACATTAACCTACACGTTAACAAAGTTACAATATTACTTACAGAAAAATTTTAAAAAGAGAAACAACTAAAACTACAATTGAACTTACCTGATTGGAAGAAATCAAGTTCGATATTAAAGAAAACTTATCTTTATTTAAGCAAAGCTGGACAGAGAGTGAATTTATTGCAGTCGCAATCTGTCCAGCAAACTTTCGAACTTGAGGTCTTGACCAATCAGGTTGTTCGTTACAAAACTTAAGATTAATTAACGCAGCGGATTCCCTTTGAAGTATGACACTATTTGCTCCGATGAGCGTAGGTGATAAAATCAATTACAGTATTTCCGCGAGAAGTTGTGTAACAAAGAAATGAATTAATAGCAGTCAAAACAGAATAAATAACTTTACCTAAGGACTATAGAAGTGTCATACTAATGCAGTAAAGAATTTATATCAATAGAGTCAAAAACTAGCTACAATAACTATTTGTGTGAAGGATGTCAAAACTGTGAAATCTTAATTGACATAGTATATGGTTAAGAAATACCTGAGCTTTATACCGATGTAAAACTTAATGAAATTAGTTTTAAAATTCTCTGAATTATAAAACTTTAATGTAACATATACATGCTCACACAGTATTACCAGTGTGAATTTAATTCGATTTCGGGATCTGGTGCAATTTAAGACCCCCTTTCAAGAATGTTAACGGACATTTTGGAATTTTATACCTTTTAATTATACAAACTAATCATCATAGTACATTTCCGACACATGAATTCCATTTCAACAACCGTGAATGGGATAATTTGATTTAGTGCTTTTGTCTCCATGATGTGGTCATGTGTGTATATATGTATATTTATTTACTTCCTAACTTGAAGAGTTGTTGAACGGCTTTTGCGACGGGTGTTTATGCAAGCAGGAGACGCTTACTCCTCCCGGACACCTGGCCTCACCTCAGTATAATTGGGGTTCTCATTTGTCTGAATACGGCATTGTACACAATGTTGTCCTTTAATTCTATGGACTTCGATGGTTAACCGCTCCGTACTTCATTGTTTACCTTTAATGTCTTTGAATTGTATCTGGATGTTGTTTCAAATCTCAGTATTATCTGTTAATTAATCATATTTGTATATGTGATATTATATTACACTTCAGCACAGTCGCAAGAATGCCTATACGTCCATAGAGGTGTATGTGATCGACGAGGACGATATGGACCCTACATTTAATACCACGCTATATAGTCTAACGGTGCAAGAATCGGTGAGATAGAAATGTTGTCAGTAATAATGAATTTTAGCATTAAATCTAATTATTGTTTTACTGAAATATTACATATATTCAAAGTCAACGCAAAGTACCAAAATAGCATTCAATGGTTTCAAATATCTTTCAAATTACTATGAAAGTGAAAAATACATTTATCTTAAAAATGGGAATTTGGGGCAATTTAATGAGAGATGGGATGATTGGAGGGAACTAGTCAATTAAAAGATATATGTATACATACTTATTGAAAAAATATATACAACAGCTATATTAATATTTGTACTTCATCGTTTCCTTAATGCATTATCACATACCTACCGGTATACACTTGTCTGAATTTATATGTATATATGTAGCAGTGTATTTATATGTTTACATGTTTACATTATTTCATTATAATTTCTATATGCATGGTTATGTCCATACATTTCTTTGAATTCTTTATGTGTATGTGACTTGTATGTTTATTCATATTATTGAGACATCAGATGCTTATAATATCACATGTATATTAAACCAACCCCACTAAATCAACACTACTGCTTATCAACCCCCAAAGTCTTTACCATACATGTATACAATATCATAATGTCATTTCTCACATTATATACTATATTATTGCATTCATAATTTCTATTCTATTTTACATACTAAAACAGAAATTATCTTACTACATACTTAGAACCATATGAGTTTGTATGAGTGTAATGCATATGCAATGTATATGTGTGTATATTGTGTATATGTCATTAATAAAAAAAAAAAAAAGAATTTTAGCAATAACGAAGAAAGTCGTGAACGGATTAAGTGAGAATGGTCAATTATATATAGTCGATCGGCTGTGACTTAATCGTGCCTGTTTAGATGATGACAGTGTTTTCATTTTTATGAACAGCATTAGAGCGTATTTTGACATTGAGTTATTTAGAAGTTACTTGTCATGTTTTTGTTTTTATGTAAAGGTGTATGTAAAGAAAGAGGGTGCGAATCGTCCTGAATATGTCACACTATTTTCATGAGCTTTATAAAAGTGGACACGAATTTGGACGATATATCTACAAATCTGAATTGGGTTTGCTAAATCAATAACAATGTCGCCATGAACCTGCTGTAGATTAATGCTAAGCATAAATCAGAATTTGAAGGTCACGTGCTTTCTCATGACTTGGTAAGACGTTATACTTGATGTAGTGTTTAAGCATTTACCATGTGCTGCGGGCATTCTTTATTCCGCCACTGTCTTTGAGAGATTAGAGATCCTATCTTTATGTCGCTGAAAATTACATCAATCCCCAACGTACCAAAACTAAATGATGATCGCTTCATATTGGCATCTCTTTGACATCTTGCACATCTTGTTTGGGGCGTATAAATGTCGCAAATACTGAGGATGTTATAACTGTATGGGAGTGAGTCACTATGTATACATTGTGTGTTGTAAGAAGCTGACAGTGCTGAGGATTAGGCAGACATACTGTGTATTAATATTTCGTCTGTGTATACATGTTTAATGATCTCAACGACAGAATTTTGTTCCTAGTAGTCATCCACACCCTCATAATGTATTGTTGTGTTTCCCGTTATTGTACAAGTGACTATATAGTGACTGATACTACATATATATATGTATATAGTGACTGATACTACATATATATATATGTATATAGTGACTGATACTACATATATATATATATATGTATATAGTGACTGATACTACATATATATACATATATATATATATATATATATATATATATATATATATATATATATATATATATATATATATATATATATATATATATATATATATATATATATATATATATATATATATATATATATGTATGTATATAGTGACTGATACTACATATATATATATGTATATAGTGACTGATACTACATATATATATATGTATATAGTGACTGATACTACATATATATATATATATATATATATATATATATATATATATATATATATATATATATATATATATATATATATATATATATAGACTGATACTACATATATATATATGTATATAGTGACTGATACTACATATATATATGTATATAGTGACTGATACTACATATTATATATGTAGTATAAGTCACTGTATAGTCATCCGTATATATATAGTATTAGTCACTATATAGTCACCCATATAATAACGATATATATATATATATATATATATATATATATATATATATATATATATTTATATATATATATATATAGTGACTGATACTACATATATATATATGTATATATTGACTGATACTACATATATATATGTATATAGTGACTGATACTACATATATATATGTATATAGTGACTAATACTACATATATATATGTATATAGTGACTGATACTTTGTTTGTTTGTTTGATTATTGTTTTACGTCACTCCACGATTATTTCAAGTATATGGTGACGGCATCTGCCTGATGCATTGCATACAAATTTAGACCTTTGCAACGGACCCACCCGAAGCAGTGAGGGATCTTTTACGTGCCACGCCTACCGTGACACGGGACCTCGGTTTTCTTACTGTCTCATCCGAAAGACAGAACACCGGTGTGCCCCGGGCGGGAGTCGAACCCGCGACCTCTCGATCACGAGCCGAGCACCTTATCCACTAGGCCACACCGGCTTGTGACTGATACTACATATATATATGTATATAGTGACTGATACTACACACACACACACATATATATATATATATATATATATATATATATATATATATATATATATATATATATATATATGTATATATAGTGACTGATACTACATATATGTATGTATATAGTGACTGATACTACATATGTATATATGTATAGTGACTGATACTACATATATATGTGTATATAATGTCTCCATATTAGTCTCCTGCCAGTGAAACTGGAGGGACTTTAGTGTTTGTCGTTGTCCGTCCGTCCGTCCGTCTGTCTGTCCGGATGGTTTCCAACAAATAACTTCATTGAGAAATGACCAATTTGATTCAAACTTCATACAATGTTAGCTTATATAAGAATCTAATGTGGGATTTTGGGGTCAAAGGTCAACTCCGAAGGCCACTGTTACTAAAAATAGACATTAATCATTGCATTTCGGTTTCCAGATGATAACTTGATTTAGTATGATTGATTTCTTTCGAACTTCATATAAGGCTAGCTATGTAAAGGACTAGGGTAGGATTGATTTTTGGGGTCAAAAGGTCAATTCTAAAAATCACTGTCACTTAAAATAGACATCTATCGCTGCATTTTATTTGCCAGATAATAACTTCAGTTAAGAATAATTGACTTCATGTAAGACTAGCTTATGTATAGGTCTAGAGTGAAATAGATTTTGGGGTTATATATATATATCGTTAGTATAGGGGTGACTATATAGTGACTAATACTACATATATATACGGATGACTATACAGTGACTTATACTACACATATGATATCTCATTATTATGCGAGCGACTATAAATTGACTGATACTATATATGTGGATCTCGGGTAGCTCAGTCGTTTAGACGGTCGGATGCATGACAGCTAGGTGATTCGGTACCATAGGTCGTGGGTTCAAGTCCCCGTCGGGAAACGAATATAACTGAAATATAGGGTGCCTTGTTAGCTGTAGTGTCTTTGTGCTTTATATGTTTGTCTGATTTGTCTTTATTTCTACAGGTATTTCTTCGGAGATCCAAGGTCCATTGTACTCTCGGGTGTTTCACTGTTTCTATTTGTGCCATATATATATTGTAGGGTTGACTATACAGTGACTAATACTATACAGTGACTAATACTGTACAGTGACTAATACTATACAGTGACTAATACTGTACAGTGACTAATACTATATATATAATATCTCATTAATCAGAACGGCTCGTCAGTCAATAAGACATGGCTACCTACCACACCACCAATCTATGCTTACGACCGTGATCTGGGAGCAGGACGACAGAATCTCACCTACAGTATAGAAGGTAAGTGTACAAGAGACCCACTAATTCCATGAAGAGTGTGTGACTATATAGTCTTTGTACAAAGCAAAGGTCCTGAATGATATGTTATCGTCATAGGTCTTCGATGGCGTCAGTTGTGAGTGATACGTTATCGCCTGTATATTTTGGATGGCGTCATTAGTGAATGATACGTTATTGTCAGTATGTCCTCGATGGCGTCAGTGGTGAGTGATACGCTATCGTCAGTATGTCCTCGATGGCGTCAGTGATGAGTGATACGTTATCGTCAGTATGTCCTCGATGGCGTCATTAGTGAATGATACGTTATCGTCAGTATGTCCTCGATGGCGTCATTAGTGAATGATACGTTATTGTCAGTATGTCCTCGATGGCGTCATTAGTGAATGATACGTTATTGTCAGTATGTCCTCGATGGCGTCAGTGGTGAGTGATACGCTAATGTCCGTTTGTCTTCGATTTCGTCAGTGATGAATGATACACTATCGTCCGTATGTCTTAAATTGCGTCACAGATTAGTGATACGTTATCGTCACTATGTTTTCGATGGTGTCAGTTGTCGTCCGCATGTATTTGATGGAGTCTGTGGAGAGTGATACGTTATTGTCCGTATGTCTTCAATGGTGTCAGAGGTGCGTTTTTCTGCCACACCAGCTGAATACCTATCAAATCCGTATCTAATCAATTGCTGTAGATGCAGGTATGCAATATTCATATTAACTGTGTTCTGTTTGTGTATTATATTTCTATACTATTCCATTCAGATGGATACAATACATTTGAAATAAATGCTTCATCTGGACTGATAAGATTAAAAACCTCAGTGGACAGAGAAACAAACCAGTCCTACAGTCTCATAATAAAGGTAAGTATCAGATTCATTTCTTATTGTTCGAAAATATTTGATTATACTGATATCTGATATACATCAGTGAACTTTTAATATTTTTGTGAAGCTGTGGCACTTTCTATACAATGTTGATCGACATTTATATCATATATGCAATGTGATAATATTGTGCGTCTTGAGTTTTCTTTTTTTTTTAGTTTTTTTTTTGTTGCACTACAAGTTTGTGGATGTACATCGTGGTGTAAGTGCCACAGGGAGATAACATCAGATACATGACACACTAATGTGGTTACAACAAACAGACGTGGAGTAATAAATTGATTCATTAAGAGCACAGTCACACTCATAAAGTGAAAGTGAAAGTTTACATTGACATTTCTCAACTGTCATTAATTAGATTTGTTTGCAAATTGTCTTTTCAACTGAGAGGTAGCCATCGGGGTGGTATTGTCATATCTATAAAATGAGAATGAGAATTGTCCTTTTTGAGAAAGTACATTATGGTTGATGACATCTTGTAACATCTAAAATTGGAGAATGTCGTTTGACCTCTAGGAGTCTACTGTTATAAACCTCTTGTCACTGTTTTGTGGAATTGTATTGTAGTTCATGAAAGCGTAGTATAGATAGCAGAGAAGAGTAAGCACATACAAACAATATTGGCTATAATACACTTGTGGTACCGAGCTAAAGCAAACTGTGTGCGGTTTTACTAAACATGTTAGCATGCAATATTCTGATATTATTTGAAGAAAGGATTATTTGAATATATGAAAAAAATTAAGTGAACGTGCTAGATATTTTTACGTAGAATACGGAAAAGTCATTTTTCTTTTTCTTTCTTTCTTTCTTTCTTTCTTTTTGTTTTGATGGATAAATCACCCATTCCCATCCTAAATACTGAATAATATAATATATGTAATACACAAGTTGTAATATGATAACCAAGCTATATCATTTGTAACACCAGGTAGAACAGGAGAACGATAGACATAGATCTGCCACAGCTTCTCTGTCTGTCACTGTCGCGGATATCAACGACAACACACCGAAGTTCCATCCTAAGGTCTATAATGAAACCATTTGGGAACATACAGCAGTAGGCGAAGAGGTCGTTATGGTATCCGCCACTGATTCAGATGAGGTAATATCTGAACTATCCTATGAATGAGTTTTACACAATGTATCTGACGATTAAGAACTGTATCTACTGAGGTTTTGTCAATGTATCTGTATAAGATCTACCAGAGTACTTTCAGAAATTACAATGTATCTCCACAGCTCTGTCTGTGTCTCTACCGTAGTTGTCTATTTATCTGTCACAACTCTGTCTATGTCTCTGTCGAATTTGTCTATTTATGTCACAGCTCTGTCCGTGTATCTGCCGTAGTTGTCTATGTATCTGTCACAGCTCTGTCCGTGTATCTGCCGTAGTTGTCTATGTATCGTGTCACAGCTCTGTCCGTGTATCTGCCGTAGTTGTCTATGTATCTGTCACAGCTCTGTCCGTGTATCTGCCGTAGTTGTCTGTGTATCTGTCACAGCTCTGTACCTGTATCTGCCGTAGTTGTCTGTGTATCTGTCACAGCTCTGTACCTGTATCTGCCGTAGTTGTCTGTGTATCTGTCACAGCTCTGTCCGTGTATTTGCCGTAGTTGTCTGTGTATCTGTCACAGCTCTGTCCGTGTATCTGCCGTAGTTGTCTGTGTATCTGTCACAGCTCTGTCCGTGTATCTGCCGTAGTTGTCTGTGTATCTGTCACAGCTCTGTACCTGTATCTGCCGTAGTTGTCTGTGTATCTGTCACAGCTCTGTCCGTGTATCTACCGTAGTTGTCTATGTATCTGTCACAGTTCTGTCCGTGTACTTACCGTAGTTGTCTATGTATCTGTCACAGCTCTGTCTGTGTACCTACAGTAGTTGTCTATGTATCTGTCACAGCTCTGTCCGTGTACTTACCGTAGTTGTCTATGTATCTGTCACAGGTCTGTCTGTGTACCTGCCGTAGTTGTCTATGTACATGTATCTGTCACAGCTCTGTCCGTGTACCTGCCGTAGTTGTCTATGTATCGTGTCACAGCACTGTACGTGTATCTGCCGTAGTTGTCTATGTATCTGTCACAGCTCTGTCCGTGTACCTGCCGTAGTTGTCTATGTATCGTGTCACAGCACTGTACGTGTATCTGCCGTAGTTGTCTATGTATCTGTCACAGCTCTGTCCGTGTACCTACAGTAGTTGTCTATGTGTATCTGTGTATTTGCCGATGATCTATCGGTGTAATTTGCTAGGGTCAGTGATTTTTCCTGGTACAAATGTTGTTTCATCGGTTTCTACCATAAAGGAAAAATAGAAATAGTGTTGTGTTATCCCTACAACTAAGCACTGATTACCACCATAAAGGGGAGGTAATCATAATATGGTGTTATCCCTACCAATAAACACTGGTTACCACCATATAGGGGAGGTAATCATAGTGTGGTGTTATCCCTACCAATAAACATTTATGCTTGCAATTATAATACAGCTATAGAGGAGTTAATCACATTATGGTGAGATGTTATCCTCTACCATAAAGCAGTGACCACGGGAGATGAAGATAGTGTCATGTTATCCTCTATTATTAAACATTTAGCACCACCATATAAGGGAGATGATCATAATGTGATGTTATCCTCTATCATAAAACACTTGGCACCACCATATAAGGGAGATAATCATAATGTGATGTTATCTTCTACCATAAAACACTTGGCACCATCATATAGGGGAGATAATCAAAGTGTGATTTATCCTCTACCAAAAAGCACTTGGCACCACCATATAGAGGAAATAATCAATGTGTGATGTTATCCTCTACCATAAAACACTTGGCACCACCATATAAGGGAGATAATCATAGTGTAATGTTATCCTCTACCATAAAACACTTGGCACCACCATATAAGGGAGATAATCATAGTGTGATGTTATCCTCTACCATAAAACACTTGGCACCACCATATAGGGGAAATAATCATAGTGTGATGTTATCTTTTACCATAAAACACTTGGCACCACCATATAGGGGAGATAATCATAGTGTGATGTTATCTTTTACCATAAAACACTTGGCACCACCATATAGGGGAGATAATCATAGTGTGATTAAACAATCGTACTTATCATGTCTTATATTATCATGATTTATACGTGCCTTGATATTCATTAGAATAAAAATCTAGTCATGATTTTATTAGTATTAAATCATACAGAAATCCAATTAAGATTACACGGCCGTTTTTGTGTTTTATTTATTGCAATGTATTCTACTAATCATCATATATCTTAAATTATACTTTACCAGTGAAAGGCTAACGATAAATGGATTTTATATTTATAGTTAACACATATAACAGGGCAATACTACTACGTATCGGGTATTTCAGAAAGCAGAATGACATAATTTCAACAAGGAAACCACACTGGATATTTATTAATGATATACTGTCTATGTTCCCAGGGAGAGAATGCTGTTGTGCTGTATGAACTTTTGGATAATGAATATTTCTCCATCAACAATCAATCTGGGTTAATCACGGTAAAATCCTCACAGAAGCTAGACAGGGAATCAATCCGTACCATCACCCTACAGGTAAGGCAACAACATTCAGCCAAATAATCACCGTAAATTTCTTATTTTATATCAATATCTCTTTTGGTATAAAATTTTATCGTTTACTTATTTTTATGCACCCTGTTATAAAAATATTACTGTGTGAAATTTGTTTTGATTACAATTGTAGAGGGAATGATATACGATTCATATCGTAATATTATTAGTGTAGTTGTGTTTTTCTTGCTGTTCTCTTGTACATAATATGGTGTATTGCTTACGGTTTGAAAACTGAGTTCTGATATGGAAAACTGAGGAAATATTGCACTTTGTTACATCGAATAATCTCTTACAATATATCAAATACAGAAATATGATATGTAATAAATATATAGCATGGTATACATTGCTGTGTGCTTATTGTTGTCTATTTGTCTATAATAAATCTACGTATTCTATTATAGAATTTTGAGTACCGTTATCGAATGATATAGATAATATATAACCCTTGTGTAACATATTGCATTTGTATATATATATCTCCAAATTTCAGGCTACTGCTGTTGATATGAAGAGTAATGTTAGAGGAGACAATGCCTCTGTGATTGTCACTCTACTGGACATCAATGACAACCCACCCAAGTTTTCCATGTCCAACTATAGTTTCCACCTCTCTAACAGAAGCATTGTCGGTCAAGTTAGTGTAAGTACTCCTAAAACCAATATTGTCGGTATTGCTATTGTATATATCTCTTAAACCAATATTGTCAGTATTGCTAATGTATGTTTCCCTAAAACCAACATTATCGGTATTGCTATCTATGTATCCCTAAAACCAACATTTTAGGTATTGTTAAGTATCCCTAAATACAACATTGTCGGTATTGCTATTGTATACCTAAAACCAACATTGTTGGTATTGCTATTGTATGCCTAAAACCAACATTGTTGGTATTGCTATTGTATGTATCCCTATATCCAACATTGTCGGTTTTGCTAATGTATGCGTCCCAATAACCAACATTGTCGGTAAAAATTCTCATGAAATTATAGACAAACTTCTTTCACTAAATTTCAAAGCGACTCAAATTTCTACATTTGATTTTTCTACACTTTATACATCTCTGCCTCATGATTTGATTAAAAGCAAGTTGCTGTCTCTTATACAATTGTGTTTTCACAGAGAATCTAAAACTTACATATGTACTTCCAATAACTCCGGATTCTTTTCCAACAAACAATATACTTCATATAAATACTGGACTTGCAAGGAATTATGTAAATTACTAGATTTTCTCATGAATAATATTTTTGTGCAATTTGATGGCAAGATATATCAACAAATAGTTGGGATTTCTATGGGTACTAACTGCGCGCCTCTGATAGCAGATTTATTTCTTTATTGTTATGAGAGGGATATTATGGTTTCTATTCAAAAATCAAAACGTTTTGACCTCATTGACAAATTTAATACTACTTGCAGATATCTGGATGACATTTTGGTTATCGACAACCCGGAATTCGAACAATTTATATCAGAAATATATCCACCAGAGCTCACATTGAATAAAGCTAATACTTGAGATAAATCTACACCTTTCTTAGATTTAAACATCAAAATTATCAACCACCTAATATATACTAATATTTATGATAAACGTGAGGATTTTGTATTTCCTATTGTAAATTTCCCTTACTTGGATGGCGATGTCCCTCGACTCCCATCATATGGTATCTATATATCTCAATTAGTTCGATTTGTCAGAGGCTGCATCGATGTTTTGGACTTTCATAAACGAAATTTACAAATTACTACTAAACTTTTAACTCAGGGTTACAGATATCACAAGCTAAGAAAAACATTCGGCAAAATCTTCAGATCTTCAGAACTTCTATCTAAATTTGGAAATATTTCTTTTCAACAGTATGTATCCAATGGAATTTCCCATCCTAATTTTTACGGTGATCTATATAAACTAAGGAAAGTAAAAGGCTCCGATAACGTTATTTTATCATGTAATAAAATAGAAAAACGTCTTCTAAATAGACGATATGATATTGAGATCATCAAAAAGACTATAGGTCTTGTATTTGGCCCCTCTACAGCCTTATGCAGACTTTTAGCTGGACGTTGCACGCTGACTAACAGGGCGGTGGGGACTATATGACGGGCCTTGTCCAAACCTCTTTCAGAGGAGACATGATCCTGAAACTCGTCCCATCTGACTGTTAGTCGGGACTCCTACAGATCTAGGGTCTTAGCTCCCTTTCAGACTGGCAGAGCACGGTTTATCATGTTGATGTCGCATATATTTTTATACCATTATGTGTTTTACAATATCTTATGTGTTTATATTTTTATGACCTCTCAATATGCGATACCTGTTGACCCTTGTTCTTTACATGGAGGATTATTTATAAATTTTTAAATGTACATCCTTTGATTGTTCTGCTGTTACGGTGAGTGGGAAGGTGGGCCCGTAAACCGGTTAACCACACCATGTTTTTGGCTTTTGTCAAATTAAATGACCGTCCTAAGTCGGTATCGTAATTGCACTACAATCAAATATTTTTGTAATGTGTTATATGTTCTAGTATATTATTTATATTCATTTATTGTATAGCTCCATGGTGACTTCTGCCACATAACTGAGCCAATAACTCCTCTTTTTTCTTGCTATTGTATGCATCTCTGAAACCAACTTTACCGGCCGTATCACTATGTATTTCTGATGCTAATATGTCGGCCATGTTAATGTATTTTTAATTTTAGAATTGTTGGTCATGTTTATGTATGTATCACAGATACCAACACTTTGGGTCACATTTAT
The DNA here is from genome assembly GCA_035048485.1 of Pteria penguin. Classification (NCBI taxonomy): domain Eukaryota; kingdom Metazoa; phylum Mollusca; class Bivalvia; order Pterioida; family Pteriidae; genus Pteria; species Pteria penguin. Next base: position 5,000,030 of record CM068581.1, read on the forward strand.
GTATTTATCTGATGCCAGTATCGTCGGGGTATTTGTCAGGTAAAAATAATACTCAAAGTGTAGCGATTTGGTATATCTTACATTATATATAAAATTTATTTTGTATTTTGTAGATTTCACAGTTTTAAAAATTGACTTCCTGATTCTGTTGTATAATTTTAACACATGTTTTGTTTCATTGATAGGCTACGGATGCTGATTTGCTGGAGAATGCAAACATTACCTATATACTTCAGGATCTACCGTAAGTAATATATAGAAAGCTCACTCCATCGTAGGTATGGAATAGAATTAGGGGATAAACGTACTGTGTTTGATTGTTTCCGACAGGTATACCGGGGTTATGTAGATGAAAACAGTTTTCCTGGCGACGCTTTCCTGTCGGAAACAATCACACACTGTATGTTTATCCCCATTCTAATCTTCAGTAACACAAACATCGTTTTTTCTCTTTTAAATTGCCCCCAAATTCCTCGTTGCTAAGTGACGTATCGCCGTATTCAAAATTCTTCCGAGAAACAAATTGATATTTAGTGCACCGACATAAGAAATTTCTTCATTTTCATATTCTTAAAATTTTATGATTACATTATTAATCACAAATTGGTTCATACATGAGTGACTTGACATCACATCGTAAACAGCTGAATAGGCAGTTGTGCTGCGGCGCGGCGAGATGAAATAACATGCTGGAAAGCATGGTACATGATGGTACGTCATCATGTCATGTACGTTGATATTATGAGACTTAAGATGGACGTTAAGAGCACTGAACCAAGTTGTTACAGACAGTATTTTTGATAGTTGGAGTCAGAGGAAATACGGACAAAGAGTAGGTACAATGTAGTAATATATTTGAGGACGGTATATCGTGGTTATACATGTCTGAAAACTAATGTGTGGACCAGTCAGAATTGCCAAAACAAAACAAGTGAATTAGAAAGCTCACTGCATTGTAAGTAATGTATAGAATAGTAATTCTACCGTTAGTGATGTATAGACAACTCACTTCATTGTAAGTAATGTATGGAATGCTCATTCTACCATTAGTATTGTACAGAAATCAAACTCAACTGTAAGTAATGAATAGAAGGCTCACTTCTTCCATTAGTAATGTATAGAAACCTCACTGCATGATAGTAATGTATAGAATGATCATTCTACCATTTGTAATGTATAGAAACTCACTTCACTATAGGTAATGAATAGAATGCTCACTTCACCGTTAGTAATGTATAGAAAGCTCACTGCATTGTATGTAATGTATAGAATTCTCATTCTACCATTAGTAATGTATAAAAATCTCACTTCGCTATAACTAATGAATAGAATGCTCATTCGACCGTCAGTAATGTATAGAGAGCTCACTCAATTGTAAGTAATGAATAGAATGCTCATTCTAGCGTTAGTAATGAAAGAGAAAACTGAAGACATCTGACAAAGCTGTATGACAAAAGTCACCTAGGTTATGCATACAAAACATAACAATAGTCGAATATAAACGGAAAAAAGACATCACAAAATTATTCGATTGTGCTACGGTTACAATACCAAATTAGGACAGTCAATTGAAGTAACAAACGTCATTCAGTTGATGTTGTTAACTGGTTTACGGGCGCCCACCTTCCCACTCACTGCAAAAGGGGCACAATCAAAGGACACACATTTAAAAATTTATAGATAATCCTCCATATAGAGAACAAGGATCAACATGTGTCTCAAGAAGAGAGATCATAAACTTTTATTACACACGAAACCTTAATAGAATAATATGTTGCTATCAAAAGTATGTAAGGCGACATCAACATAAGTAAACCGTGCTCTGCCCGTCTGTTAGCCGAGTTCAGATCTATGATCAATAGGAGTCCCGACTAACAGTCAGAGAGGACGAGGATCAAGACCTTGTTTCCTCTGAAAAGGTTTGGACAAGGCCCGTCATAGAGTCCCTACTGCCCTGTTAGTCAGCGTGCAACGCTCAAGCAAAAGTCTACACGAACTATGGTCTTAGCAGTGATCTCGGGGGTCATACTGTCGATGTCGAAGGCGTTTAATAATTGTAGAACCCGCCGATATGAAATTGTCGAAACCGTTGACCCTCCTTAGTTTGTACACTAGGTCACTGTGGAAATTGGGATGAGATAAACTGCTGGATACGTATTGTTGAAAAGTCACATTTCCAAATTTAGATAAAATGTCTGAATAATGTAAAGATGATGGATAAATCCAAACCACAAGTCCAAAAATCATGAAACCAAAGGACATACAAAATCAGTGAAAATGAAAAACGAATGGAAAATAACAAAATATGTCTACTTGAAGAGCATATGTGAACCCCTGTGATGGAGTGAGATCAGGTGCCCGGGGAGAGTGAGCATCTCTTGCTTGCTAGCAACACCCGTCACATATACCCAGTAGAAAGAGTCAAATCGTGTAAATTCCATATGTATTTATATATGAAGAGGTCGAAGTAGGTAACCTTCTAGTATAGAAGGTGTCAAGTCTGTGTAAAATGATCGGAAGCGGTCTCAGTCCAGAATATCATTTAAAAGTCTGGATAACGACATATCATATGGAGTAATAAGAGTCTCGTAATGACCGTAGAACTTCCTCAGTGACGTTGCTAGTCTAGCACATATATAACCCTGGTTGAGCAGCTTAACTGAAAGTCGCTTAGCCCTTAGAATAAAGTCATTGTAATTTGAACATGCTCTGGAATAACGTATTAACTGAGAAATGAATACGCCGTATGCGGGCGATGATGGAATGTTGCTACTTATGAAAGGAAAGTTTTTGTTAGCGAAATTGAAATCGTCACGTTTGTCATAGAGTGAGGTGTTCAATTCACCATTAATGTCGAAAGACAACATAATATCTAAGTACGAAGTAGAATTACTACTTTCTGTGGTTTCTTTGACCTCCAGTTCACTTGGATAGATGATGCTAAGGTAATCCGCGAATGAAGGATTATTAATTGAAAGCAAGTCATCTATATATCTGTAAGTAAAATTGAAGCCAAGAGCCAATTGTTTTTTCCTTGCGAAAGCAAAGACTGAATGAATTCAGCTTCGTATGAGTAAAGAAATATGTCAGCCAGAAGCGGAGCACAGTTAGTGCCCATTGGAATGCCGACAATTTGTTGAAAAACCTTACCTCCAAACACCACAAAAATGTTATCGATAGGAAAGTTCAATATCTGGATGACAGCTGTTTCAGTGTATTTACTTTTGGAATAAGAATTTTCCCTAACAAAGTAAGTTTTATCGTGGCCTATTACTATATATTTGAATTTGCGGCTTCCGTTTTTACTAGTAAATGCATTTTGAATAATTTCCGCTAATCTGTCTTTTAATTTCTGATGAGGTATCGTTGTGTAAAGAGTCGAAAAGTCAAAAGACTTGATGGAGTGAATTTTAGTAAAACTAACAACTCTTTTGAATTTTTAAGGATCCACATTTGATTAATTCCACTTCTGGAATATACTGTTTCGCAATATATATGAAAGCCAGATTTAATTTCTGATAATATTTTTGTGAGTAGTATCGATACAGATTTTATGGAACAATAAGATCTGTAAAATTTACTAAACGTTTTTCCGAGGTTTATGATATCTATAACCTTGAGTAAGTGGTTTAAAAGTAATCTGAGAATTTTTTTCTGTGAAAATCCCAAACGTTATAGTAGGCTCTAGCGAACCGAACCAATTGACTAATATAAATACCATATGATGGGAGTCTGGGGACATCACCATCTAGATAAGGGAAATTTACAATAGGAAATCGAAAGTCGTCACGTTTATCATATATGTTGGTATGAATATTATTGTTAACAAGTGTAATATTTAAGTCCAAAAAAGGTGTTTCCTGGGTCCGGCGCCATAAACTGATAATATACTTAAGTCAAAAATTTCATTTTGATTTATTCTATTATCAATCGTTCAAATAGATTTTAATGCAGAATGGTTTACTTCTATTTATCAATAGAATAAAACTAATTAAAATCCAAATCTTAGTTATTAATTCATTGATAAACAGAAGAATATGAATTTTTGACTTAAGTATTTTGTCAGTTTATGGCGCTGGACCCTGGTCGGAAACATTGGCAGAGCACGGTTTATCATGTTGATGTCGCATATATTTTTATACCATTATTTGTTTTACAATACCTTACGTGTTTATATTTTTATGACCTCTCGATATGCTATACCTGTTGACCCTTGTTTCTTTACATGGAGGATTATTTATAAATTTTTAAATGTACGTCCTTTGATTGTTCTGCTATTACGGTGAGTGGGAAGGTGGGCCCGTAAACCGGTTAACCACATCATTTGTTTGGCTTTTGTCAAATTAAATGACCGTCCTAAGACGGTTTCGTAATTGCACTACAATCAAATATTTTTGTAATGTGTTATATGTTCTAGTATATTATTTATATTCATGTATTTTATAGCTCCATGGTGACTTCTGCCACATAACTGAGCCAGTAACTCCTCTTTTTTCTTGTTTAATTGACTGACGTTTAGATGAATAGATATCAGTAATATAGTTTTAAAACTCAGGGTTATCGATAACTAGAATATCATCGAGATATCTAGAGGTGTCATGGAACTTCTCAATAAGGTATAGAAAGCTCATTGCATTGTAAGTAACGTATAGAATGCTCATTCTACCATTAGTAATGTATTTAATGTTCACTTCGCCGTTAGTAATTTTCTGAAAGCTCACTGCATTGTAAGTAATGTATAGAATTCTAATTATACCAATAGTAATGTATAGAAAGCTCTCTAAAATTGTAAGTAAAGTATAGAATTCTCATTCTGCCATTAGTAATGCATAGAAAGCTCATTCAATTGTAAGTAATGTATAGAAAGCTCATTCAAATGTTAGTAATGAATAGAATGCTCACTTCACCCTTAATACTATAAAGCATGTTCAATCTTATATAAGTAATGTAGAATGCTCACTCTTCCTTAAGTAATAATTAGATGCTCACTCCATTGTAAAATAGAAAACATCTCACAAAAGTTTAAGTAACATAGAATACTCACTCTATGATAGATAATGTGTAAAAAGCTCAGAAATAAATGGAGTGCTTACTTCATCGTTAATAGCGTATAGACTGTTCATTCCACCGCTACAATGTGTACATTTACTTCTGGTTTAACTTACAATATAAATAATTTCATTGGGAACCCTCTGTTATAACCTAATCATTGTGTTTATTAAAAAAAACACTATCACTCAAAAATGTGGAACCAAGTATAAATGTCAAATTCGGTGTTCAAATTGTTCGGAATAGATCTTAACCCAAAACATTAACATTATAGAAAAACGAGATGTCATATTGTAAGATAAAAGCCATAGAAGTTAATTACTGCCAAAGTTGGTAGTCTATCTCTTACAATTTCACGGCTAAACAACTTCTCTGAAAGTCTCTTTGTCTTCAGAAATAGTAACAGTACCTTGAACTCTGACATTTCGTGTAAACTGAGATATGAATAGGTCACAAGCAGGCGATGAATGGATATTAGTACACATAAAGAGAAAGTGTGTGATACTGAAATTAAATTCGTTACGTTTGCCATAGAGAGGAGTTTTAAATGACCCAAATGATAACATGATATCCAGATACAGGGTAGAATATAAAGAAAGAAAGAAAAGTTACTGACTCAGCCATATGACAGAAGTCACCATGAAAATATACAGTATAGACTGTAATGATATGAAAAAAAAAACACACAAGGACATCAAAAAATATTCGATTATAGTGCAGTTACGATACCGACTTAGGACGGTCATTTGATATGACAACAGTCAATCAATTGGTTTGGTAAACCGGCTTACGGGTTACCTTCACAATAATCGCAAACAGCAGAATAATCAAAGGTCACACATTTAAATAAATATAAATATTTAATACTTTTATCTGAGATTGAACTGAAAGAGAAAACTGAAGACATTTGACAAAGCTGTATGACAAAAATCACCAAGGACATACACACATAAGGGCGAAATGCTTTCTTTCTTTAGAGAACAGAGACTGGCTCATTTCAGCTTCGTATATGTCTGCGAGGAGCGAGGCACAGTTGATGGCCATCGGAATGCCGATATTTTCTTGGAAGATCTTTCTTCCGAACACAACAAAAATGTTATCGACCATCATAATGACATCAGTACAGTCTACTTAAATCAGAATAATATTTTTCCTCTTCAAAATCAGGTTGATTATGGTTTATAAAAGAGAAGACAGAAGACATCTTATTAAGATATATTACATAAATCACAAAGGACATGTACAAAACATGATTCGATTTTGTATTGCAGTTACGATACCGACTAAGGACAGTCAATTAATGTAACAAACATCACTGACTTCGTGTTGCTAACCGGTTTACGGGCGTCCACATTCACCGCAAAAGAAGCACAATCAAAGAACATACATTTAGACATTAATGAATAATCATCAATGCATAGAACAAGGATCAACAGGTTTCTCATGACGAGATATCGTAAAATGCGAGTATCAAAAATATGTTAAACGACATCACCTTAAGCCAACCGTGCACTGACCATCTGTAACTGTGAATAAATACATTTGTAACTTTTTAGTTTGTGATCTAAGGAAAACTCCAAGGAATTTGATAAATTCTGAACGAGTATCTACCTGCGTCCTACTATTTTGCTTATCTTCTTGAATAACCCTCACATAATATCAGGAGTATTTCGAAATTCATACTCCATCTTAAGGATCTTGCTCTCTGTATTTCGGATATTTTGTAAAGTAATTTCAGCTTGTCCTATTTAGACGATATATATATATATATATATATATATATATATATATATATATATATATATATATATATATATATATATATATATATATATATATATATATATATATGTATATATATATATATATATATATATATTTATATATATATATATTTTTATATATATATATATATATATATATATATATATATATATATATATATATATATATATATATATATATATATATATATATATGTATATATAACTTAAACTTAAGGGAAGCTAAAGAAAGAACTTTTATATTAAAATTCAAACCATTATTAAATGGACATCTATAAATTTTGAATTAGAATTTATATTTATATTAATTATGCTTAATGTTTACACATTTTCATATGCTATAGATTAACTCCCCTTTAATTGTAGTTGTGACGTCACAAGTCATAACGTTATTAGCAACTATTGTTTATTTTATTTTATCACCTGAAGATTGTCATCAGACATGAAAGCGCTAGTGATAAAAATGCAAAATCCTTTGCTGTTGGATATTGTCGAAGATATACTCTGTATACAAACAAACATTTTGTCAAATATATATTTATTTATATCATCAGTGTGACAATAATAATGTTGTTATTAGAAAAAGCATGGAAGTTCTTTATTTTTGAAATATGGGAGAATGCAAACGTTGGCCAAAATTTACTTCAGCAATGATTGTTTGGTGTCAAATTTGTCCTTAATGAAAGAGCTTATAAAATGTTTCTATTAATACACCTCACGGCGTAGAACAGTCTTGCGTGCAGTGAAGATTAATAGAATCTACCGCTATTGTCCGGTGGTGACAGAGAAATCAACCAACCCGAGTGTCAAATTAGCTTAGTCCATGCCGAGGCTTGCCGAGGCATGGACTAAGCTAATTTGACACGAGGAATGGTTGATTTCTTTGTCACCACCGGAAAATAGCGGTAGATTATTTTTCTCCCATTCAATAATTTGCCCCTAAATTTACATTTTCCCTTCCGTTTATGTTGGAAAATGAACCAAAAATTATGTTGCTTGACGTTGACGTACGTCGTGTTTGCTTATGACGTCATGATAACATTGAGTGCGAAATAAGTCGTGTAGCTTATCTTCCAACCCCCTAACCCCCCCCCCCCCCCCCCTTGGGAGACAGGCTGATCATTTTGCAGTAAATATGAGAATAACTCTGTGAATATGGGAGAAATTTAAATGTTACTATTTAGTCGTGCTTTGCGGAGATCACTTGTGACCTCGAAACCTCGTAGATTCGCATAATTCATGTATTCCGTAATTTTCTCAGTGGAATTGAATATAGTTTGGCATGAATGTAGGCCCCGTGGTATATTTATAAAAGGTAGAGGAGTATCATAGGAAATATGTATCTAAAACTGGACAAGGTGCTTGTGTTCTTGTGAGCCATGACTTCGATGTCAAGGGGATACTTGATAAAAAAGTATCATATAAATCATTTTAATAATTCATTATACACAAGATTTTATTTTGACCTAGGGACCGGAAATATTTCAAAATAGATAAGCAGGGAGGTGTGTTATCTAGGGCAGCAGTGGAACTTCCTCCTAACAGAGACTCGTTCATTCTCGTGGTCGTGGCACGAGATCACGGCTACCCGCCCTTAGAATCCACAGTTACTGTGAAGGTAAAATCACAAAACACTTTTTTAATTTTGCCGTGTGTTGCTGTAGGCTGGCTCCCATGTCAGCCAAATAACTATCTAGAGAAATAGCAGCTTTATGATTATTGAAGCAATTATCGTTAAAGATTATTAAATAGATTCAAATACACTTTCATTTGCTGAATTCATTCATTATTTATTTCCTTCTATTGGAGACCGTAATACATAATATATATAAAAAAAGACAGAGAGAGAGAGAAAAAAAAGAACAAACATCATTGCCGTCAACAATGTGCATTTTCAGTATAGATTTATGTCAAAATGTATGCCGGGGACCTTACAAAAATCACTGCTCCTGCTGAGTTTTCTGATTCGACAAGTGTATCAGTACATGATTCTAGTATAGCACTACACGCCGTGAAAAGAACTATATGTACTAACAAGGTCATTTTTGAGTAATCTATCTTACTTTACTTAAGTCACCACACTCAAAAATCAATGTAATACCCGCATTTAGTTTAAAATCAGCATGAGATTAATGGGATAATCCCGTTGCTCCGACACCTTTTACTCCGACATTTTCAACTCCGACACTTTAAACTCCGACGCTTTTTACTCCGACACTTTTAACTCCGACGCTTTTTACTCCGACACTTTTTACTCCGAAACTTTCAAATCCGACACTTTTTACTCCGACACTTTTAACTCCGACAATTTTTAAAGGTCTTTTTACACGGCGATATCGATGAAACGACATCATAATGTGATGCTGCTGTTTACCTTGACAATCATACTTTATCACCTCTGTGAAGCGTGTAGTATACCATTATTATTAAAACACAATAGGACTGAAATATTTCATTGATATTAAGTAATATAATGTACAGTGCATTTTCTATTAGCTTTGTAATGCTACCTAAAGACTGGGAAAGTTATAATTCACTATTATAGCCTATAGCTAATCCGGCCGTACATTTTTAAGTATTATTCGCCGTTATAGTTGTGAATTACGTCATGTTGTATTATGTTTTCCATATTTGCTACAGAGTTATTTGTTGAATGAATGTTTATAAACATTACACCATATTTGCAATTTACTATAGATCTCTCAGCAGCTGGTAATCGGTAATATGGTAAGACTAGGGACGCCCCTATCTCTACAATCCTTGAAACAAAATTCAGCACAACTGGAGAGGTAGGTCGGACTATTACAGAGAATTGATATCCATTCCTATAATTAGATGTGTCCTCTCTATTTTTACAACTGAGTGAAAAAGGCCAGAATACTGAAATTTTGCCGACAGTTGATATAAGACGCCAATTATCTATTAACATTGTATGAGAGTCAATGCAAAATTCATCGAAACTACGATAATAGATAATTACATTGTAATAATTTCCGCTTTAAAATGGTTTTATACCTTTTCTAATTTCCATTTTAGAAATTTTATATAAACTATCAATGCAAATATCATGTAATTTATCAAGTGTCCAGTGGAAAAACAGAGATGACACTCCTTGAATTTTATTATTAATTCTGAAAACTGAGCGTAAATTACTGTCATATATAGAGTTACATATTTTTTGTGATTTTATTCCTAAAAGACAAAACATTAGTTTACTTTTCGAAGGGCGGCTAGAGAATGACCACATAAGACTTTCATTTATACCAAAGACAATGTCATTGGATGAACTCACCATAAACAATATACATTATATGACTTGTAAATCCGTTAATTCAGTAATTTTTTCTAGACCTCGCAATGCGGAAAAAATTATTAAGCATGGAGTCAATGCTTGCATTCGGTGATATTGTTTTTTTCTGGTAATGCCTTTAATTAATGATATACATGTTGATGTAATCATGCTTCATTTATTTCAGAGATATAGGGAAAATTTTGAAAATGATAGTAAGAACTTCTAAAACAGAGAGCAATCATCATTCCTCCGGGTAATTATAATATGTTCCTTATGTACACCATTACGTGAACTAATCCTATAGTAGGAGTAAAATACTACCGCTCATCATTTTGTTTGATATTTTCAAAACTTGTATCAAGTAAAAAATTCTTTTTGTCCATTGTGCTTGCTGTAGTTTTGTATTTTGAATATTTTTTCAGATCTTTCCTTTATATTACGGCACAATATCTGAATAAAACAGAAGTGCAAGGAAATGACCTACAGAGGTAGATATTCTAGATTTAGTATTTCTATATTCACAGTTAACTCTGCAAGAGATGCTACAGATGTGTTTCTTCCTGCCGAACTTGGCACAAAGAATGGTACCGTGTACAAAGTTCGTGTGCAGATGCTGTCTCCGCAAGACTTTATTCAACCCAAGGAGAGAGAGAGAGAGAGAGAGAGAGAGAGAGCGACTAATGTTTACTTCACTCTAATGATCAATATAATTTTGAATACTAAAAGCAGAATATTTCCAAAGTTTTCTCCAGGATTGCGTGTGTATATCCGAATCCATTATGGCTATAAAGCAAAATATAAAAAAGTCATAATTAAACATATTCATTTTGTCATATTCGTTTTATTACAGGAATATTATCCAGCACATGAGTGAAATCCAAACATTGTTTTATACTGATCCTCACGTGGTTGACGCTGTGAAATCTCATTCTATGACGTCAGCAGAGATTGCCCTGATCGTCATCGCTGGCGTCATCCTCATCGGCAGCATTATTGCAATAGCAATTCTCTTCAGGAAATACGAAACGTTAGTGTGCAGAGCAGTTCCCACGATAAATATAATCTCATAAGATACACAACTGTGGATATCTGTGGGGGCATATTACATAATTCTTCAGTTTAAGATTATCAGAAATTTGAATTATACGGGATACTTACAGTCGTAGACCTGTATTCCAAAACTAAAATATCCTGATTACAAGTGAATGACACAGTGTATCACATCTCGTTTGTTTCGTCTTATAAAGGTGTTGGACACATTTTACAATATATTTGTATTTCTGTAATTAACCGTCATAAATCGGTATCACAACGGTATTACAATAAAATGAATTTGAAATGTTTTACACGTTTTTTCCTGTTTGCTGTGCATATTCGTTTAGACACTTTGAGGCAATTGATTCAGATGTATTTTTCTTTCTTTTATAGATTAAAACGGTACACTCAATTGAACGACCACCTGAGACGTCGAAGCTCCCTCTATGAGTCGCAGGAGATCAAAGTCAAACTGGAAGATAAAACATCCGATTACGATGGATCGCTTAATACACAAGAAATAGAGGAAGTTAATGCAGAAACAGAAGGAAAGGTTGAAGGTGGGACCGCTTTCTCAAATCCTGTATACACTAACGACGAACAAACTACTGTTAAAATGATTAGCACAGCAACAGATGAAAATGATAAGAATACCGCTAGTGTTTCCAAAGAAATCGATGCAGCATTTTCAAGTTTAGACGACAGGCTTAATAAGGAGGAATTGAACAGCCCACCCACCACTTATGAGAATACCAATATCCTAAACACCGAAAATGACCAGATGACATCTCCTGAGGCAGATTTGGTTAATGTGGAAAACGGTGAACATGTTTATTTTAACACTCAATTCAACGAACCAGGTGCTTTAGAAGGAGAAGATACACAAAGCAACATCCAAGACGAGAAGTCGGAAAACAGTAAGGATCCAGATAAAGACCATCCCGAGCCCGAACCGGATTATAACAAAAAGGAGGTGAGATTCTCCACACAAGTTTTAGACACAGATGCAAATAAATTTGAACCATTAAGGACGGATGATGTGCATACTGTATCGTCTGATGTCATGGACAGAGAAGATGACGCGACGGAGGAACCTAGTGATATAGATGACGATAGGGTCGTGCACCTCGGGGATAAAACGGAGGAGGTCGAACCCAGTGATGTAGAGGACGATAGGGTCGTGAACTTTGGGGACGAATCTGACAGAATGGACGAAGAAATTATATCCCCTGTAGATTTCTTGAAGCCGGAGAACAAAGACGATAATGGTGAGGTGCTAGGAACATTCCACTTTGGAGTGGGAAACACTGAATCCACTCAATTTTAGTGGACATCAAAGTTTATATTTTGTGTCACAAAAGATAATGAGATGATTTATTTGTAAAATTCGTAATTATTTGTAAAATATTTCACTATATCAATTGTTCCTCTCAGAAAAAAACCCTTTTAGCCAAGTAAAATTATGTACATGAATGACTACAGAGTGAGTGTAAATGTTATATTAGACAAATTTATTTAGATCTGTGATAGAAATGTTTTCTTTTTGTAATTATTACATTGCGTAAATTGCGTAAGTAGACATATTCGGATTATAACAATGCAGAACAACAAAATTATACCAAAAAAAAAAAAAAAAATCCTATTCCACGTTTTGAGGACACCATTGATTGACAGTGTATTGGTGTTGTTACTGTGCATTATACTGCTAGCCATGTACTCGGTTATTCCAGTGGTGTATCCAGATCCGCCTTTTTTACTGAATATCAGTGTCTCTAAAAGTGTCATTGTCAGTTAAACTGAACATATTTAACTTATATATTGTTTGGTATGTCACTCACATTATTATAAAAAACATAAATACATGTAAATGGACATTTATTATATCCAAGATAAAAATTTAATGCCATTACATTAGCCATAAAGCCGGGCGCCTCCCTGATATCATGATACCCTCAACGTGTAGAGTAAGATTCCTGTCATAAATCACAAATTTAGAGTTAACTGAACGTCATCAAAATCAATGATCAGACATCACCTACATGTCAGCGGAGGAGGACGTGGCACATCGTGGTCCATAGCAATCAGAAAATACCGGAGCTATAGACATGTCGTAGTCATAATACAGAAAATACAGGAGTTCTAGACACGTCGTGGTCTATATCATTCAGAAAATTTATTGTACTATGTTTCATTTTTATTCCCATGTGTGAATTTATTTACTTTGAAATCTTGTTTACACAAAATCATAATGTAATAAACAAGTTGAAATTTCAATAGAGTTATGATTTTCTGAAATCAGGCATGTAAAATGTTTATTGAAGACCGTAGACTCCCGGTAAATTTTATGATGGAAGAATTATGTTTCTGACCAAGGAATATATAATACAGATAACTTTTGCGTGCATGCAGGTATATGTTGTGTTAAACACCAAGTTTCTACCAAGATAAGCAACCAAACCATACCTGATATCTGGAGTACCTAACTTTTGTTTCAAATGTGTTCAGTTTTGATTTTAAGAACGAGGTTTTACGGGGTATGTATAGTATTTAGTCCAGTCATTGTTCCTTTAAGATTACGGTAGATAACAGAGATGTGCACATGTATGGAGCAGTTATTACCCCATATGGGAATAGAGGGTACATAGCAGTGACCTTGTGGAACTAAAGTACAGAGGACGTCTCAAAAGAGAAAACTGAAGACATGTGACAAAGCTGTATGACAAAAATCACCAAGGACATGCACATAAAACATGATAATAGTAGAATATACACTGAAAAACATTACAAAAATATTCTATTGTGCTGCGTATACGATACCGACATAGGACGGTCAATTGAAATAAGAAACGTCATTCAATTGGTGATCAAAAGTATTGTGTATTTTACAATTCCGGGACCCAACTAGGACTATCAATTGACAAAATGTCCATTGATGTGGCGATCTGTTTTACCATCCGAAACCTTATCACTGAGGATAGTATTGCATTATACTCCATCTGACAGGGATATCCCTGATATACTATATTTAATCAAATGCAAATTTTATAATATATATTAAACAATAACAAACCTATATTGCTTTGGAATATTTAACTAGAAGAACATTCACCGCGCCGCCTTTTCCTACACAGTTTATATTGCCATGACTTTGCATACAGAAAATAAATAAACGGATTGATGGAAGGGTTTAGCATCATGAATACTTTGGAAATGGGCACTAGATAACCGAGAACGAAGTTAAATGTGTCCTCTGTCATTATCTTATGTCTTTCTTGAATTAGACGTAAAACATCCGTAACAAAATAAGGAGTCAAACACAGAACATACGTCACAATGACAAACTTAATCATATTGGAAAGTCTTCTCTTGTTTTCGTTAATTGATGGCAAGAGAGACTTCTGGAGGGCACGTCGTTCCCCCAAAAAGAAAACTAAGAAGAAAATAATTGGTACGACGAGGGTAGATGTCACTTGAAGCACTTGTATAACAGCATCTAACTCATCGGTGATCTCTCCGGCATAGTATATAAAGTTATAATAACCATAGCAACAGCCAATCACAATGCTCATAGTCCAGCCACCTATCGACATACCGAATACCCTCAGGGACGATAACTGCATCTGGGTGAGAATAGGATGGACGATCATTCCGTAGCGGATACTGGACAGAAATACATTATGAATGGCTGACGAACATACAACGCAACTAGCAAACGATAGAATGACGACTTTTATACTGGTAGACAGAAGTTTAAAACCCCTTCCGACCAGGAGGCGAACGCTCTGCACTAAAATATATAGAATATCAGCAAAGGCCAAGCAGGCCACGGCCATATACACAGCCCTGTGTACCAGACCATCTAATAATATCGTGGCAATAGTCATCATATTTCCAAGGAAACCACACATGGCAATAGTGGTGCCAACGGCCACCAAGACACTATCAGCATATTCCGGTAAAGATGAAGGGCCGTCCAGGGACGTCACATTGCTAGAAGTCATAGGGGATGTTCCATTCTTAATGATTGTTTCCTTGCTAAAATTCATAGTTATTAACGTCTCTCTGAAAAGAAAATAATGAAATATAGATCTTCTGTATGCTTGCAATTCATTATATAGTAGAGCATTCAGATTAGATTACACGAACAAGTTGTGAAGACTTTGTAACGAATCTTGAAAAATACTTTGCGGAAACTCCCTCACAGAGACAAATCTCTCGCCAGAAAAACTAAACAAAACACACAACCCCCTCCTATATTTCACTTATATTCGTTCCGAGACGGATACTCGAACCTACGACTTATGGTACCGAATCACCTACCATCTCTGCTCGTTATCGTTATTAACTGTTACATAAGGTCCTGAACGAGGTGAAATTATTATCGGTAATAACTGTTACATAGGGACCTAAACAAGGTCACATTATTATCGGTAATAACTGTTACATAGGGACCTAAACATGGTCACATTATTATCGTTATTAACTGTTACGTAGGGACCTAAACATGGTCACATTATTATCGGTATTACATAGGGACCTAAACATGGTCACATTATTATCGTTATTAACTGTTACATAGGGACCTAAACATGGTCACATTATTGTCGTTATTAACTGTTACATAGGGACCTAAACATGGTCACATTATTATCGGTATTGCATAGAGACCTAAACATGGTCACATTATTATCGATATTAACTGTTACATAGGGACCTAAACATGGTCACATTATTATCGTTATTAACTGTTACATAGGGACCTAAACATGGTCACATTATTATCGTTATTAACTGTTACATATGGACCTAAACGTGGTCCCTTTATTATCGGTATTACATAGAGACCTAAACATGGTCACATTATTATCGTTATTAACTGTTACATAGGGACCTAAACATGGTCACATTATTATCGGTAATAACTGTTACATAGAGACCTAAACAAGGTCACATTATTATCGGTAATAACAGTTACATATGGACCTAAACATGGTCACACTATTATCGGTATTAACTGTTACATAGGGACCTAAATATGGTCACATTATTGTCGTTATTAACTGTTACATAGGGACCTAAACATGGTCACATTATTATCGGTATTGCATAGAGACCCAAACATGGTCTCATTATTATCGGTAGTACATAGAGACCTAAACATGGTCACATTATTATCGGTAATAACTGTTACATAGGGACCTAAACATGGTCACATTATTATCGTTATTAACTGTTACATAGGGACCTAAACATGGTCACATTATTATCGGTATTACATAGGGACCTAAACATGGTCACATTATTATCGGTATTAACTGTTACATAGGGACCTAAATATGGTCACACTATTGTCGTTATTAACTGTTACATAGGGACCTAAACAAGGTCACATTATTATCGGTATTACATAGGGACCTAAACATGGTCACATTATTATCGTTATTACATAGGAACCTCAGCATGATCACATTATTATCGGTATTAACTGTTACATAGAGACCTAAACATGGTCACATTATTATCGTTATTAACTGTTACATAGGGACCTAAACATGGTCACATTATTATCGGTATTACATAGGGACCTAAACATGGTCACATTATTATCGGTATTAACTGTTACATAGGGACCTAAATATGGTCACATTATTGTCGTTATTAACTGTTACATAGGGACCTAAAGATGGTCACATTATTATCGGTATTACATAGGGACCTAAACATGGTCACAATATTATCGGTATTACATAGGGACCTAAACATGGTCACATTATTATCGGTATTACATATGGACCTAAACATGGTCACATTATTATCGTTATTAACTGTTACATAGGGACCTAAACATGGTCACATTATTATCGGTATTACATAGGGACCTAAACATGGTCACATTATTATCGTTATTAACTGTTACATAGGGACCTAAACATGATCACATTATTATCGTTATTAACTGTTACATAGGGACCTAAACATGGTCACATTATTATCGGTATGACATAGAGACCTAAACATGGTCACATTATTATCGTTATTAACTGTTACATAGGGACCTAAACATGGTCACATTATTATCGGTATTAACTGTTACATAAGGACCTAAACATGGTCACATTATTATCGTTATTAACTGTTACATAGGGACCTAAACATCGTCACATTCTTATCGGTATTACATAGGGACCTAAACATGGTCACAATATTATCGGTATTACATAGGGACCTAAACATGGTCACATTATTATCGGTATTAACTGTTACATAGGGACCTAAACATGGTGACATTATTATCGTTATTACCTGTTACATAGGGACCTAAACGTGGTCACTTTATTATCGGTATTACATAGGGACCTAAACATGGTCACATTATTATCGTTATTAACTGTTACATAGAGACCTAAACATGGTCACATTATTATCGGTATTACATAGGGACCTAAACATGGTCACATTATTATCGGTATTAACTGTTACATAGGGACCTAAACATGGTCACATTATTATCGGTATTAACTGTTACATAGGGACCTAAACATGGTCACATTATTATCGGTAATAACTGTTACATAAGGACCTAAAGAAGGTCATATTATTATCGTTATTAACTGTTACATAGGGACCTAAACATGGTCACATTATTATCGGTATTAATTCTTACATAGGGACCTAAACACATTATTATCGGTATTAATTGTTACATAGGGACCTAAACATGGTCACATTATTATCGTTATTATCTTTTACATAGGGACCTAACCATGGTCACATTATTATGGTTATTAACTGTTAAATAGGGACCTAAACATGGTCACATTATTATCGGTAATAACTGTTACATAGGGACCTAAACATGGTCACATTATTATCGTTATTAACTGTTACATAGGGACCTAAACATGGTCACATTATTATCGGTATTACATAGAGACCTAAACATGGTCACATTATTATCGGTATTAAGTGTTACATAGGGACCGAAACATAGTCACATTATTATCGGTATTACATAGAGACCTAAACATGGTCACATTATTATCGGTATTAACTGTTACATAGGGACCTAAACATGGTCACATTATTATCGGTATTACATAGAGACCTAAACATGGTCACATTATTATCGGTATTACATAGAGACCTAAACATGGTCACATTATTATCGTTATTAACTGTTACATAAGGTCCTGAACGAGGTGAAATTATTATCGTTATTAACTGTTACATAGGGACCTAAACAAGGTCACATTATTATCGGTATTAATTGTTACATAGGGACCTAAACATGGTCACATTATTGTCGTTATTAACTGTTACATAGGGACCTAAACATGGTCACATTATTATCGGTATTAAGTGTTACATAGGGACCGAAACATAGTCACATTATTATCGGTA
Organism: Pteria penguin; assembly: GCA_035048485.1. Classification (NCBI taxonomy): domain Eukaryota; kingdom Metazoa; phylum Mollusca; class Bivalvia; order Pterioida; family Pteriidae; genus Pteria; species Pteria penguin. The sequence goes on from CM068581.1 coordinate 5,018,591, forward strand.
TTACATAGAGACCTAAACATGGTCACATTATTATCGGTATTAACTGTTACATAGGGACCTAAACATGGTCACATTATTATCGGTATTACATAGAGCCCGAAACATGGTCACATTATTATCGGTATTACATAGAGACCTAAACATGGTCACATTATTATCGGTAATAACTGTAACATAAGGACCTAAAAATGTTCACAATATTATCGGTAATAGCTGTTACAGAGGGACCTAAACATGGTCACATTATTATCGGCATTAATTGTTACATAGGGACTTAAACAAGGCCACATTATTATCGTTATTAACTGTTACATAGGGACCTAAACATGGTCACATTATTATCGGTATTACATAGAGACCTAAACATGGTCACATTATTATCGGTATTAACTGTTACATAGGGACCTAAACATGGTCACATTATTATCGGTATTACATAGGGACCTAAACATGGTCACATTATTATCGGTATTAACTGTTACATAGGGACCTAAACATGGTCACATTATTATCGTGATTTACTGTTACATAGGGACCTAAACATAGTCACATAATTATCGTTATTAACTGTTACATAAGGTCCTGAACGAGGTGAAATTATTATCGGTAATAACTGTTATATAAGGACCTAAACATGGTCACATTATTATCGGTATTACATAGAGACCCAAACATGGTCACATTATTATCGGTATTACATAGAGACCTAAACATGGTCACATTATTATCGTTATTAACTGTTACATAGAGACCTAAACATGGTCACATTATTATCGGTATTAACTGTTACATAGGGACCTAAAGATGGTCACATTATTATCGGCATTAATTGTTACATAGGGACTTAAACAAGGCCACATTATTATCGTTATTAACTGTTACATAGAGACCTAAACAAGGTCACATTATTATCGTTATTAACTGTTACATAGGGACCTAAACATGGTCACATTATTATCGGTAATAACTGTTACATAGGGACCTAAACAAGGCCACATTATTATCGTTATTAACTGTTACATAGGGACATAAACATGGTCACAGTATTGTCGTTATTAACTGTTACATAGGGACCTAAACATAATCACATTATTATCGTTATTAACTGTTACATAGGGACCTAAACATGGTCACATTATTATCGGTATTACATAGGGACCTAAACATGGTCACATTATTATCTTTATTAACTGTTACATAGGGACCTAAACATGGTCACATTATTATCGTTATTAACTGTTACATAGGGACCCAAACATGGTCACATTATTATCGTTATTAACTGTTACATAGGGAACTAAAGATGGTCACATTATTATCGTTATTAACTGTTACATAGGGACCTAAACAAGGCCAGAATATTATCGGCATTAATTGTTACATAGGGACCTAAACATGGTCACATTATTATCGTTATTAATTGTTACATAGGGACCTAAACAAGGTCACATAATTATCGGTATTACATAGGGACCTAAACATGGTCACATTATTATCGTTATTAACTGTTACATAAGGACCTAAAGATGGTCACATTATTATCGTTATTAACTGTTACATAGGGACCTAAACAAGGTCACATTATTATCGTTATTAACTGTTACATAGGGACCTAAACATGGTCACATTATTATCGTTATTAACTGTTACATAGGGACCTAAACATGGTCACATTATTATCGGTATTACATAGAGACCTAAACATGGTCACATTATTATCGGTATTAACTGTTACATAGGGACCTAAACATGGTCACATTATTATCGTTATTAACTGTTACGTAGAGACCTAAACATGGTCACATTATTATCGGTATTAACTGTTACATAGGGACCTAAACATGGTCACATTATTATCGGTATTACATAGGGACCTAAACAAGGTCACATTATCATCGGTAATAACTATTACATAAGGACCTAAACATGGTCACATTATTATCGGTATTAACTGTTACATAGAGACCTAAACATGGTCACATTATTATCGGTATTACATAGAGACCTAAACATGGTCACAATATTATCGGTATTAACTGTTACATAAGGTCCTGAACAAGGTGAAATTATTATCGGTAATAAATGTTAGATAGGGACCTAAACATTGTCAAATTATTATCGGTAATAACAGTTACATAGGGACCTAAAGAAGGCCACATTATTATCGTTATTAACTGTTACATAGGGATCGAAACATAGTCACATTTTTGTCCGTATTAACCGTTACATAGGGACCGAAACATGATCGCATTATGATAGGCTGTCGAGGCAGGTCAAGTTCAATATTGAAAGCAATCAGAGAAATAAAATAAATATAAGTATTATAGCTGTCACTTATGACATGTTAATATCACATTTTACTTTAAAAAAGTAGAATATTTAAGTTTATGTTTTTATCACACAATATTAAATTACAAAGTATGATCTGAAATAAGGTTATAGCTTCTTCCGAGTCTTTCAAACTTAAGCTGTTCGCTGGGGACAATTCAGATAACATAAAGAGGATATAATGAATAGTTCTGTACAGTTTCCTATTAAATGTCTAGTTCACACGTAGGCGACACATTGAAGATTTCTTTTCTTTTATATTTTGTTATCCTGAAACAATATTCCCTATTCAACTTCAGGATCGGAGTGTAGAAAATTATAAGCTAGGAAAAATCCATAAAGTAAGAGACATCTTGGGGGGTTTCCCGAGAATGTCTGTTCTTGGCATAGTAACTGTGTGTACGACACCTTAAGATGTTAGTGATGTCCAGCAGTTAATAAGGCTTGCCATTTATTCATACAAAGATAAGAAACGCATGCTGTCTGTATAACTTCTATTGTGTGATGACGTCTTCATTTATCTGTTTCAGATGATAGATTGAGATATCTCACATGAGCAATAATTTGTTTAGTTACCCGGTAAATCAAAATCATCGTTTTCCTATATATCACCGTATCCTTTAACATATTGCAATTATAAACAGTTGGCAAGATTTTGATATTATTTGCACCGAGGAATTTATATGTAAAATTGCAGCTATTTATGTTACTACTCAATTCTCCCTTATTTTACGGGGTTTTTTTTTCTTCTTTAAAAGCCACACACAAAAGAATATAATAATAAGCCGCTGTTTCACTTAACATCGGACGTCCAAACGTTAACGTAAACGTACCTTGGACTGGAAAGCATTTTTTTCTAAACATCTTTACTTTTAAAGATGTTTGGCGTAAATTTACGTGTAGCCTTTAACTGCAGTGGCGGATTAAGAGGGGGGGGGGGCGGGGGCACGGGCCTCCCCTTTTAGCCATATATTTACGAGTAAAAAAATCCAAATTTGGCACCAAAAATGGCAGAGCAGTTTGGCTAATACATATGTGGTGCCCCCTCCCCACGTTTTCATAAATTCTGGATCCGCCACTGAACTGCCTAATCTCATTCGTGTATATGGCGATTTTAGACATCTTATTGAGATAGTATTTTCAGATGAACATCGTAACCAATGGATTTATATGATGATAAAGAGATGGTAAAACTATATGGTTTTTCAAGGAATGCAACAAGAGAAATAAACATACCTGAGCTAGATTTTAGGAGAAGATAACTTAGACTTCTATATCGAAGAAATTCCATGTTTTAATAAATCATTAAAAATTATTACATGACAATTTTCGCTATTATACACAACAAGTATACATTTTATCCTACATTACTCAGATATAAAAGGCAGTGTGACAACATTTTATCCTACATTACTCAGATCTAAACGGCAGTGTGACAACACTTTATCCTACATTACTCAGATCTAAAAGGCAGTATGACAACATTTTATCCTACATTACTCAGATCTAAAAGGCAGTGTGACAACATTTTATCCTACATTACTCAAATCTAAAAGGCAGTGTGACAATATTTTATCCTACATTATTCAGATCTAAAAGGCAGTGTGGCAATATTTTATCCTACATTACTCAGATCTAAAAAGGCAGTGTGACAACATTTTATCCTACATTACTCGGATCTAAAAGGCAGTGTGACAACATTTTATCCTACATTACTCAGATCTAAAAGGCAGTGTGACAACATTTTATCCTACATTACTCAAATCTAAAAGGCAGTGTGACAATATTTTATCCTACATTATTCAGATCTAAAAGGCAGTGTGGCAATATTTTATCCTACATTACTCGGATCTAAAAGGCAATGTGACAACAATTTATTCTACATGACTCAGATCTAAAAGGCAGTGTGACAACATTTTATCCTACATTACTCAGATCTAAAAGGCAGTGTGACAACATTTTATCCTACATTACTCAGATCTAAATGGCAATGTGACAACATTTTATCCTACATGACTCAGATCCAAAAGGCAGTGTGACAACATTTTATCCTACATTACTCAGATCTAAAAGACAATGTGATAGCATTTTATCCTACATTATTCAGATCTAAAAGGCAGTGTGACAGCATTTTATCCTACATCACTCAGATCTAAAAGGCAGTGTGGCAACATTTTATCCTACATTACTCAGATCTAAAAGGCAGTGTGGCAACATTTTATCCTACATTATTCAAATCTAAAAGGCAGTGTGACAGCATTTTATCCTACATTACTCAGATCTAAAAGGCAGTGTGACAACATTTTATCCTACATTACTCAGATCTAAAAGGCAGTGTGACAACATTTTATCCTACATTACTCAGATCTAAAAGGCAGTGTGACAACATTTTATCCTACATTACTCAGATCTAAAAGGCAGTGTGACAACATTTTATCCTACATTACTCGGATCTAAAAGGCAGTGTGGCAACATTTTATCCTTCATTACTCAGACCTAAAAGGCAGTGTGACAACATTTTATCCTACATTACTCGGATCTAAAAGGCAGTGTGGCAACATTTTATCCTTCATTACTCAGATCTAAAAGGCAGTATGACAACATTTTATCCTTCATTACTCAGATCTAAAAGGCAGTGTGACAACATTTTGGGATGCAGTAATGCATAAAGTTAGAAAAGTTGTAATATTGGTACATGTTTACATGAATGATGTTAGTTTTGATTGAGGATAAACAGAACAATTTAGTTTGTCTCTAAGGCATCATAACACGGCACCAGAACGGGTAGGGTTTTGCAGAGACCATGTACCCTATCTCCCCAAACATTTGTCAGACTTGTAAAGAATTAGATAATGGAAAAAATGTGATAACTTTGATAAACTGTCACACCTATTCCAAACCGAAATTTCTCCCTAAGGCAATGAATAAGTGTGAATGAACGCATTTTGTAAAGCAGATGTAAAATAAATTTAGAATATACATCATTAGTAAATGCTGACCACAAAAAAAAA